>LR738712.1:208590272-208659267 GCA_902687465.1 Secale cereale
GGAGCCCGAGGCTCGACGGCAAGGACTAAAGGCTCGAGGGCCGCTGCGGGAACCTCAGCTTCTTCGGCAAAGACCTCTGGTCCTGCCGGAGCTGACGGTCCCCCGGCAAGCTCGCCGGGGCGAGGCTTGTCGGGAACACTTGCTTCAACTGCACAAGCCCGAGGGCTTGCAGGAGCAAACTGTTCCTCAGCGTTGTTGTTGATCTTGGGAACTTTGGCGGCGGGTTCAGGAAGATCCGCCGGCAAGTAGTCGCCGGAGACCAACTTTCTCTTCTTGGACTGCCCAATTGACGGTATAACTGATGGCTGAGTCAGCTTGAGCAAAAAGGTCCCTGGTTCCACAGGTAATTTCATCGCGGCGCACTTTGAAAGGCCATCTGCAATCTCATTTTGAGCTCTTGGGACGTGCTCCATCTGCAGACCTTCAAAGTGCTCTTCAAGCTTCCTCACTTCATCGACATATGCTTCCATCAAAGGGCTCTGGTAGCTATTGTTAACTTGTCGGACCACCAACTGAGAATCGCCCCGCACAATCAGCTTTCTGATCCCAAGTTCGGCCGCAATCCTGAGGCCGGCAAGCAAGCCTTCATATTCTGCAGTGTTGTTTGTCGCTTGCTCCCTGGGAAAGTGCATCTGGATAACATATTTGAGGTGTTCTCCGGTGGGCGCGATGAGTACCACGCCGGCACCGGCGCCTTGCAGCGAGAAGGCACCGTCAAAATACATTACCCATTCACTTGTCGCTTCTTGCACGGGTACACTCGTTTCTTGAACTTCTTCTTCTGGCGTTGGGGTCCACTCAGCGATGAATTCTGCCAAAGCTCGGCTCTGTATGGTTGAAGTACTTTCAAACTTGAGTCCAAAGCTTGACAGTTCTAGTGCCCACTCGACGATCCTGCCTGTTGCCTCTGGATTGTGCAATATCCTCTTCAACGGAAAGCGAGTGACCACTGTTATCTCATGGGCTTGGAAGTAGTGGCGCAGCTTCCTCGAGGCCATGAGGAGGCCGAAAAGCAATTTTTGCACACCAGAGTACCTTGATCTAGCTCCCTGGAGAAGGGAACTTACAAAATACACTGGGCGCTGCACCATCTTCTTCCGCACCTCTCCTTGTTCCTGCGCAGAGTCTTCCTTGTCGGGGCCAGAGCTTGTCGGGACAGCCCCCTGCTTGTCGTTAGATTCGCTTGCCGGTGATGCTGACTCCTCGTCGGACTCCCTCTCCGCTACTAACGCAGCACTAACCACCTGATTGGTTGCCGCTAAGTATAGCAACAACTTTTCCTGTGGTTTAGGTGCGACAAGTATAGGAGTGGAGGACAGGTACCGTTTCAAATCCTGCAACGCCGCCTCCGCTTCCGGAGTCCACTTCATGGGACCTGCCTTCTTCAAGATTTTGAAGAAAGGTAGGGCGCGTTCTGCGGACTTTGAAATGAACCTACTGAGGGCAGCAACGCAACCTGCAAGCCTTCTGACATCCTTGACGCGCTTCGGGGCTTCTATCTGCTCGATGGCTTTGATCTTGTCGGGGTTGGCTTCAATCCCCCTCTGTGATACAAAGAACCCGAGAAGCTTGCCGGAGGGAACTCCAAAGACGCACTTCTCGGGGTTCAACTTGAGCTGTATCCTGCGCAAGTTCTGAAACGTTTCTTCCAAGTCTTGAATCAGGGTTTCTTTGCTCTTGCTCTTCACCACGATGTCATCCATGTAGGCTTCTACATTCCTGTGGATCTGTGGCTCAAAAGCAGTGTACACTACCCTTGCAAAGGTTGAGCCTGCATTCTTCAGTCCAAATGGCATGCGGATAAAGCAATAGGTGCCACATGGAGTGATAAATGCAGTCTTCTCTTCATCTTCCTTGGCCATGAAAATCTGGTGATAGCCTGAATATGCATCAAGAAAACAGAGTAGCTCACATCCGGCAGTGGAGTCAACGATCTGGTCAATGCGCGGCAAAGGGAAAGGATCCTTGGGACATGCTTTATTGACATCGGTGAAGTCTATACACAGTCTCCACTTCCCGTTGGCCTTGCGCACGACGACTGGGTTCGCCAGCCACGTCGGATGGATCACACCTCTAACTAGGCCTGCTGCCTCTAGTTTCTTGATTTCCTCATTGATGAACTCTTGGCGCTCCACGGCTTGCTTCCTCACTTTCTGCTTGATGGGCCGCGCATGAGGACAGACAGCAAGCTTGTGCTCAATCACCTTCCTGGGAACACCGGGGATGTCAGATGGTTGCCAAGCAAACACATCGACATTCGCCCGCAGGAAGGCGACGAGCGCGCTTTCCTATTTGCTGTCAAGGGTGGCACTGATGGTGAAGGTACCACCAGTGCCATCCTCCTTTGCAGACACCTTCTTGGTTGCCGGAGGAGCAGCCATTCCTTTCTTGTTCTTGCCGGTGGAGCTCGATGGAACGTCCTCGACGGCAGCGCAGCACTCCGAAGAGGTGCGGTTGCCGGAGTGGGTCCCAGAGCACTTGCCGGACTTGGTCTTCGTCTTCTTCCCCCCGGGAGCTTCAGCGGCAAGAGTATCCTTCTCGGCCGCAGCTGCCGCATCCCGGTAAATCTTGTCGGCGCAAATAAGCGCATCCTTCTTGTCGCTGTGGACAGTGATGACGCTTATCGGCCCCGGCATCTTCAGCACGTTATAGGCATAGTGGGAAGCTGCCATGAACTTGGCGAGGGCGGGACGGCCGAGTATTCCATTGTAGGGCAATGGAATATCGGCGACGTCAAAGGTGATGCGCTCAGTCCTGAAGTTGAGCTCCCCGCCAAAGGTCACCGGCAGAGTGATCTTTCCCTTGGGCTTGCTCCTTCCCGGGTTGATTCCTTGGAATGAACCGGTCTCTTCGAGCTCGCCATCTTGAATTTGGAGCTTCTTGATCACAGCAGAGGAGATCAAGTTCAGCCCGGCCCCGCCATCAACCAACATTTTGGTGACCTTGAGGTTGCGGATGGTGGGAGAGACCAGCATCGGCAAACACCCGACCGCGGTGGTGCGGTCAGGGTGATCCTCAAGGTCAAAAACGATGGGCGTGCTGGACCATTTGAGGAGCCTGCGCGACTCCACGGGCGGCTCCGCTGCATTCACCTCACGCACCCACTGTTTTAGCTGGCGGTGGGAGGTGTGCAGGGAGGCGCCACCGTCGACGCACAGGACCTCCGTGGCCTTCTGGAACTCCTGCTCGCTGTTCTCGTCGTCCTCCATGTCTTCATCGTCGTCTTCGTCGTTGTCGCGGCCCCGGGGAGGTCGATCTCCTTGCCGCTGCTTAGCCTTGCCGCGGCGTCCTCCCCGGCCGTTGAACGGCCGCTTCTTGCTGGGCTCTTCCCCGCCACCTTGGGCCTTCTCCTTGTCGCGCCTCTCGTACTCAGCTTTTTGCTGCTCGACGAGGTACTCGACGCGCTTGCAGTTGGAGAGATCGTGACCCTTGGTGCGGTGGATCTTACAGTATTGCTTGTCGGAGCTACCCGGCTTGTCGGCCGCCGCTGCAGGGGCAGGCTCCTTGCCGGAGCCGCCAGCCTGCGCTTGCTTGGCGGGGGCCTCCTTGCCGGACTTCTCGACGGCAAGCACCTCCTTCTTGCCCTTCTTTCTGTTGTTCCGCCGCCGGCTCTTCTTTGCCGGGGCGGCGTCGTCGCTGTCGCTTCCTCCCGCGCCAGTATCCTCCCCGGGGAGTCTCCTCCCCTCTTCTGCGCGTGCGCACTTGTCAGCAAGAGCATAGAGCTCGCTGACATCCCGAATCTTCGTCATCGCCATCTCCTCACGCATGCGGCGGTTACGCACGTTCTGATGGAACGCGCTGATAACCGCGGCAGGGTGAACGTCAGGGATGTTGTGCTGCACCCGGCTGAAGCGTTGGATATACTTGCGCAGGGTTTCGCCTTCCTTCTAGGCCAGTATGTGGAGATCGCTCTCCTGGCCGTGGGGTTTGTGGCCGCCGGTGAAGGCGCCAACAAACTGGTGGCAAAGGTCGGCCCAAGAAGAGATGGAACCTTCCGGCAAGTGCATGAGCCACGAACGGACGTTCGGCTTTAGCACGAGCGGGAAGTAATTAGCCAAGATCTTCTCGTCGCGCCCCCCGGCAGCTTGCACTGCGATGGTGTAGACGCTGAGAAACTCCGAGGGGTGCGTCTTGCCGTCGTACTTCTCCGGTACGTCGGGCTTGAAATTCTTCATGCTGGGCCACTGGACGCGCCGCAGCTCGCGGGTGAACGCAGGGCAGCCTGCCGCGTACGGCAAGTCGCCTGGTTCACCGGGCGCGTGCGCGTCGACAGTGTTCCCAGCTCTCTTGTCTGATTGTCGCCGAGCTTCTCGGCGGCGCTCGATTGTGGTCCGAGCGTCTTCATCTCGCCGGTCGTCGAGGACCTGGCGCTGGTCCCGACGGGCCCGCGGGTCCGACGAGGCTGTGGAGCCGTCGTCGGGGTTGTTCCGGCGGGGCGGCGTCTTCTGCTTCTGCGGCGGGGAGTGCACGCTTGTCGCACCCCCAGCAGTCTTGTCGCCGATAGCCTTCGTCTTCTCAGCTTGCCGCGGCCGTGAGGTCGACGGCTGCTGCGGAGAGTCGTTGTTGGCGAAGTCTATCAGGCTCCGGATAGTGGCCCTCCATTCTTCGGCCTTGTCGGCCGCCGGAGGAAAATCGAGGAGCAGCTGCGCCCTTGCGAGCGCTTCTGCCGGAGTAGTGGGGAACGCGGGCGAGCGGTGCGAGGAGCGGGATACGCTCGGACTTCTAACGACGTTAGAAGGAGCGGGGTCCCGCGCCGGCGCCTTCGCTTTGCTTGTGCCCGGACGGGGGTCCGGGGCGTCCCGCGAGCCTCCAGTTTGGCCTTGTCCCAGCAAGCGGATACCACCTCCCGTGGTATGGCGCTGCGGGGTCGTCGTGTGCTGTGATGGACGCGGCGCGTCCACGGAGACCGAGGTCCGGTCGTCCGTCCTATTCTTGGATCTGGTGGCACCGTGAGTGTCCTCGCCGGCAACCACCTTTCCGACGGCGTCTCCCCCGCCCACCGTTGGCTCTGGTGGCGGCGGGTGAGACACAGACGGGCCTCCGACCTCCGAAGGCTTCTTCTTCGGGGCCATGGAGTTGTCGCTGATGAAGTTGCTGATGAAACTGGAGAGGTTGATGAAGAATGCGCCCGCGCGAACGCCGGATCAGGTTCGCACAACCTCGACGCCCCCTACCTGGCGCGCCAAAGATGTCGGGGGAAACTGTCCGCCACGAACACCTATGGGACCGGAGCCCCTTGTCTGTGCGGTACGAGGGCGGAGGGAGCACAAAGAGCAGATCGAAGCGGACGCGCGGGCAGTTTTACCCAGGTTCGGGCCGCACGGATGCGTAAAACCCTACTCCTGCTTGGTTGTGTATTGAGTGGGGCGCTCGGGAGCTTGAAGAAGCAGCTACACCGTGCGTGAGAGTAATCTAGGTTTCGAACCCCCTCCACGTTGTGCATGGGCCTCCTTTTATAGTGCAAGGGGTCACCGACAGGTGTCAACGTAGGAGAAAAAGGGTAAAAGAGTAAAAGAGGTGGTAGTTGTAACAGTGCGGGAACAGTGGAGCTACAGTACAGAACAGTGGTCTATACCTACTTTAACAGTGGGGGACAAGGGCATTTAATGCCCGTCGCCGTCGACCCCAAAAGCTCCCGCCTTAGCGTCTCCGTCCGCCACGGCGACGGATTTATCGCCGCGGTGTGCCACCGTGTACCCCAGGCTGTGCAGCCATCCGCCACGCGTCCCTGGTTAGGCCCCAGGGCGACGCGTGGACCGATGAGCTGGAGCGCGGGCACACGGCGTAGCCTTCCCGGCAAGCACCTTGCCGGGGCCTTGATCTTGCCGGGCCCGGGAACCTGCCGCTCCCCGGGCCCCTTGCCGGGGCGCGCATAGCGCCGAGGCGATATCTTCCAGTCTTCCTGGCAAGCTCCTCTTGCCAGGGTCTTGTGTTAGTGGAACAGCCTTGAGCCTGGTACGGCCTTCCCGGCAAGCTCCTCTTGCCGGGGTCTCGGTCTTCTGCCTTGTATACTTTGTTTTTGAATGGTTTGATAAGAAGCAGGAAGGTCTCCGGCGAGCACGCAGTGAACCTTGCCGCGGAAAGCTGCAACTGCCCGTGCACAAGTTGGGGTACTGAGGTACCCCTACCTTAGTACACCGACAATAAGTTTGATAAATGATAATTTAGATCACTTTTCCTAGGATCATAACAGCAACTGTTTCTCATAAAACTTATCTTGATAAAGTGGCAATCAATTCACATGTAATGGTTCAAACAATGCATTTTCCTGACGTTATCATGTAATCTTTCTTATAATGGCATGAATGTTCAGACCCATTTGATTCAAAACAAAATTTTATTGACATAAAATCAATAATACCTCATGCATACTAGAAAGCAAAATCATGAAACTTCAAAAATAACTTGGCTAAAGAAAGTTATCCCTACAAAATCGTATAGTCTTGTTATGATCCCTCATCTTAGCACAAAGTATAAATCATGCCCACCCCGGTGTCAGCCAAGCAATTGTATTCATACTTTTACATTCTCAAACTTTTCAACTCTTCACGCAATACATGAGCGTAAGCCATGAACATAGCACTCTGGGTGGAATAGAAGGTGGTAGTAGACAAAAGAAGGGAGAAAGTCTCACATCAATTAGGCAAATTGATGAACTATGGAGATGTTCATCAATTGATATAAAATGTGAGCTAGTAGGGATTGCCATGTAACGGATGCACTGGAGCTATAAGTGTATGACATCTCAAAAGAAAACTAAGTGGGCGTGCATCCCACTTGCTTGCTCGCGAAGACCCAGGGCAATTTGAGGATGCCCATCGTTGGAATACAAAAGCCAAGTTCTATAATAAAAAATCCCCACTAGTAATATATGAAAGTGACAACATAGGAGACTCTCTATCATGAAAAACATGGTGCTACTTTGAAGCACAAGTGTGGAAAAGGATAGTAACATCGTCCCTTCTCTCTTTTCTCCCATTCATTTTTTTTTGTTTTGGGCTCTTTGGCCTCTTTTTTTCTTTTCTTTATTTTATTTTTTTATTTTTAGCTCTTTGGCTTCTTTTATTTATAACCTCACATGGGACAATGTTTCTAATAATGATGATCATCACACTTTTATTTACTTACAATGCAAACATACAACTCAAATATAACTCTATATGAATGCCTCTGGCGGTGTACCAGAATATGCAATGATCAATGTGATCATGCAAAGCAATATGTCAATGATGATGTGTGTCATAATATAAGAGGAATGGAGGAAGTTGTGTGGCAATATATCTCAGAATGGCTATGTAAATGCCATAATAGGTAGGTATGGTGGCTGTTTTGAGGAAAGGTATAAGGTGGGTTTGATGCACCGACGAAAGTTGTGCGGTACTAGAGTGGCTAGCAAAGGTGGAAGGGTGAGAGTGCATATAATCCACGGACTCAACAATAGTCATAAATAACTCACATACTTATTGCAAAAAAATTATTAGCCCTCGAAGCAAAGTACTACTACACATGCTCCTACGCGGGGAGGTTGGTAGGAGTTAACCATCACGCGCCCCCGACTTTCACGCAAAGATAGACAATCATGGATAACTTTCGCTACAAATTCTTCCCAAAACTAGAATACCATATGTGCATTCTACGGGAATCACAAACCTAAACACAATTATGTCTTTTATCCCACAATTCACTACTAGCATGACTCTAATATCACCATCTTCATATCTCAAAACAAATGCAAGGAATCAAACTTCTCATATTTTCAGTGCTCTTTATGAAAGTTTTTATTACATCCTTCTTGAATATCTATCATATTGAAACCAATTTCATAACACATGCATGTTACCATTACTATTTATAAGACTCTCAAAAAGATATAAGTAAAGCACGAGAGTAAATGACAAACTACTCCAAAAGATATAAGCAAAGATTAATGAGTAGTTGAGTAATTATGTAGCTATGTGAAGACTCTCTATCATTCAAAAATTTCAGATCTTGGGATATTATTCAAAGAGCAAACGAAAAAATGATATTGCAAGGATAGAACACATCATGTGAAAAAGCAAAAACTTAGGTTCAACCAGTTGGGGGACGCAGTATTTCAAAAAAAATTCCTACGATCACGCAAGATCTATCTAGGAGATGCATAGCAACGAGAGGGGGGTGTATCTTCATACTCTTGAAGCTCGCAAAGCGGAAGCATTTATCAACGCCGTTGATGTAGTCATACACCTTCATGATCCGTCCCGATCTCGCACCGAACGTACGGCACCTCCGCATTCAGCACACGTTCAGCTCGATGACGTCCTCACCTTCTTGATCCAGCAAGACAGGCAAAGTAGTAGATGAGTTCCGGCAGCACGACGGCGTGGTGACGGTTGGTGATGTAGAGCAATCTCTACAGGGCTTCGCCAAGCACTACAGAAACTAGACGGAGGATAAACTAGAGGGTCGGGGTTGCCGGCACATGGCTTGGTGTATCTTGATGTGTTCTAGGTGCTAGCCCCGCCCCTCTATTTATATGTTGAGCCCTGGGGTCGTAACTTGGAGCAAAAGCCACCTCAAAGTCGGTTTTTCCAGAAAGGCAAGAGTCCCACTCAGACTCCAGGACCAAACTCCACAATCCTTGGCGTCTGTCCCAGACGCCATGGGCCTCGGCGTCTAGCCCAGGGCCAGACACCAAGGTCTCCGGCGTTTGGCCCCCTTGCCTCCGCAAAACTCCTTTTGCACTAACTTAATGCCCCGTGGGCTTAACCCCTTGGCCTAACCATATCATCCTATATATTAATCTTTACCTCCGGACCACTGCGGAGCTCCTCATCATGTCTGTGATCTCATCTGGGACTCTGAACAACATTTGGTCACCAACATACATAACTCATTCAATACTGTATCGTCAACGAAACGTTAAGCGTGTGGACCCTACGGGTTCGAGAACTATGTAGACATGACCGAGACATCTCTCCGGTCAATAACCAATAGAGGGACCTGGATGCCCATATTGGCTCCTACATATTCTACGAAGATCTTTATCGTTTGAACCGCATAACAACATACGTTATTCCCTTTGTCATCGGTATGTTACTTGCCTAAGATTCGATCGTCGGTATCATCATACCTACTTCAATCTCGTTATCGGAAAGTCTCTTTACTCGTTCCGTAATACATCATCTCGTGACTAACTCATTAGTCGTTTGCTTGCAAGGCTTATTATGATGTGTATTACCGAGAGGGCCCAGAGATACCTCTCCGACACTCGGAGTGACAAATCCTAATCTTGATCTATGCCAACACCACAAACACCTTTGGAGACACCTGTAGAGCATCTTTATAATCTCCCAGTTATGTTGTGACGTTTGATAGCACACAAGGTGTTCCTCCGGTATTCGGGAGTTGCATAATCTCATAGTCAGAGGAACATGTATAAGTCATGAAGAAAACAATAGCAATAAAACTAAACGATCAAGCTGCTAAGATAACGGATGGGTCTTGTACATCACATCATTCTCCTAATGATGTGATCCCGTTGATCAAATGACAACACATGTCTATGGTTAGGAAACACAACCATCTTTGATCAACGAGCTAGTCTAGTAGAGGCATACTAGGGACATTCTATTTTGTCTATGTATTCACACATGTATCAAGTTTCCGGTTAATACAATTCTAGCATGAATAATAAACATGTATCATGATATAAGGAAATATAAAATAATGACTTTATTATTTCCTCTAGGGCATATTTCCTTCAGTGTCCCATTTTCACTAGAGTCAATAATCTAGTTCACATCGCCATGTGATTCAACACTGATAGTTCACATCGTTATGTGTTTAATACCCATAGTTCACATCACCATGTGACCAACACCCAAAGGGTTTACTAGAGTAAATAATATAGTTCACATCGATATGTGATTAACACCCAAAGAGTACTAAGGTGTGATCATGTTTTGCTTCGTGAGAGAAGTTTACTCAGCGGGTCTGTTACATTCAGATTCGCATGTATTTCGCAAATTTCTATGTCTACAATGCTCTGCATGGGTTACTCTAGATTATTGCTCCCACTCTCAATACGTATCCAGATTGATACTTAGAGTCATCTGGATTAGTGTCAAAGCTTGCATCAGTGTAACTCTTTACGATGAACTCTTTATCATCTCCATAATCGAGAAACATTTCCTTAGTCATCCAGTAACTAAGGATAATTTTGACCGCTGTCCAGTGATCTACTCCTGGATCACTTTTGTACCTCCTTGCCAAACTCATGGCAAGGTACACAACATGTTTGGTACACAGCATGGCATACTTTATAGAACCTATGACCGAGGCATAGGGAATGACTTTCATTATTTCTCTATCTTCTGTCATGGTCGGGTTTTGAGTCTTACTCAACTTCATACCTTGCAACACAAGCAACAACTCTTTCTTTGACTGTTCCATTTTGAACTACATCAAAAACTTGTCAAGGTATGTACTCATTGAAAAAAACTTATCAAGCGTATTGATCTGTCTCTATAGATCTTGATGCTCAATAAGTAAGCAGCTTCACCGAGGTCTTTCTTTCAAACACTCCTTTATGCTTTCCAGAAATTTCTACATCATTTCCGATCGACAATATGTCATTCACATATACTTATCAGAAAGGTTGTAGTGCTCCCACTCACTTTCTTGTAAATACAGGCTTCACCGCAAGTCGGTATAAAACTATATTGTTTGCTCAACTTATCAATGCGTGTATTCCAACTCCGAGATGCTTGCACCAGTCCACAGATGGATCGCTGGAGTTTCCACATTTTGTTAGCTCCATTAGGATCGACAAAAACCTTCTAGTTGCGTCATATACAACTCTTCTTTAAGATATCTATTAAGGAATGCAGTTTTGACATCCATTTACCAGATTTCATAAACATAAAATGAGGCAATTGCTAACATGATTCGGATAGACTTAAGCATCACTACGGGTGAGAAAATCTCATCGTAGTCAACTCCTTGAACATGTCGAAAACCTTTCGCAACAAGTCGAGCTTTGTAGATAGTAACATTACCATCGGCGCCAGTCTTCCTCTTAAAGATCCATTTATTTTCAATGGCTTGCCGATCATTGGGCAAGTCAACCAAAGTCCACACTTTGTTCTCATACATGGATCCCATCTCAGATTTCATGGCCTCAAGCCATTTTGTGGAATCCGGGCTCATCATCGCTTCCTCATTGTTCGTAGGTCCATCATGGTCTAGTAACATGACTTCCAGAACCGGGGTACCGTACCACTCTGGCGCGGAACGCACTCTGGTTGACCTACGAGGTTCAGTTGTAACTTGATCTAAAGTTTCATGATCATCATCATTAGCTTCCTCGTTGATTGGTGTAGGAATCACTGGACTAGATTATGTGATGTACTACATTCCAATTCGGGAGAAGGTACAATTACCTCATCAAGTCCCACTTTCCTCCCACTCACTTCTTTCGAGAGAAACTCCTTCTCTAGAAAGGATCCATTCTTAGCAACCAATATCTTGCCTTCGGATCAGTGATAGAAGGTGTACCCAACAGTTTCCTTTGGGTATCTTATGAAGACACATTTCTTCGACTTGGGTTTGAGCTTATCAGGTTGAAGCTTTTTCACGTAAGCATCGCAACCCCAAACTGTAAGAAACAATAACTTTGGTTTCTTGCCAAACCATAGTTCATAAGGCGTTATCTCAATGGATTTAGATGGTGCCCTTATTTAACGTGAATGTAGATGTCTCTAATGCATAACCCAAAACGATAGTGGTAAATCGGTAAGAGACATCATAGATCGCACCATATCTAATAAAGTACGGTTACGACGTTCGGGCACACCATTACGCTATGGTGTTCTAGGTGGCGAGAGCTGTGAAACTATTCCACATTGTTTTAAATGTAGACCAAACTCGTAACTCAAATATTCGCCTTCGCGATCAGATCGTAGAAACTTAATTTTCTTGTTACGGTGATTCTCTACTTCACCCTGAAATTCTTTGAACTTTTCAAATGTTTCAGACTTGTGCTTCATCAAGTAGATATACCCATATCTGCTCAAATCATCAGTGAAGGTCATAAAATAATGATACCCACCGCGAGCCTCAACACTCAACGGTCCACATACATAAGTATGTATGATTTCCAACAAATTAGTTGCTCGCTCCATTGTTCTAGAGAATGGAGTTTTAGTCATCTTGCCCATGAGGCATGGTTCGCAAGCACCAAGTGATTCATAATCAAGTGATTCCAAAAGCCCGTCACCATGGAGTTTCTTCATGCGCTTTACACCAATATGACCTAAATGGCAGTGCCACAAATAAGTTGCACAATCATTATCAACTTTACATCTTTTGGCTTCAATATTACGAATATGTGTATTACTATGATCGAGATCCAACAACCAATTTTCATTGGGTGTATGACCATCGAAGGTTTTATTCATGTAAAGAGAATAACAATTATTCTATGACTTCAAATGAATAACCGTATTGCAACAAACATGATCAGATCATATTCATGCTCAACGCAAATGCCAAATAACATTTATTTAGGTTCTACACTAATTCCGAAGGTATAGGGAGTGTGCGATGATGATCATATCAATCTTGGAACCACTTCCAACACACATCATCACTTCACATTTAACTAGTATATGTTCATTCTACAACTCTCGTTTCGAGTTACTAATTTTAGCAACTGAACCGGTATCAAATACCCAGGGGTTGCTATGAACACTAGTAATGTACACATCAATAATCAGTATATCAAATATACCTTTGTTCACTTTGCCATCCTTCTTATCCGCCAAATATCTAGGGCAGTTCCACTTCCAGTGACCATTTCCTTTGTAGTAGAAGCACTTAGTTTCAGGCTTGAATTTAGCTTTGGGTTTCTTCACGGGAGTGACAACTTGCTTGTCATTATTCTTTCACTTTCTATCCCTTTGCCCTTTACTTGAAACAAATGGTATTTTTAACCATCAACATTTGATGCTCTTTCTTGACTTCTACCTTCGCCGATTTCAACATCGCGAAGAGCTCAGGAATTACATTCGTCATCCCTTGCATATTATAGTTCATCACGAAGTTCTAGTAACTTGGTGATAGTGACTAGAGAACCTTGTCACTTACTATCTTATCTGGAAGATTATAATCCCACTTGATTCAAGCCATTGTAGTACCCAGACAATTTGAGCACATGCTCACTGGTTGAGCTATTCTCCTCCATCTTGTAGGAAAAGTACTATCGAGGTCTCATACCTCTTGACACAGAAATGAGTATGAATGTGGGGACCCCGACTCATAAGTCGTGATCACCGAATGCACGTGTATAGTGATCCCAGAGATCAATGCTCACTGAGCACACAGAAGCTGAATAACAAGAGTCTTACATCCTTACATACTGTGTTACACAAATAGGACCAAAATGGTCAAGTCTTGAGTATATCGTCGCAACGGAAAATCTTCAAAGACAACTGGGACCCATGCCATCTGCCTTAACCCTACAGGCATTCTGACTGGGAAGCGTCCTAGCTCGCATGCTCGTCACCAAGAAATCTTCATCATAACCTGTTCTCTCCTGCCTGGCCAATAAAATAACCAGTGGCAAGCCAATGAGTACATTGAATGTACTCGCAAGCAACCCAAGTGTGATAACAGAATATTTTATGCAAGGCTCTACTGCTACATTGGTAGTTTTGCAGAAACCTAGTTTTTCATATGCAAGTTATGATCAACAAGTAACAAGGGCATGCAAGTGTCTGTAAAAAGTATCAGGAGGTCACATACATCAATATCGAGAAAGAGTTGTAATCAACTCATGTTCAAGCTCATAGTAACTTTCTCACAATCACATCAACAATATCTCTGAATCGTGTTGTTTCCCAGAAACTTATGGACATAGTCTAAGTAGCACCACCCAACTGTCCTTGACCGCGGACACGGCTATTCGAATAGTTTGACACTCTGCAGAGGTTGCACACTTTACCCACAAGATCCGGGGAACTTCCGTGTCATCCACGACCCGCGGTACCTCAAGTACCCGGGGTAAGCACCCGATCACTACCTTTCCCTAGACGACACTAACATAGAGTCCACTCGATTGGTAGCAGCCCCGTGCCAAACATTTCACATCTCAAGGTTTGTGGAGACTCGCTCCGTATTCATCACATATCACAAGCACGGGGTACCAACGGTGTGTCCGGTGCCCTGTGAAAACAGTCATGGCCGCCTATCCAAGCACGACCCTGTCCCGAGAGTGACCTCATGTCACCCCCGTCACTAGTAATGCGGGCACCATGCTAGTATCGACCTAGGTAATCAATAATGCCCTTTCCCATGTAAGGGTAGAATGGTTGCGCATGTTTGGTTGGGACAGTAGTCACACATAAATCTAATCCATCTCTGTAAACAACACTTTCGTCAAGCCTCGGCACACTACTTCTTCACCAAGTAGTGCCCTAGCTCTTCATCAACTCCCAGGGGCATTAGTGGCACCCACTGGGTCATTTGCAAGTATGTCAGACCACACTTGTTTCACTCAAAGCATATCCCTGACCCATTTTGCGTAGCCCACTACTATAGCATACATCTATCTACTCCCACCCACATAACCCCCATCGGAAGGTAGGGTCATGTTTGATGCAAGTTTCAACAGTAAAGTAACAGGGGTAGCAACCAAAGTGGTTTCCACCTCAACATGATTCCGATGCATTGAATATAAAGGTGCTATGAGACATGCATAAAAAGGTTTCTTGAACATGGTCAGAGGGCTGCTTGCCTTATTCTTCTGAGTCTTCAAATCTTCTGGTCCATCTCCGAATACTCCGTTTATTACGTTAACTAACGATGGAAACAATCACAATAAGCAACACAATCAAAGCAAAAATAAAAGTGCTCTAAAAATAGGAGTTGGACTTTTCTAGGATACCTCTGGTCATATTAGAAATGACCAAGGTGGTTTCATAGGTGTTGGATCAATGGGTATTTGGGAATATTTCAATATGATGGAACAAAAGGGTTTATGGATTTGGAAGAAGTATACAGAAATAATTCCTTGAATGATGAGCAAAGGTACCCATCATCAAGTCATGATTTTAGAAGCATCTAGGAGTTGGTTTTAATGGATTTGGAATTGAAATGAATTTCCTAGGATTTTCCAAAGCTGATAAATAGGAAGAAATGGATCATTATTTGGTGGGGTACAGAAACTATTATTAAAAATGTTCCAAAACTAAGTTTGGACATGACAAGCATCTAGGAACTTGAACCACTGCATTTGGATCAAAAATGAGCTCTCTGTGATTTTCTAAAGTTCATCACAGAAAATGGAATATGGGCATTTGATAAATATTTGTGAAAGAAATGTATCTGAAATAATGTGCATGTAGCACCAACAGATAGAGCATGATTTATGGGGTCATAAGAAATTTGAATCATCAAGTTTGGAGTTCATATGAATATTTGGGAGATATTTGAAATTTACTGGAAACAGAAAAATAAAAAGAAAAAGGGTTATACCCTGGCGCATAGGGCGGAGAACAGCCGCACAGCAACTGGGCCGGCCCATGGCTCGGCCGCGTGCACAGGGGGGAGCGGTGACGTCGGAGGCGCATTTCGGCGATGCGCTTCCGCGCGGGGAAGGCGGGCTGCGCCATTGCCGTTTCCACTTAAACGGCTGGGCCCGGCTGGCCGGGTCGCTGCCAGGTGGGCCCCCTCCGTAGGGTTGTCTCCTTCCTCCCGCTCCCGCAACAGAGGGGAGGGTAGGCCCGAGCCGCGCGACGCCGGCGCCCGTCCCCGGCGGCACAGGCCACCTCCGGCCAGGGCGCGGCCACCGGAGGGATCCCCGGGGAGCGGCGCATCCAGGAGGACCCTTGGGTCGGTAGGGGAGGGGCCGGAGCACCACCTTCACCTGACTACGGCGGCGGCCTCGTCGGTTGATGGTGGAGCGGGCACCACAGGGCACGGGAAGGAGCGGCGAGGGGTCGGGGAGCTCCGCCGGGCTGCTGCGGTTCTCCTGGTGGCCAAGGAAGAGGAGGAGGGGCCCTGGTTCACCAGTGCCGGGCAGAGTCCGACGGCGATCATGGCGGCCATGGCGAGGGAAAGAGGCCACGGGAGGAGGAGTGTGGTGGTCCAAGAGGTTTAGGAGAGGGAGTGGAGTCCATAGGAGCCGCGAGGGGGCTCGGGGGCGGCCTATTTATAGGCGAGCGCCGGTCCACCGAGGCGCCATGCGCCGGCGAGCGTGTTGCCGTTGGCACGGGCCGCACGAGCCGATCGCAGGGTGTCCGGGGCGTTCGTGGGTTTAGTCCATGCTTAGAGGGAGAGAGAGGAGGAGCTGGGAGGCGTCAGAGGGCCGCGCGTGTGAGCTCGCTCACTGGAGCGCTCGGGCGGCCATGGTGCGCGTGCGAGCAGGAGCGAGGGAGGAGGAGAGAGGAGGGGGCCGACCGCCCGGCGTGTTACGGACGTCGAGGCCTCCTCGGGGGACACGAGGGGGAGACCCAATGCTGTCGGAAGCAGCTGATTGGGGGCGGCTGTAGTGCGGGAGCGCACTGTAGCGCGCTCCAGAGCATGCGTTTGGCTGGCATGGCCACGTCCCCGGCGCTCTGGTCATGTCCAACAAGGCAAAGGTTGTCTAGAAGGTCAGAAGTGGAGTAAAGAAAGGCTCTGTGGTCTTGGATACCCTGGGGAACCACTGGGATGAGGAGGGAGGTGAGGGAGAGGGTGAATCCTGCTGTCCAGCAGTGTAACTTGGGGTTTTACCCCCTCCAATAATTGAGATAAGGCAGAGGAGAGTTACTGGAGGTAGAATAGGACTAGGGGAAGTTGTGGTAAGAATTTGAGGCCATGGAGAAAAGTAAAAGAGGTTCAATCACTAGTTTTGGTAATTGGACAGAAGGTGTTTGATCAGGGTTTGGTCAAGCAAATGACATCCACTTGACATGGGACTTAACAGGATCAAATGTCACATATAATTAGGCCTCTACACCAAATTTGAGCTCATTTGGGCAAAGTGGCCAATGTAACTTTGGTGAACCCTAGAAATGAACAGAAATGGTTTCACCATGTTGGAGTTAAGCAAATCATCTCCCCTTGATGCACCACTTGGTGTAGCATCATCATTTGGGGTTATGAACATGCCCACAAAGTTTGAGGCTCCAGATAAAAAGTTGACAATGTAAAGTTGTTCAAATTTGAATTTGAACAGAAGGGGTTTTGGGGTGATCTGATCAAGTTGATCTATTCCAAATCTTGTGCCATTTGGTCTAGATGCCTTATTAGGCCATTCTAGCATGTGCACCAAATTTGAGAGCATTTGGACAAGTTTGGCAATGTAGAGTTGCTCAAACTTCAAATATGGACAGAATGGTTTTGAAGGGGTTTGAGGATGTTTTCTTGATCTTCAAGGCATGAGGCTTTGCAAGATCATCAAATATGTCATATATGACATGATAGAATTTCCCTGGAATTTTTGGAGAATATTCCTTTTGTAAATATTTCAAAAGCTTGAAATATCCAGAAAGGGTTTTGGAAGGATTTGTCCAATATTTTGAACATGACCATGTGCTGAAACTCTTATATATGGACAATATATGTCCTATGAGTCTCCCTGAATTTTGGAAAATATTTTTGAAATGTTTAAATAATTTTTCCCTATTAAAGACCATTTCTGGCCTTAAGAAAAAGCTTTTAAATAAAATATAAAAATAGCTTTTAAAATTATACTTTTGTGGTTTCTGGGAGTCCTATATCTAATAGGATTCAAATATACTTTTTGAAAGATTTTTCACACCCTAAATAAGGTACTTGCAGTGCAAACCTCAATTCAGGGGTTTTTGGAAAAACTAATTTTAGAAAATACCATTTGGCCAAAATATTTTTATAAGAAAATTCTATACTGGTCTATACACATGGCATGATCATTGGGAAAAGGTTTTGGGTCAAGGAGATGAAGTATAAGAGTTGGAGAATTTATTTGATTTTTAGAGCACTAGCAAACAGCAGACAAAAGTCAAATCAAGCAAAGTCAAAAACTCTCAAAAGTTCTTTGCAAATCCACATTTTTAACATGAGAATAAGCTTAAGCAATGTGTCATGAAAATCAGGGTGTGACTGACCTACCCCCCTTACAAGAATCTCGTCCCCGAGATTCCCAGACTAGGCGTGGAAAGAAAGGCGGAGTCTTGGATACGGGGTAGTCTTCACTTCTTCTTGTTGGTTCTGCTTCCGAGCGGTGCTCCTTGGAATCTTGAAGTGCTTGATGGTATGGCTTCTTGCTTGATGTCGTCCTTGATGGAGGTTGCTGAGGGGTCTCTTGCATAGGTTAGGTTGGGTTAGCTGACAAAGGCTCAGTGATCGATGTCCTTGCGGGCATCGGGCTAGCTAGGAGGTAGGAAGTACTTCCAGAGTGGGGGCTCGTGGAAGATTTGGTGCATGGAAGATATCTCAGGTGGTAGATCTAGCTGGGAAGCCATCTACTACATGACTTGCAGTGATCTCAAAGGGTCCAATGAACCTTAGTGTGAGCTTCCCCTTGACGTGGAAACGCTTGTTTCCCTTCAGAGGAGTTACCCGCAGGTACACGTGGTCCCCGATATGGAAACTCATGTTCCGATGGTGAGTGTCAGCATAGCTCTTTTGCCTTGACTTGGCTGCCTTCAAACGTTCTCTGACTAGTTGGACTTGCTCTTCCGCTGCGCGGAGAATATCCGGTCCAAGGACTAGTCCCACTCCAGTCTCTGACCAGTTGAGGGGTGTGCGACATCTGCGTCCGCACAACACCTCAAATGGTGCCATCTGAAGGCTCGACTGGTAACTGTCGTTATAGGAGAACTCGTCAAAAAGGAGACAATCCTCCCACTTGGCTCCATATGCCAAGACACAGGCTCGGAGTCATGACTTCGAGAATCTGATTGACTTGTTCAATCTGACCTCCGGTCTGGGGGTGGAAAGTCGTGCTGAAAGATACTTGGTTCCCAAGGCTTCTCGGAACTTCTTCCGGAACCTAGAGGTGAACTGGGTTCCTCGATCTGACACAATCTCCTTGGAATACCATGAAGACTTACGATTCGGTCGATGTAGAGAGCTGCCAGCCGGTTGCCATCATAAGGGGTCTTGACAGGAATGAAATGGACTACCTTGGTCAAATGATCGACTATGACCTAAACAGCGTCATGTCCTCTATTCGACCTTGGTAAACCAGTGACGAAGTTCATTCCGCTTTATCCCACTTCCACTCAGGAGCCTTGAGTGGTTGAAGCAATCCAGCGGGTCGCTGATATTCAGCTTGACCCTTTGGCACACGTCACACTTTGCAACATAGGTTGCAAATCTCTCTTTTCATCTCGTGCCACCGGAATCGTGCCTTCAAGTCTTGATACAATCTTGGTGTGAGCATTCCTTCGACACGGAAAAGCTCGGCTCCATTGAGGAGTGGTTTGCAGATACGCCCGGTCTTTGACGCGGAAGTTTCTTCTTGATGATGGTGGTCGGTGTAGACCTTCCTTCTTGACAGGGCGGTCTTCAAATGTCTTCTATCCAGCTGTCCGTCTCTTCTTGTCTTCGGGCAGACAAGTAGGCCATCAAATGATGATGTTACCTAACTTGTCCACTTACTCCATGAGGTCTAAGGGGTACGCAGGGTAAGCTGAGGTATTGGTGGTGGTCTCGGTTGAGTATTGCAGAGGCCTTCCTGACTCTGAGTCAAGGCCCGTGGTCAGAATCTGACCAGGTGGTGGCTTGGTGGGGCTTAAGGGTTTCAAGGATTCTAGTGAGTGAGTGAACTTATATCATCTTATCCTTGAGCACAGTTTCTGAGATGCCAATAGCTCTATCTAGTACTCCGAACGGAAAAGCGTCTCTTGCAGAGACCAACCTTAATCACCACTCATTGCCATACATATCCTCATGATCCTCAAGAGACGGTCTAACAAAATCGCACTAGTCTATGATCCCCAAATCTATATGTATGCCTACCTCTAAAATCCAAAGGTAGATCATACATGCTGCTGATCTTAAATTAAACTCCATAATCCAAGCACTCAACCTAATCTTGCAAGGCTCAAGATAATGCATCTCTATTCTAAGGAAACACGTCATATGCCACTCCAAGATTTGTTTCCTTCCTATAGATCAACTCCGATAGCCCGGTAATTACCATCAATCACCACATAATCCGATAATCCTACAAATCTGATGTCTACGGTGTTCCACAAGATCTCAAGTCCCTATAATCCCCAAATACTCGGAAGGACTATGCATCACGATAGTATGTCCACCAAATTCCCATCATCCGGGTCAAGTAAACTCCAAGATCACGACTATATAGATCTCTAAATCATCTCCGACAAATAATCCAATCTCCTAGGTTATCGTCCACCGAGAAGCATGGTATCATGATCAAGATCATCGGTCTAAATCCAATTTTACTCCGAATCATGCAGACATATCCAGCATCTATACCTACGAGAATCACCTACATAAATCCAAATCTCATGCCCAACGGGCACTTCTACATACTTCCCCAAAGTCATGATCTCATCAACATGAAAACCTCACAATCCATCAAGGTCTCAGATAATTCCTCGAAGTCACTGATACAAACCACCAAGTCATCTGTCCAATATCCTCGAACTAGTCTATCTATGGCATCGTCAGACCTCGTGCTATATCAGGATGAGAAATGTGCTCACTCATCGTGTCCACTAGTTCCTTTACGAACCCAGTGTTGTGCATGGTTACAAAGGCTTAACAAGTTCTCTGCTTTACCATGGGTTAGGCACATTGTTAAGGATTTGTGCTGGAGTGTCTCGGGAAGTCTCAAGGGGTCTAGGAAGAGGGTTACTGGTCTGGAGGGTTAAACATAACTTTACGGAGTTGCACTTGATCGCGGAGGTTGTAGCAGAAGTCTTCAGTGCCAGTTGGTTGCCGAGGTAGATTCCTTGGTGCATCTTGTCTTGCGGGTCTCCAACTGGGGAGAGAGAGAATAGGGGAAATAAGCAGCGTAGAGGAGGGAAATGCCTAAAGGGGGTTCTATAGTGCAGGTGCAACAAACAGGTGCAAGAAGGCAGAAACAGAAGAAGCAAGGCAAGGGAGGTGATATAGCCATGCACTTATTGCCTGGGGCAAAAGTGCGACTTATATCAAAACACAAACGAATAAAAGCAAACAACACACAATCATGGTTCTATCCGAACCATCATATGGACTCGACTGCGCATAGGGGGTACACGACTCATCCTATCCTAGGGGTTCTCGGACTCAGTGTCGTGACTTGTGCCTCGTGCAGTCTTCTGAGCTTCCTCGGGTGTTGCTTTGCCCCTTGTAGTTGCTTGATGAATGATCCGGGTTGAACCTGAAGAATCTTCAACAACTTCTCGCCTGATGAGGTGATGGGGTGAAGGTGCCTCCTTGTAGCTGGCGTTGACTTGGTCTTCTCTTGTCTCTTTAATCATGACGATCCCTTGTGCCTTCTGGGCGTCGAGGGTACCAGGTAGGCAATCCATATGTGATGATAATAACAAGGCATAATAGAGGTCTACCATGTCGGGTTCGTTGATGAAAACATCGACACCAAGAGCGGGGGACGAAGAGAACCGTTTTCCTGCTCACTATAGTGAGGCGGACCAAATGGCAAGGTTCTCGTCCACCGGTGGTTGTCGATACAACAACGGTAGTGACATGATTACTCTATTAGCGGTGTATATCATGATTTTGCATAACCTATACCCTGGTCATCATAGGCCAACGTTGCATCTCCTTGGGACACTGTCAAGGGTACCACCATCTTCTGGGTCTTCATGTCCTCATCCATCGAGGATGTAGCTTCTGTTGGTACCGTCTTGTCGTGGTGTCTCCAATCTTGCGTGCAAGAGTGGTGGTTGAGTGTTTGGCAAGGTGCACTCCACGAGGATTACTGAAAATCCGGTGGTCTGGGGCATAAGGGTTCTAGCGACCAAGGTTTTGAAGGGGAAGAGATCAAGTATAGCCTAGTTTTCGAAAACTGAGAAGGGAAGAGAAGTATAGATAGTTTTGAAAACTAGTAGTAGTTTTGAAAATAGCTTTACCCTAACTAACGACCATGCTAACTAAGGCTTCCTACAGTCAGGATGGCTCTGATACCAGCTCTGTGGGGACCCCGACTCATAAGTCGTGATCATCGAATGCACGTGTACAGTGATCCCAGAGATCAATGCTCACTGAACACACAGAAGCTGAATAACAAGAGTCTTACATCCTTACATACCGTGTTACACAAATAGGACCAAAATGGTCAAGTCTTGAGTATATCATCGCAGTGGAAAATCTTCAAAGACAACTGGGACCCATGCCATCTGCCTTAACCCTACAGGCATTCTGACTGGGAAGCGTCCTAGCTCGCATGCTCGTCACCAAGAAATCTTCATCATAACCTGTTCTCTCCTGCCTGGCCAATAAAATAACCAGTGGCAAGCCAATGAGTACATTGAATGTACTCGCAAGCAACCCAAGTGTGATAACAGAATATTTTATGCAAGGCTCTACTGCTACATTGGTAGTTTTGCGGAAAGCTAGTTTTTCATATGCAAGTTATGATCAACAAGTAACAAGGGCATGCAAGTGTCTGTAACAAGTATCAGGAGGTCACAGACGTCAATATCGAGAAAGAGTTGTAATCAACTCATGTTCAAGCTCATAGTAACTTTCTCACAATCACATCAACAATATCTCTGAATCGTGTTGTTTCCCAGAAACTTATGGACATAGTCTAAGTAGCACCACCCAACTGTCCTTGACCGCGGACACGGCTATTCGAATAGTTTGACACTCTGCAGAGGTTGCACACTTTACCCACAAGATCCGGGGAACTTCCGTGTCATCCACGACCCGCGGTACCTCAAGTACCTGGGGTAAGCACCCGATCACTACCTTTCCCTAGACGACACTAACATAGAGTCCACTCGATTGGTAGCAGCCCCGTGCCAAACATTTCACATCTCAAGGTTTGTGGAGACTCGCTCCGTATTCATCACATATCACAAGCACGGGGTACCAACGGTGTGTCCGGTGCCCTGTGAAAACAGTCATGGCCGCCTATCCAAGCACGACCCCGTCCCGAGAGTGACCTCATGTCACCCCCGTCACTAGTAATGCGGGCACCATGCTAGTATCGACCTAGGTAATCAATAATGCCCTTTCCCATGTAAGGGTAGAGTGGTTGCGCATGTTTGGTTGGGACAGTAGTCACACATAAATCTAATCCATCTCTGTAAACAACACTTTCGTCAAGCCTCGGCACACTACTTCTTCACCAAGTAGTGACCTAGCTCTTCATCAACTCCCAGGGGCATTAGTGGAACCCACTGGGTCATTTGCAAGTATGTCAGACCACACTTGTTTCACTCAAAGCATATCCCCGACCCATTTTGCGTAGCCCACTACTATAGCATACATCTATCTACTCCCACCCACATAACCCCCATAGGAAGGTAGGGTCATGTTTGATGCAAGTTTCAACAGTAAAGTAACAGGGGTAGCAACCAAAGTGGTTTCCACCTCAACATGATTCCGATGCATTGAATATAAAGGTGCTATGAGACATGCATAAAAAGGTTTCTTGAACATGGTCAAAGGGCTGCTTGCCTTATTCTTCTGAGTCTTCAAATCTTCTGCTCCATCTCCGAATACTCCGTTTATTACATTAACTAACGATGGAAACAATCACAATAAGCAACACAATCAAAGCAAAAATAAAAGTGCTCTAAAAATAGGAGTTGGACTTTTCTAGGATACCTCTGTTCATATTAGAAATGACCAAGGTGGTTTCATAGGTGTTGGATCAATGGGTATTTGGGAATATTTCAATATGATGGAACAAAAGGGTTTATGGATTTGGAAGAAGTATACAGAAATAATTCCTTGAATGATGAGCAAAGGTACCCATCATCAAGTCATGATTTTAGAAGCATCTAGGAGTTGGTTTTAATGGATTTGGAATTGAAATGAATTTCCTAGGATTTTCCAAAGCTGATAAATAGGAAGAAATGGATCATTATTTGGTGGGGTACAGAAACTATTATTAAAAATGTTCCAAAACTAAGTTTGGACATGACAAGCATCTAGGAACTTGAACCACTGCATTTGGATCAAAAATGAGCTCTCTGTGATTTTCTAAAGTTCATCACAGAAAATGGAATATGGGCATTTGATAAATATTTGTGAAAGAAATGTATCTGGAATAATGTGCATGTAGCACCAACAGATAGAGCATGATTTATGGGGTCATAAGAAATTTGAATCATCAAGTTTGGAGTTCATATGAATATTTGGGAGATATTTGAAATTTACTGGAAACAGAAAAATAAAAAGAAAAAGGGTTATACCCTGGCGCATAGGGCGGAGAACAGCCGCACAGCAACTGGGCCGGCCCATGGCTCGGCCGCGTGCACAGGGGGGAGCGGTGACGTCGGAGGCGCATTTCGGCGATGCGCTTCCGCGCGGGGAAGGCGGGCTGCGCCGTTGCCGTTTCCACTTAAACGGCTGGGCTCGGCTGGCCGGGTCGCTGCCAGGTGGGCCCCCTCCGCAGGATCGTCTCCTTCCTCCCGCTCCCGCAACAGAGGGGAGGGGAGGCCCGAACCGCGCGACACCGGCGCCCGTCCCCGGCGGCACAGGCCACCTCCGGCCAAGGCGCGGCCACCGGAGGGATCCCCGGGGAGCGGCGCATCCAGGAGGACCCTTGGGGCGGCAGGGGAGGGGCCGGACCACCACCTTCACCTGACTACGGCGGCGGCCTCGTCGGTTGATGGTGGAGCGGGCACCACAGGGCACGGGAAGGAGCGGCGAGGGGTCGGGGAGCTCCGCCGGGCTGCTGCGGTTCTCCTGGTGGCCAAGGAAGAGGAGGAGGGGCCCTGGTTCACCAGTGCCGGGCAGAGTCCGACGGCGATCATGGCGGCCATGGCGAGGGAAAGAGGCCACGGGAGGAGGAGTGGGTTGGTCCAAGAGGTTCAGGAGAGGGAGTGGAGTCCATAGGAGCCGCGAGGGGGCTCGGGGGCGGCCCATTTATAGGCGAGCGCCGGTCCACCGAGGCGCCATGCGCCGGCGAGCGTGTTGCCGTTGCCACGGGCCGCATGAGCCGGTCGCAGGGTGTCCGGGGCGTTCGTGGGTTTAGTCCATGCTTAGAGGGAGAGAGAGGAGGAGCTGGGAGGCGTTAGAGGGCCGCACGTGTGAGCTCTCTCACTGGAGCGCTCGGGCGGCCACGGTGCGCGTGCGAGCAGGAGCGAGGGAGGAGGAGAGAGGAGGGGGCCGACCGCCCGGCGTGTTGCGGACGTCGAGGCCTCCTCGGGGGACACGAGGGGGAGACCCAATGCTGTCGGAAGCAGCTGATTGGGGGCGGCTACAGTGCGGGAGCGCACTGTAGCGCGCTCCAGAGCATGCGTTTGGCTGGCATGGCCACGTCCCCGGCGCTCTGGTCGTGTCCAACAAGGCAAAGGTTGTCTAGAAGGTCAGAAGTGGAGTAAAGAAAGGCTCTGTGGTCTTGGATACCCTGGGGAACCACTGGGATGAGGAGGGAGGTGAGGGAGAGGGTGAATCCTGCTGTCCAGCAGTGTAACTTGGGGTTTTACCCCCTCCAATAATTGAGATAAGGCAGAGGAGAGTTACTGGAGGTAGAATAGGACTAGGGGAAGTTGTGGTAAGAATTTGAGGCCATGGAGAAAAGTAAAAGAGGTTCAATCACTAGTTTTGGTAATTGGACATAAGGTGTTTGATCAGGGTTTGGTCAAGCAAATGACATACTTGACATGGGACTTAACAAGATCAAATGTCACATATAATTAGGCCTCTACACCAAATTTGAGCTCATTTGGGCAAAGTGGCCAATGTAACTTTGGTGAACCCTAGAAATGAACAGAAATGGTTTCACCATGTTGGAGTTAAGAAAATCATCTCCCCTTGATGCACCACTTGGTGTAGAATCATCATTTGGGGTTATGAACATGCCCACAAAGTTTGAGGCTCCAGATAAAAAGTTGACAATGTAAAGTTGTTCAAATTTGAATTTGAACAGAAGGGGTTTTGGGGTGATCTGATCAAGTTGCTCTATTCCAAATCTTGTGCCATTTGGTCTAGATGCCTTATTAGGCCATTCTAGCATGTGCACCAAATTTGAGAGCATTTGGACAAGTTTGGCAATGTAGAGTTGCTCAAACTTCAAATATGGACAGAATGGTTTTGAAGGGGTTTGAGGATGTTTTCTTGATCTTCAAGGCATGAGGCTTTGCAAGATCATCAAATATGTCATATATGACATGATAGAATTTCCCTGGAATTTTTGGAGAATATTTCTTTTGTAAATATTTCAAAAGCTTGAAATATCCAGAAAGGGTTTTGGAAGGATTTGTCCAATATTTTGAACATGACCATGTGATGAAACTCTTATATATGGACAATATATGTCCTATGAGTCTCCCTGAATTTTGGCAAATATTTTTGAAATGTTTAAATAATTTTTCCCTATTAAAGACCATTTCTGGCCTTAAGAAAAAGCTTTTAAATAAAATATAAAAATAGCTTTTAAAATTATACTTTTGTGGTTTCTGGGAGTCCTATATCTAATAGGATTCAAATTTACTTTTTGAAAGATTTTTCACACCCTAAATAAGGTACTTGCAGTGCAAACCTCAATTGAGGGGTTTTTGGAAAAACTAATTTTAGAAAATACCATTTGGCCAAAATATTTTTATAAGAAAATTCTATATTGGTCTATACACATGGCATGATCATTGGGAAAAGGTTTTGGGTCAAGGAGATGAAGTATAAGAGTTGGAGAATTTATTTGATTTTTAGAGCACTAGCAAACAGCAGACAAAAGTCAAATCAAGCAAAGTCAAAAACTCTCAAAAGTTTTTTGCAAATCCACATTTTTAACATGAGAATAAGCTTAAGCAATGTGTCATGAAAATCAGGGTGTGACAATGAAATACTAATTTCAACTCTTGGAACATCTTATATGTTTTGTGGCGTTCAAAACGTTTTTGAAGTCCCGGTTCTAAGCCGTAAAGCATGGTGCACTAAACTATTAAGTAGACATCATATTGAGCTTTGCCAAATGTTCATAACGTTTGCATATACTCCTGCAATAGATCTGTCACCTAGCGGTGCATCAAGGACATAATACTTCTGTGCAGCAGTAAGGAAAATCCTCAGATCACGGAACAAGTCCGCATCATTGCTACTATCATCTTTCAACTTATATTTCTCTAGGAACATATCAGAATAAACGGGGAGCTACATCGCAAGCTATTGATCTACATCATAGATATGCTAATACTACCAGGACTAAGTTCATGATAAATTAAAGTTCAATTAATCATATAACTAAAGAACTCCCACTTAGGTAGACATCCCTCTAGTCATCTAAATGATCACGTGATCCAAATCAACTAAACCATGTCCGATCATCACATGAGATGGAGTAGTTTTCAATGGTGAACATCTTATGTTGATCATATCTACTATATGATCCACGCTCGACCTTTTGGTATCCAGTGTTCCGAGGCCATGTCTGTACATGCTAGGCTTGTCAAGTTTAACCTGAGTATTCCCATGTGCAAAACTGTCTTGCACCCATTGTATGTGAGCGTAGAACCTATCACACCTGATCATCACATGGTGTCTCAGCACGAAGAACTTTCGCAACGGTGCATACTCAGGGAGAACACTTTGTGACACCCCGAGACCGGTGCGCCAGGTGTCAGCTAGTTATTCGTTGTCAGTGCCTTGTCTTCTGCTTGCGTGTTGCATCTTGCCATGTCATCATGTGTGTTGCATCAGCATGTTTTCAACTTGCATCCGCCCGAGTTCCCTCGTCCTCTCTGTTCTCCATTCTGAGCCCAGACACACTCACACGCGCCCGGGGTGCCTCCGAATATTTATTTTGTGAGTGGACGGAAATGTTCTCGGAATGGGATGAAACTTGGCGTGTGGTCTTATTATAGTGTAGACAGGCCGCCTGCCAAATTTCATCGCATTCGGAGTCCGTTTGATAGCCCAACATATATATATATATATATAGCGGCACTAGTAGCCGGTTTAAGCGTCGGGTGTTTTCGGTCTCCGAAAACACCCGTGGGCCTCTCTTCCTCTCCTCTCACCTCAGCCCAAGGTCTTCTACACAACCCACTAGGCCCAGCCTACTCCCCCTTCGCTCCGTTGTCGTTGGATCGCGATCCGATGGCTCCGGAATGGCTCAAAACCCCCCAAACCCTAGGCTTTCCCTATATAAACACCCCCAACCTGCCATTTTAGGCCCCCTAACCCTAGCCGCATCGTTTTCCGTGCCACCCCACTCCTCCACCTCCACTTGGCGCCGCAACAGCTTCCTCCACCGACTCCCTCCGCCGCCAGCCCTTCGGGCCCAGCCGCGGCCCGCTCGCGGGCCGAATCCGGCCGGCCAGCGTGCCCCCTGCCCCGAGCTTCCCCGCTCCTCCTGTGTGGCTAGAGCTCCTGCTCGATCCCGCCGCCTCCTCCCCGCCGCTCCGGCAGGAGCTCACCGGAGCGCTCGTCGCCGGCCACCGTGCTCGCGGACCCGCTCCGCCCGTCCCCTCCCTCGCATCCTGAGCTCCAGAGCTGGAGGAGCTCGATCCAGGAACCCGGCGCCGCCACCTTTCTTTTGCACCTGTCTCTCAACGAGTTACCCGAACCGATATGATGCCGTGGCATCATTTTGGTTATCGTCGCCGTGGCACCCTTTTCCACCACGATGACAAGTGCTTCATATCTCTCTTGTCAACCTTTAACTAAAAATTGCATAAAACTTGATCATGTCATCCGCATCATGATAACAACATTAATATGTTTAAAATGTTCGTTGCTTTAAGAATTGCTAAACATGCATATGGGGATTTTCCGGAATTGTTGTTGTAGTTTCCGGCCTCATTTAAACATGTTACTTGTGTTATTTTTCTGTGCTTCCTACCTTGCCATGTTTTGCTTCCTGTATAGACTTGTCATGCATCATACCTTGCCATGTATTGCATCATGTAGACTTGTGTTGTTTTTCTGTGCTTCCTACGTTGCCATGTTTTGCTTCCTGTATAGACTTGTAGTGCATCCTATGTAGACTTGTGTTGCATCATACTTGTTTGAGCATATTTTCATGTCTCGTGTGGTGTGTTTACCGTGTTGCTTGTTTCTTTCCGGTTTGCTTCTCTCGTTAGCTCCGGGTTCGTTTCGCAGTTGTGAGGATTGTTTGACTACTGCTGGACTTGTTCTTCTCCCTCGCGAGATCTCAGGCAAGATGATCATACCCTTGGATACATTTACAACCATTACCATGCTTAGTTGTCTCGATGCTATCGTTATATGTCGCGCTACCCATCATTTATGTCAGCCTCTCCTTGTTGCCATGAAACCTTTAACCTTTGACACCTTCCTAGCAAAACCAGTGTTTGGCTATGTTACCCGCTTGCTCAGCCCTTCTTATAGCGTTGTTAGTTGTAGGTGAAGATGCAGATCGTTCCAGGTGGGAACTTTTTGTTGGAATATCACAATATCTATTATTATTATTAACACACCTATATACTGGGCATGGGTGGAAGGCTTGGCCTTTTGCTCGGTGTTTTGTTCCACTCATGCCACCTTAGGCGCCGATAAACCGGCATTATGTTCCCTGATTTTGCGTTCCTTACACGATAGGTATATGGGGACCCCTTGACAATTCGTCTTTGAATAAAACTCCTCTAGCAAGGCCCAACATTGGTTTTAATTTTCTCATAATAACAACTTAATTAATTAATTAATTGCATAGGGGGTCATGTCCCCGGGTTCTTAATTCTACATAATAGGGGGGCCAGTGCTGATGGTGTTGGTCCCAAACGGGGGTTATGCGGGGCCACCACGGGGAAACTCGAGGATTGGTTTTACCTATAGGATCGCCCATCCGGTCGTGGCCTGAGACGAGATACGCGCGGCTACTATCATGGTGTCGACACACCGGGAGGGCTTGCTGAACTTGTTTTACCATTGTCTAAATGTCTTGTGCACCGGGATGCCGAGCCTGATCGGATTTCCCTAAGATAAGGGGTGATGATATTATATTTATCACTTCAGCTAATCGTGAGAGCTTGTGATGGGCTAAGTTGGGACACCCCTGCAGGGTTATGATCTTTCGAAAGTCGTGCCCGTGGTTATGTGGCAGATTGGAATTTGTTAATGTCCGGTTGTAGAAAAATTGACAGAGGATCCGAAGTAAAACACACAACTGTGTGAGTAACCGTGACTGTCTCTTTTCATTTTGAGAAGAGAACACGGTAGGGTTATGTTTTACTCGTATGTAGTTCAGGATCTTTAGCGATCACTACTAGTTGCGACCATTTGCGTAGATGCTCATCTTATTCTTGTACTCGTAAGTTAGCCACCACATATATTGCTTAGCCGCTGCTGCAACCTCACCACTTTACCTCTTCCTACCTATTAAGCTTTGATAGTCTTGTTACCCATGGTTATGGGATTGCTGAGTCCTCATGGCTCACAGATACTACAACAACAATTGCAGGTGTAGGTTTTCGATGACTTGACTTGAGAGCGTTGTTCTTTTGTTGGAGTTCTTCTTCTTCAGTCTTGGGTTAGGTTCCGGGTCGGCAACCTGGGATAGCATATGGATGTCTTGTGTTTTCCTTGTTTGTATCCGTAGTCGGATACTTTGTATGGATGTTGTTGTATTCATGTGACTTGCATGTATTGTTGTATCCCCCATGTATGTATGTAATGGTACGATGTAATGATATCCATCTTGCTAAGTGCCCGAAATACGGTTGTGCCCCAATCACGTAAGTGTCACGTGATCGGGATAGAATCGCATCTTGGGCCAGACAAGTTGGTATTCAGAGCCTTCTCCGACCTAGAAGCCCCCACAGATTGATCGAATCGTTGACGGTTGAGTCTAGGCACACACACTTGAAAATGTTTTGAGTCCTATATATATATATATATATATATATATATATATATATATATATATATATATATATATATATATATATATATATATATATATATATATATATATATATATATATATCGGAGAGTATGATTTCTTTTTACTCCTCATCTCTTTTCACTCTGGTGAGGACTCCTGACGATTACTTTTATCTCTTCTACTCTCAAAATTTCACCAATTTTTTTTAGGATCACGCGAGTATTGTTTGGATTGTTCCGATGTCTTTGTGACGAGAACATTGTTCTCGATGCCTCCTGTCATTAGGGGTTGTGGCAGTGTCCCGGGGAGTTGAGCTCCGAGGTGTTGTCGTCACAAATATATCGCAGCAGTTCTGTAATACTTAAGACGGCCGACATCGAAAACTCTCCTATGCGGCTAGTGGCAAGATAACCCCGACATCACCCAGTACTGGGGAGGTAGTTCGGGAGTATTGCCATAGCTTGTATAGTAGATGCATTTCGAAGGTCCGAGGTAAACGGTTTCCGGAAATAACTGGTTATGTGTTGAAGGATGGATATAGCTGGATGTAGGATTAGAGTTGAGTGCGCGGTGCTTCCCCTGTATCCCCAACAACTGATTGCATAACTGAAAACTATCGGAAATTAATAGGTGGGTTCATCTAGTAGCTCGTAGGCATTCTTTGAACGAATGCATGATATGGAGTTTGGGGTTCTACATTGAGTGAAGTGGTTTTATGGGCGTTGTTCCGATCGGGAGTTGCATCTTAAAGGGTCCTTGGCTATGCTGATCCGGGGATTGCAAAACCCTTTTGTAACATGTTCCATAAGCTTTCAGCACAAATATGTCGAACGAAGCTTCTATCTTGTATTTGTTCTATCTGCTCCTTGTTGTTTTTATTTACCTTTTGTTCTCCCAAGTGGCTTCTCGACAAGTTGATGTACCTGCGGAATTCATTCGTTCAATTCTCTGTTCGGATGATATTGTGAAGATCATGTTGCAACATATCTATCCTTTGTTTTTGTTTTGATTCTGGTATTCAAGTTGCTTCGATGTCAAATGTTGATTCCATACCTTCCTAATCGGTATTCTCATATTTCTATGGGAGTGCTAATCCTTCTTAATCGTCAAGATTTTCATGTTAATCCTTTTCAACCGATGTGGCTTCTCTTCAAGTTATTCCATACGGACGTCGTTGAGAAATCCGACGATTTGTCTGTTCCATTCATCCCAATTTGTCTTTGTTTTCCCCGCCCTCCCTCCCTTCTTATTCGAGGAGTCAGAAATTCTAGGATGAATTATCCATTTTATTCTTGTGAGGTTTCTTCATTCATTTCCTTCAATGTTCTTATCCGGTGAATTATCGTGAAAATGCTCAAGAGTTTCAAGTTCATCATTCTTAATTCCAATATTCTTCTCCGGTGGACTAAATCCAAGCTTCCGTATTGATCATATCGGTGCCTCTTCTTTCACATGTTTTCCAATGTGGGAATTTCTTATCCGAAGGCTCTCTTATATCTTCACATCTCTTTATTCATATCCGGAGCGTTGAAGATATCTCAGAAGATTCGTGTTTCCATTCTTAATCCGTTCAAGCTATTTTGAGGATTATCATCTTATTCAAGCCATTTAATTCAACCGATGCAATATCTCTTAAGCAATCTTTTTCAACGGTGTTTTCTCTTCGGTGGGCTCATAACCCACAGGTCTTTTCCCAGGATCTTACCTGACTCCTCTAATTTTCCCAGAGTGTTCTAAAATTCTTTTCAAGTGTGACGTAGTATGGATTCCATCAGTCATATACCTTCTCCAAGATTGCTTTCAATTCTTTTCATGTGTGGTTCAACCCTTCTTCTTTTCATTCATCCGGAGTTATTCATGAATTCTTTTCATTGTGTTCCTCTGAAGGCCATCATTCAGAAGATTTCTTCGTTCTCAGTTTTCAACCGCCCTCCAAATATTCTTCATTGATGCCTCTTCGTTCGTCTCACAATTGTCCGGTGCTTGTTCAAGTATTCTTTAATCAGTTCACAATCTCTTCGTTCTCGTCATTCTAATTGTCCTCAAGTGCTTTAATCTTTTCTTCCCGGAGTTCATAGTTTCTCGGCCTTCTCGTCGGAAGTTCTTTCTAATCTCCGCAAGGCTTTAATCTTATTCCTTACACCAGTCATTTATATATCATCATCCTTTAATACCGGAGTTCTTCATGGTGGTTCTTCACGATTTAACTCATTCCTCAAATATTCATCAAATTCTTCTGGAGCAGCTCAAGCATTCTTATTATTGCCGCTTGAGTGCAAATAAATTATCCTTATTACTTCGAAGTGGAGTTTTGCATTTCTTATTCTCAGCTAATCCATCTTTTGGTTGTGGCATTATTCACCTCAAGTTTTGAGATGATTTCCATAAGTCCACAATAAGTTAATTCTTTTCGTCGTTGATTTTCAACAACTCCGTTCAAGCCTTTTTGTGAAGATGCCCTTTCAATCCATTCGTGATGGAAGTTGTCATCTTCTTCCCCTTCTTCCCATTCCATTCTTTATTTCTTCCGGAGGCATTGTCTTGTTCATCTCGTCAAGGATCGTTCCATCTTCTCAAGTTCTCGTTCTATTCCATTCTTGTCAACCGGTGTGCTATTTCTTTCAGTCTTAACCGAAGTGCTGCCCGGATTCCTTCGTGGAGATTCCTTTTCTATCTCTTTTAACCGGAGTGGTTCTATGTCTCTCTTGTCATTTATCCTCTTGGTTCTTGTCTTATGCCTTGTTACTTATTTTACCAGAGCTTCTCAAATCTCGTTCATCTCCGTGGTATCCTTTCCTTCCCGTTGTTCAACCTCTCAATGTTCTTTCTTTCACTCTTTTGTCCTCGAAGAACTTTGTTCTTCCTTTTCCCTTCCATCTCGTTCCTAAGATCTCGGGACGAGATCTCTTGTTAGTAGGGGAGTGCTGTGACACCCCGAGACCGATGCGCCAGGTGTTAGCTAGTTATGCGTTGTCAGTGCCTTGTCTTCTGCTTGCGTGTTGCATCTTGCCATGTCATCATGTGTGTTGCATCAGCATGTTTTCAACTTGCATCCGCCCGAGTTCCCTCGTCCTCTCCGTTCTCCGTTCTGAGCCCAGACACACTCACACGCGCCCGCGGTGCCTCCGAATATTTATTTTGTGAGTGGCCGAAAATGTTTTCGGAATGGGATGAAACTTGGCGTGTGGTCTTATTATAGTGTAGACAGGCCGCCTGCCAAATTTCATCGCATTCGGAGTCCGTTTGATAGCCCAACGTATATATATAGCGGCACTAGTAGCCGGTTTAAGCGTCGGGCGTTTTCGGTCTCCGAAAACCCCCGCGGGCCTCTCTTCCTCTCCTCTCACCTCAGCCCAAGGTCTTCTACACAGCCCACTAGGCCCAGCCTACTCCCCCTTCGCTTCGTTGCCGTTGGATTGCGATCTGATGGCTCCGAAATGGCTCAAAACCCCCCAAACCCTAGGCTTTCCCTATATAAACACCCCCAACCTGCCATTTTAGGCCCCCTAACCCTAGCCGCATCGTTTTCCGTGCCGCCCCACTCCTCCACCTCCACTTGTCGCCGCAGCAGCCTCCTCCACAGACTCCCTCCGCCGCTAGCCCTTCGGGCCCAACCGCGGCCCGCCCGCGGGCCGAATCGGGCCGGCCAGCGCGCCCGCTGCCCCGAGCTTCCCCGCTCCTCCCGTGTCGCTCGAGCTCCCGCTCGATCCCGCCGCCTCCTCCCCGCCGCTACGGCAGGAGCTCACCGGAGCGCTCGTCGCCGGCCACCGTGCTCGCGGACCTGCTCCGCCCGTCCCCTCCCTCGCATCCTGAGCTCCAGAGCTGGAGGAGCTCGATCCAGGAACCCGGCGCCGCCACCTTTCTTTTGCACCGGTCTCTCAACGAGTTACCGGAACCGATATGATGCCGTGGCATCATTTTGGTTATCGTCGCCGTGGCACCCTTTTCCACCACGGTGACAAGTGCTTCATATCTCTCTTGTCAACCTTTAACTAAAAATTGCATAAAACTTGATCATGTCATCCGCATCATGATAACAACATTAATATGTTTAAAATGTTGTTTGCTTTAAGAATTGCTAAACATGCATATGGGGATTTTCCGGAATTGTTGTTGTAGTTTCCGGCCTCATTTAAACATGTTGCTTGTGTTATTTTTCTGTGCTTCCTACCTTCCCATGTTTTGCTTCCTGTATAGAATTGTCATGCATCATACCTTGCCATGTATTGCATCATATAGACTTGTGTTGTTTTTCTGTGCTTCCTACCTTGCCAGGTTTTGCTTCCTGTATAGACTTGTAGTGCATCCTATGTAGACTTGTGTTGCATCATACTTGTTTGAGCATATTGTCATGTCTCGTGTGGTGTGTTTATCGTGTTGCTTGTTTCTTTCTGGTTTGCTTCTCTCGTTAGCTCCGGGTTCGTTCCGGAGTTGTGAGGATTGTTTGACTACTGCTGGACTTGTTCTTCTCCCTCGCGAGATCTGAGGCAAGATGATCATACCCTTGGATACCTTTACTACCATTGCCATGCTTAGTTGTCTCGATGCTATCGTTATATGTCGCGCTACCCATCATTTATGTCAGCCTCTCCTTGTTGCCATGAAACCTCAAACCTTTGACAGCTTCCTGGCAAAACCATTGTTTGGCTATGTTACCCGCTTGCTCAACCCTTCTTATAGCGTTGTTAGTTGCAGGTGAAGATGCAGATCGTCCCAGGTGGGAACTTTTTGTTGGAATATCACAATATCTATTATTATTATTAACACACCTATATATTGGGCATGGGAGGAAGGCTTGGCCTTTTGCTCGGTGTTTTGTTCCACTCATGCCACCTTAGGCGTCGATAAACCGGCATTATGTTCCTTTATTTTGCGTTCCTTACACGATGGGTATATGGGGACCCCTTGACAGTTCGTCTTTGAATAAAAATCCTCTAGCAAGGCCCAACATTGGTTTTAATTTGCACATAATAACAACTTAATTAATTAATTAATTGCATAGGGGGTCATGTCCTCGGGTTCTTAATTCTACATAACAGGGGGGGCCAGTGCTGATGGTGTTGGTCCCAAACGGGGGTTATGCGGGGCCACCACGGGGAAACTCGAGGATTGGTTTTACCTGTAGGATCGCCCATCCGGTCGTGGCCTGAGACGAGATACGCGTGGCTACTATCAGGGTGTCGACACACCGGGAGGTCTTGCTGGACTTGTTTTACCATTGTCGAAATGTCTTGTGCACCGGGATGCCGAGCCTGATCGGATTTCCCTAAGATAAGGGGTGATGATATTATATTTATCACTTCAGCTAATCGTGAGAGCTTGTGATGGGCTAAGTTGGGACAGCCTTGCAGGGTTATGATCTTTCGAAAGCTGTGCCCGCGGTTATGTGGCAGATTGGAATTTGTTAATGTCCGGTTGTAGAAAACTTGACAGAGGATCCGAAGTAAAACACACAACTGTGTGAGTAACCGTGACTGTCTCTTTTCATTTTGAGAAGAGAACACGGTGGGGTTATTTTTGACTCGTATGTAGTTCAGGATCTTTAGCGATCACTACTAGTTGCGACCGTTTGCGTAGATGCTCATCTTATTCTTGTACTCGTAAGTTAGCCACCACATATATTGCTTAGCCGCTGCTGCAACCTCACCACTTTACCTCTTCCTACCTATTAAGCTTTGGTAGTCTTGTTACCCATGGTTATGGGATTGCTGAGTCCTCGTGGCTCACAGATACTACAACAACAGTTGCAGGTGCAGGTTTCCGATGACTTGACGTGAGAGCGTTGTTCTTTTGTTGGAGTTCTTCTTCTTCAGTCTTGGGTTAGGTTCCGGGTCGGCAGCCTGAGATAGCAGATGGATGTCTTGTGTTTTCCTTGTTTGTATCCGTAGTCGGATACTTTGTATGGATGTTGTTGTATTCATGTGACTTGTATGTATTGTTGTATCCCCCATGTATGTATGTAATGGTATGATGTAATGATATCCATCTTGCTAAGCGCCCGAAATGCGGTTGTGCCCCAATCACGTAAGTGTCACGTGATAGGGATAGAATCGCATCTTGGGCCTGACACACTTGTACCTTGAAATTTCGTAAGGGATCATCTTATAATGCTACCGTCGATCTAAGCAAAATAAGATGTATAAAAGATAAACATCACATGCAATCAATATAAGTGATATGATATGGCCATCATCATCTTGTGCCTTTGATCTTTATCTCTGTAGCACCGTCATGATCACCATCGTCACCAGCGCGACACCTTGATCTCCATCGTAGCATCGTTGTCGTCTCGCCAACTATTGCTTCTACGACTATCGCTACAGTTTAGTGATAAAGTAAAGCAATTACATGGTGATTGTATTGCATACAATAAAGCAACAACTATATGGCTCCTGCCAGTTGTCGATAACTCTGTTACAAAACATGATCATCTCATACAATAAAATTTAGCATCATGTCTTGACCATGCTGTGTAAAAACAAGTTAGACGTCATCTACTTTGTTGTTGCAAGTTTTACATGGCTGCTACGGGCTTAGCAAGAACCGTTCTTACCTACGCATAAAAAAACCACAACAATTTTTCGTCGAGTATGTGTTGTTTTAACCTTCACAAGGACCGGGCGTAGCCACACTTGATTCAACTAAAGTTGGAGAAACTGGCACCTGCCAGCCACCTCTGTGCGAAGCACGTCGGTAGAACCAGTCTCGCGTAAGCATACGCGTAATGTCGGTCCGGGCCGCTTCATCCAACAGTATCGCCGAATCAAAGTATGACATGTTGGTAAGCTGTATGACTATTATCGCCCACAACTCATTGTGTTCTACTCGAGCATATCATCTACTCATAGACCTGGCTCATGATGCCACTATTGGGGAACTCGGTATTTCAAAAGAATCCCTATGATCAAGCAAGATCTATCTAGGAGATGCATAGAAACGAGAGGGGAAGTGTATCTTCATACCCTTGAAGATCACAAAGCGGAAGTGTTTATCAACGCGGTTGATGTAGTCGTGCACCTTGATGATCCGTCCCGATCTAGCACCGAATGTACGGCACCTCCACGTTCAGCACACGTTCAGCTCGATGACGTCCTCGCCTTCTTGATCCAACAAGACAAGCGAAGTAGTAGATCAGTTCCGATAGCACGACAGCATGGTGACGGTTGGTGATGTAGATCAATATCTGCAGGGCTTCGCCAAGCACTACAGAAACTAGACGAAGGATAAACTAGAGGGTCGGGGTTGCTGTTACACGTCTTGGTGTATCTTGGTGTGTTCCAGGTGCTAGCGCCGCCCCTCTATTTATATGTTGAGCCCTGGGGTCGTAACTTGGAGCAAAAGCCTCCTCAAAGTCGGTTTGCCTGAAAGGCAATAGTCTCACTCAGACTCCAGGACCAAACGCCCCAATCCTTGGCATCTAGCCCCCTGGTCTCCGCCAAACTCCCTTCGCACCAACTTAATGCCCCGTGGGCTTGACCCCTTGGCCCAACCATATCATCCTATATATCAATCTTTACCTCCGGACCACTCAGGATCTCGTCGTCATGTCTGTGATCTCATCCGGGACTCCGAACAACATTCGGTCACCAACATACATAACTCATTCGACACGATATCATCAACGAAATGTTAAGCGTGCGGACCCTACGGGTTCGAGAACTATGTATACATGACATTGACATCTCTCCGGTCAATAACCAATAGCAGAACCTGGATGCCCATATTGGCTCCCATATATTCTACGAAGATCTTTATCGGTCGAACCGCATAACAACATACGTTGTTCCCTTTGTCATCGGTATGTTACTTGCCCGAGATTCGATCGTTGGTATCATCATACCTACTTCAATCTTGTTACCGAAAAGTCTCTTTACTCGTTCCGTAATACATCATCTCATGACTAACTCATTAGTCGTTTGCTTGCAAGGCTTATTATGATGTGTATTACCGAGAGGGCCCAGAGATACCTCTCCGACACTCGGAGTGACAAATCCTAATCTTGATCTATGCCAACACCACAAAAACCTTCGGAGACACCTGTAGAGCATCTTTATAGTCACCCCAGTTACATTGTGACGTTTGATAGCACACAAGGTGTTCCTCCAGTATTCGGGAGTTGCATAATCTCATACTCAGATGAACATGTATAAGTCATGAAGAAAGCAGTAGCAATAAAACTAAACGATCAAGTTGCTAAGCTAATGGATGGGTCTTGTCCATCACATCATTCTCCTAATGATGTGATCCCATTGATCAAATAACAACACATTTCTAAGGTTAGGAAACACAACTATCTTTGATCAACGAGCTAGTCTAGTAGAGGCATACTAGGGACAATGACCCACAAGTGTAGGGGGTCTATCGTAGTCCTTTCGATAAGTAAGAGTGTCGAACCCAACGAGGAGCAGAAGGAAATGATAGGCAGTTTTCAGTAAGGTATTTTCTGCAAGCACTGAAATTATAGGTAACAGATAGTTTTGTGATTAGGTAATTGGTAGCAAGTGACAAAAGGTAAAATTAAATAAGGTGCAGCAAGATGGCCCAATCCTTTTTGTAGCAAAGGACAAGCCTGGACAGACTCTTATATGAAGGAAAGTGCTCCCGAGGAAACATGGGAATTATCGTCAAACTAGTTTTCATCACGATCATCTGATTCGCTTTCGGTACTTTGATAATTTGGTATGTGGGTGGACCGGTGCTTGGGTGCTGTCCTTACTTGGAAAAGCCTCCCACTTATGATTAACCTGTAATGCAAGCATCCGCAACTACAAAAGAAGTATTAAGGTAAACCTAACCATAGCATGAAACAAGTGGATCCACATCAGCCCCTTACGAAGCAACGCATAAACTATGGTTTAAGCTTCTGTCACTCTAGCAACCCATCATCTACTTATTACTTCCCAATCCCTTCCTCTAGGCCAAAATAATGGTGAAGTGTCATGTAGTCGACGTTCACATGACACCACTAGAGGAGAGACAACCTACATCTCATCAAAATATTGAACGAATACCAAATTCACATGACTACTAATAGCAAGACTTCTTCCATGTCCTCAGGAACAAAAGTAACTACACACAAGACATAATATTGTTCATGATCAGAGGGGTATTAATATGCATAATGGATCTGAACATATGATCTTCCACCAAATAAACCAACTAGCATCAACTACAAGGAGAAATCAACACTACTAGCAACCCACATGTACCAATCTGAGGTTTGGGTACAAAGATTGGATACAAGAGATGAACTAGGGTTTGAGAGGAGATGATGATGGTGAAGATGTTGACGAAGATAGCCCTCCCCAAGATGGGAGAGTTGTTGGTGATGACGGTGGTGACGATTTCCCCCTCCCAAAGGGAAGTATCCCCGACAGAATAGCTCTGTCGGAGCCCTAGATTGGTTTCCGCCAAGGTTCCGCCTCGAGACGGCGGCGTCTGGTCCTGAGAGCCTCCTTATGATTTTTTTTCCAGGTCAAAACACCTCATATAGGAAAAGATGGGCATCGGGGGGCCCACGAGGTAGGGGGAACACCCAGAGAGGGGGGCGCACCCCCGACCCTCGAGGACAGCTGGTGGCCCCCCTGGTGATCTTCTTTCGCTAGATATTTTTTATATTTTCTGAAATAGTGTCCTGTGAAGTTTCGGGGTTTTTTGAGTTGTGCAAAATAGGTTTCCAGAGTTTGCTTCTTTTCCAGCCCAGAATTCCAGTTGCCGACATTCTCCCTCTTCATGTAAACCTTGTAAAATAAGAGAGAAAAGGCATAAGTATTGTGACATAACGTGTAACATCAACCCATAAAGCAATAAATATCAACATATAAGCATGATGCAAAATGGACGTGTCAACTCCCCCAAGCTTAGACCTCGCTTGTCCTCAAGCGAAAGCCGAAATCGAAAAATATGTCCACATGTTTAGATATAGAGGTGTCGATAAAAATAAAATACGGACATGAGGGCATCATGATCATTTTCATAACGGCAACATATATATATATATATATATATATATATATATATATATATATATATATATATATATATATATATACTGTCATATGATTCTTATGCTAAAGTAACAATTCATTCACAATATCGAGCATGAATCATAAACTTCATTGAAAACCCACAAACTTATGATCTCGGTCATTGAAGCAATTGCAATTTATCGTAACATCGGAAAGAGTCAATATAAGAGCTTTTCAGCAAGCCTACATACTCAACTATCATATAGTCTTTCACAATTGCTCACACTCACGCAATACTTATGGTTATGGAGTTTTAATCGGACACAGAGAAAGATAGGGGCTTATGGTTTTGCCTCCCAACCTTTTACCTCAAGGGTAATGTCAACAGTAATAGACCATGAAAAATTACATCCAAGTGGGTATATATGTCAAGATCTTTCCAACACAATGTTCATGCCAAAGGATAAAATGTAAAAAGGAAAGGTGAATTTCACCTTGACTCTTATAAGGCAAGAATAATAGAAAGGGCCTTCGCAGAGGGAAGCAGAGGTTGTCATGTGTTTTTATGGTTGGATGCACAAAATCTTAGCACAGAAGAACATCACTTTATATTGCCACTTGTGATAAGGACCTTTATTATGCAGTCCGTCACTTTTATTACTTCCATATCACAAGATCATATAAAGCTTATTTCCTCCACACTAATAAATCATACATATTTAGCGAGTTTGCAACATGACAACTTACTTGAAGGATCTTACTCAATCCATAGGTAGGTATGGTGGACTCTCATGGCAAAACTGGGTTTAAGGGTGTATGGAAGCACAAGTAGTATCTCTACTTGGTGCAAGGAGTTTTGGCTAGCATGAAGGGGAAAGGCAAGCTCAACATGTTGGATGATCCATGACAATATACTTTATTTTGGATATAAGAAAACATAACCCATTATGTTGTCTTCCTTGTCCAACATCTACTCTTTAGCATGTCATATTTTAATGAGTGCTCACAATCATAAAAGATGTCCAAGATAGTATATTTGTATGTGAAGCCTCTCTTTCTTTATTACTTCCTATTAATTGCAACGATGACCAAAACTATGTTTGTCAACTCCCAACAACTTTTATTCATCATACTCTTTATATGTGAAGTCATTACTTCCCATAAGATCAATATGATCTCTTGGATACTCTTTATGTTTTCTTTCTTTTTATCATGACCAAAGTGAGGAAATCAAGCCCTTGAATCAACACTAATCTTTATTATATAGCTCACGGACTCGATTACAAAGGGTAAAGATTACAAGGCAAAAGCTCACAACTAGATCATGCTAACTTTATTCTACTAGATCAAGATACTACCAAAAGGATCGAACTAAGAAAAATGGTAAAGATAGGAGTGATGGTGATACGATACCGGGGTCACTCCCCCAAGCTTGGCAGTTGCTAAGGGGAGTGCCCTTACCCATATGATTATGTCCCCTTCTTCAGAGGTGGTGATGATGGAGTTCTTGATGATGTAGGCTTGTTGTCTACCTTCCATGACATGGGCTCACCATCGTAGAAGGATGATCGAGTCTCTGGGATACTCAAATCTGCAGCCAAACTCATCTTCTTGAATCTATATTCATACTCACATTTTTGGTTCTGCAGGTCATAGATCTGGGCTTCGAGGTGTTCGATTTTATCTTGAAGATTGGAGATAGCTTGCCCGAAGATCCTTGATTCCTACTTGAGGTTGTTGGCGAGCTCCGAGATCATCATGTGGTTGGCATTGAGTCCTCGTTCCACCATACCTTGGCACTTGAAAACTTGCTGCTCCATTGCTTCGAGTCTTGTCTCCATGCTTCCGGTCCTCCTTGGCCCCTCAACATCGCGCATGTGCAGCACCCCCTCATGCAACTCCATGGTTTGAGGATGATGCAGCACATCTGCAAGGTAGGGGTTGATGAACTTCTCGAAGAACTTGTCCTTGGGGTGTTGGAAGAAGCCATGATGATCTGGATCTGTCAAAAACAACAACTCGAAATGAAAACAGAGGATTTTTGCGTAATACAGAGGTCAAAACCCTCGGGGGTATATATAATGAATTTTTACCGACCAAAAGGAGTAACATACAAGAAATCGGAGTCCGGGAGGCACACGAGGTGCCCACGAGGCAGGGGCACGCCCAGGGGAAGGGGGCGCGCCCTCCACCCTCGTGGACGCCTCGTGTCTCTTCCGGACTGCCACTTATTTTTCTATTTTTCTAAATATTCCAAAATGGTGAAAAATTGCCTTAGAACTGTTTTGGAGTTGGTTTAATTACCATACCACATACCTCTTCCTTTTCGGAGTCTGAATCGTTCTGGAAAGTGTCCCTTATGTATTCCTCTGGGGTTACAGTTTCAATAACATTGGTTTCAAAATTTATAGGATTACCTGAGATGTAATGTTTGATTGTTTGACCGTTCACCACCTTCGGATTTGTGCCTTCGAAGTTGTTGATTTTTATGGCACCGGAACGATAGACCACCTCGATAACGGAAGGTCCTTCCCACTTAGAGAGAAGTTTTCCTACAAAAATCTTAAACAAGAGTTATATAGCAAGACATAATCACCTATGTTAAACTCACGCTTTTGTATTCTTTTGTCATGCCATCTTTTGACCTTTTCTTTAAACAGCTTGGCATTCTCATAGGCATGGGTCCTCCATTCATCAAGAGAGCTAATATCAAATAACGTCTTCTCACCAGCAAGATTGAAATCATAATTGAGCTCTATAATAGCCCAATATGCCTTATGTTCTAGCTCAAGAGGTAAGTGACAAGCTTTTCCATATTCCATCTTATATGGAGACATACCCATAGGGTTTTTGTATGCAGTTCTATAGGCCCATAATGCATCATCAAGTTTCTTGGACCAGTTCTTTCTAGACCTATTAACTATCTTTTGCAAAATTAATTTCAACTCTCTATTACTTTATTCTACTTGACCACTAGTCTGTGGGTGATAAGGGGGTGCAATCATATGATTAACATCATACTTAGCAAGCATTTTACGGAAGCACCATGAATAAAGTGTGAACCACCATCAGTCATTAGGTATCTAGGGACTCCAAACCTCGGAAAAATAACTTCTTTAAGCATCTTAATAGAGGTGTTATGATCAGCACTACTAGTTGGTATAGCTTCTACCCACTTAGTAACGTAATCAACATCAACTGAAATATGTGTGTACCCATTAAAGGTAGAAACGGTCCCATATAATCAAAGCCCCAAACATCAAATGGTTCAATAACAAGTGAATAATTCATAGGCATTTCTTGACGGCTACTAATATTACCAATCCTTTGGCATTCATCACAAGACAAGACAAACTTACGAGCATCCTTGAAGAGAGTAGGCCAATAAAACCCAGATTGCAATACCTCATGTGCAGTACTATCTCCAGCATGGTGTCCTCCATAAGCTTTAGAGTGGCACTTGCGTAGGATCTGTTCATGTTCATGCTCGGGTACACAACGTCTAATAATACCATCTACTCCTTCTTTATTAAGATGTGGGTCATCCTGGAAGTAATGTCTTAAATCATAGAAGAAATTTTTATTTTGCTGGTATGTGAAGCTAGGAGGTATAAATTTAGCAACAATATAATTAGCATAATCAGCATACCATGGAGCAGTATGAGAAGTTTTTGTGACAGCTATTATTCATCAGAAAAGCTATCATCAATAGGTTGTGGGTCATCAAGTATATTCTCTAGCCTAGACAAGTTATCTGCAACTGGGTTCTCAGCTCCCTTTCTATCAATAATATGCAAGTCAAATTCTTGCAGCAAGAGAACCCATCTAATAAGTCTAGGTTTAGCATCTTTCTTTTCCATAAGGTATTTGATAGCAGCATGATCAGTGTGAATAGTTACTTTAGAATCAACAATATAAGGTCTAAACTTATCACAAGCAAATACAACTGCTAAAAACTCTTTCTCAGTAGTAGCATAATTTCTTTGGGCACTGTCTAGAGTTTTACTAGCATATTGGATAACATTCAATTTTTTATCAACTCTTTGCCCTAAAACAGAACCTACAGCATAATCACTAGCATTGCACATAATCTCAAAGGGTAAATTCCAGTCAGGTGGCTGGACAATAGGTGCAGAGATCAATGCTTTCTTAGGTATTTCAAATGCTTCTAGACAATCGTCATTAAAGACGAAAGGAATATCTTCTTGTAAGAGATTAGTCAGAGGCCTAGAGATTTTGGAGAAGTCCTTTATGAATCTCCTATAAAACCCGGCATGACCAAGGAAACTTCGTATACCTTTGATGTCCTTGGGGCACGGCATATTTTCAATAGCATCAACTTTAGCCTTGTCAACTTCAATACCTCTTTCCGAAATTTTATGTCCTAAGGCAATTCCTTCATTAACCATAAAGTGGCACTTCTACCAATTCAAGACAAGATTAGTGTCTTCACATCTCTGCAAAACCCGATCAAGGTTACTTAAGCAATCACCAAAAGAAGTTTCGTAAATGGAGAAGTCATCCATGAAAACCTCAACAATATTTTCACAAAAATCAGAGAATATAGCCATCATGCATCTTTGAAAGGTAGCAGGTGCATTACATAAACCAAAAGGCATACGTCTATAAGCAAAGGTACCGAAAGGACAAGTAAAAGTGGACTTTTCTTGATCCCCTTTTGACACAAGTATTTGAGAGAAACCAGAATATCCATCTAGAAAGCAAAAGTGAGTATGTTTGGATAACCTTTCTAGCATTTGATCAGTAAAAGGCAAGGGGTAATGATCTTTCTTAGTAGCTTTATTTAATTTGCGGAAATCAATTACCATCCTATAACCTATAACTATTCTTTGCGGGATAAATTCATCTTTATTATTAGGAACAACAGTCATACCTCCCTTCTTAGGGACATAATGGACAGGACTTACCCACTGGCTATCAGCAATTGGATAGATAATATCAGCCTCTAGAAGCTTTAGAATTTCCTTCCTTACCACTTCTTTCATCTTAGGATTTAACTGTCATTGATGATCAATAACCGGTTTAGCATTTTCTTCCAATTTTATCTTGTGTTGGCATAAAGTGGTACTGATGCCCTTAAGATCATCCAGAGTATATCCAATAGCAGCACGGTGCTTCTTCAGAGTTTTCAATATTTTTTCCTCTTCCATCTCTGAAAGGTTTGCACCAATAATAACAGGATATATCTTGTTTTCATCAAGATAAACATACTTAAGATTACCAGGTAAAGGTTTGATTTCAAACACGAGATCACCCTTGGGTGGAGGAGGATCCCCTAGGATTTCAACAGGCAAGTTATTTTTCAATACGGGTCCCTGATTAAAGAATATTTCATCTATTTCCCTTCTCTCATTCATATGCATATCATTTTCGTGATCTAGCAAATATTGTTCTAAATGATCATTAGGAGGCATAGCAATAGAAGCGAGACCAATAATTTCATCCTTACTAGATAATTCTTTATCAAGGGGTTGTCTACGGAATTTAGCAAAGTTAAAATCATGAGACATATCCCCTAAACCAACAGTAACAATATCTTACACGCGGTCTATCTTAGCATTAACAGTATTCAAGAAGGGTCTACCAAATATAATGGGACAAAAGTCATCTTGTGGGGAACTAAGAATAAGAAAATCAGCAGGGTATTTAACTTTCCCACATAAGACTTCAACATCTCTAACAATCCCAACGGGTGATATAGTGTCTCTATTAGCGAGCTTAATAGTAACATCAATCCCTTCTAACTCAACAGGTGCAATGTCATGCATAATTTCTTGATATAAGGTATGAGGGATAATACTCGCACTAGCACCCACATCACATAAACCATGATAGCAATGATCTCCTGTTTTAACAGAGATAACAGACAAGCCTACAATAGGTCTATGTTTATTCCTAGCATCGGGTTTGGCTATTCTAGCAGATTCCTCTTGGAGGTAAATAACATGTCCATCTAAATCTTCTACCAAGGGATCTTTAACCATATCAACACTAGGTTTAACTTTAATTTGCTCAGAGGGTGTAGGTGTTCTAGTATTACTCTTACGAACTACAGTTGAAGCTTTAGCATGATCCTTTATTCTAACAGGGAAAGGTGGTTTCTCAATATAAGCATTAGGAACAATAGGATCAACATTATAAGTGATAGTCTTTTCTTCAACTTTAATAGGTTCAACTATTTTTACTTCAATAGGGGGATGGTATTTAAACCACTTCTCCTTGGGAAGATCAACATGAGTAGCAAATGATTCACAGAAAGAAGCTACTATCTCAGAGTCAATTCCATATTTAGTGCTAAACTCACGGAAAACATCGGTATCCATAAAAGCTTTAAAACAATCGAACTTATGGGTCATACCTGACTCCTTACCCTCGTCGACATCCCAATTTTCGAAGTTGTGTTTAATTATTTCCAATAAATCCCATTTGAATTCAATAGTCTTCATCATAAAAGAGCCAAAACAAGAAGTATCGAGCATGGAGCGATTATCGAGAGAAAGTCGAGCATACAAATTTTGACTGATCATTTCTCTTGAAAGCTCATGATTGGGGCATGAATATAACATTGATTAAGCCTCCCCCAAGCTTTAGCGATGCTTTCTCCTTCGTGAGGCCAAAAATTATAGATATAATTATGATCACGATGAACCTGGTGCATAGGGTAGAACTTCTGATGAAATTCCAACTTCAGACGATTATAGTTCCTTGATCCAATATCATCACATAGCCTAAACCATGTCAATGCATCTCCCTTCAAAGATAAAGGGAAGACCTTCTACTTGATAACATCCTCGGGCATACCTGCAAGCTTAAATAATCCACAAACTTCATCCACATAGATTAGGTGTAAGTTGGGATGCAGTGTTCCGTCTCCTGTAAAAGGATTTTCAAGTAGTTTCTCTATCATACCCGAAGGAATCTCAAAGAAAACAATTTCAGTAGGTGCAGTAGGTTGAGGAGCAACTCTTTGTTCTTCTGGTTGGGGTGAAGATACCCCAAACAAGCCCCTCAAAGGATTTTGAGCCATAGTAACAAGTGACAATAAATTTCAGCACACTATATAAATTTTTCCTTACCAAAGGTGCTTCACTCCCCGGCAACGGCGCCAAAAAAGAGTCTTGATGACACACAAGTGTAGGGGTTCTATCGTATTCCTTTCGATAAGTAAGAGTGTTAAACCCAACGAGGAGCAGAAGGAAATGATAGGCGGTTTTCAGTAAGGTATTTTCTGCAAGCACTGAAATTATAGGTAACAGATAGTTTTGTGATAAGGTAATTGGTAGCAAGTGGCAAAAGGTAAAAGTAAATAAGGTGCAGCAAGATGGCCCAATCCTTTTCGTAGCAAAGGACAAGCCTAGACAAACTCTTATATGAAGGAAAGCGCTCCCGAGGACACATGGAAATTATCGTCAAACTAGTTTTCATCACGATCATCTGATTCGCGTTCGGTACTTTGATAATTCTGTATGTGGGTGGACCGGTGCTTGGGTGCTGTCCTTACTTGGACAAGCCTCCCACTTATGATTAACCTCTAATGCAAGCATCCGCAACTACAAAAGAAGTATTAAGGTAAACCTAACCATAGCATGAAACAAGTGGATCCAAATGAGCCCCTTACGAAGCAATGCATAAACTAGGCTTTAAGTTTCTGTCACTCTAGCATCCCATCATCTACTTATTACTTCCCAATGCCTTCCTCTAGGCCCAAATAATGGTGAAGAGTCGTGTAGTCGATGTTCACATGACGCCACTAGAGGAGAGACAACATACATCTCATTAAAATATCGAATGAATACCAAATTCGCATGAATACTAATAGCAAGACTTCTCCCATGTCCTCGGGAACAAAAGTAACTACTCGCAAGACATAATATTGTTCATGATGAAAGGGGTATTAATATGCATAATGGATCTGAACATACGATCTTCCACCAAATAAACCAACTAGCATCAACTACAAGGAGTAATCAACACTACTAGCAACCCACAGGTACCAATCTGGGGTTTGGGTACAAAGATTGGATACAAGAGATGAACTAGGGTTTTAGAGCAGATGGTGCTGGTGAAGATGTTGACGAAGATAGCCCTCCTCGAGATGGGATAGTTGTTGGTGATGACGGAGGTGATGATTACCCCTCCCGGAGGGAAGTATCCCCGGCAGAACAGCTCTGCCAGAGCCCTTGATTCATTTCCGCCAAGCTTCCGCCTCGAGACGGCGGCGTCTGGTCCCGAAAGCCTCCTTATGATTTTTTCCAGGTCAAAACACCTCATATAGGAAAAGATGGGCATCGGGGGGCATCGGGGGGCCCACGAGGCAGGGGGCTCGCCCAGAGTGGGGGGGCGCCCCCCACCCTCGTGGACAGCTGGTGGCCCCCTGGTGATCTTCTTTCGCCAGATATTTTTTATATTTTCTGAAACGGTGTCCTCTGAAGTTTTGGGGCTTTTTGAGTTGTGCAGAATAGGTTTCCAGAGTTTGCTTCTTTTCCAGCCCAGAATTCCAGTTGCCGGCATTCTCCCTCTTCATGTAAACCTTGTAAAATAAGAGAGAAAAAGCATAAGTATTGTGACATAATCTGTAATATCGGCCCATAAAGCAATAAATATCAACATGTAAGCATGATGTAAAATGGACATTTCAGGGACACTCTGTTTTGTCTATGTATTCACACATGTATCAAGTTTCCGGTTAATACAATTCTAGCATGAATAATAAACATTTATCATGATATATGTAAATATAAAATAACAACTTTATTATTTCCTCTAGGACATATTTCCTTCACAACCGATACTAACCGATAATTATTGATGAAGAAAGGTGGGATGCCTACCGAGGCATACCCAAGATTAGATGCTTGAGACTTCTTGAAATATTCTCTTTGGATCCCTTGGGCATCCCCAAGCTTGAGCTTTTGTGTCTCCTTGATTCCTCTTATGTCACATTTCCCTAAATCTCAAAAACTTCATCCACACAAAACTCAACAAGAACTCGTTGGATAAATTAGTATAAATCAATGCATAACTTTATCGTTCTCTACTATAGAAAATCACTAAAATTATGATTTAACATTGCATACAAAATGCCTCTGCATGTTTAATACTTCTATCCTCAAATAGAATCATTGAACAAGCAAACATACGCAAACAATGCAATCATAACAGCAATCTGTCTAAAGAGAATAGTCTGTAAAGGATTAAGGAAAATCCTACTTACTTAACTCGAAAAATTCTGAAATTGTACCACACTGTAGAGAATTTATCATTGCATATTGTGTAAAATTTCAAGATTTTATCACATTCTGACTTTTTTAGGGAATTTTTGCAACAATGATAAACTTTCTGTTTTTAACAGCAACTCATATACTTGCAAATTGTGCATGGTGAAGGCTATCCTTGACACTTTTATTGAAATAAAAGATGCAAAGCACTATTCTAAATAACATCAAGCAAAAAACATAACAAAATGATGCTCCAAGAAAAACTCATATCTTGTGACGAATAAAAATATAGCTCCAAGTGAGCTTACTGATAATGTTGAAGACAAAAGAGGGGATGCCTTCTGGGGCATCCACGGGCTTAGTTGTTTGGATCTTCCTTGAATATTACCTTGAGGTGCCTTGGTCATCCCCAAGCTTAGTGTCTTGCCACTCCTTATTCTCCTCATATCGATATCTCACCCAAAAGTTGAAACCTTTGATCACACAAAACGTAACGGAACTTCGTGAGACGCATTAGTATAATAAAGCCTATCATTCACTTGGGTACTGATAAGGATAAGATCCATAATTATTATCACACAATGCCTACTGTACCTTATCATTTCCACAATTTATAGCACTTATTATAAGCTATGGAAACACTAAAACAAGCAAACCATGCATTGAAAATAGAATCTGTCAAAAAACAGAATAGTCTGTAATGATCTGAACAACCACCATAGTTCTACAACTCTCAAAAATCTGAAAAATTAGTAAAATGTAGGTAATTTATATATAAATCATGTGTAAAAATTTCAGCTAATTATCACGTTCTAGTGATGTATTTAATTTCCTGCATTGGATGCAAATCTTTCTGTTTTTGCACAGAATCAAATCAACTATCATCCACACTACCCCAAAGGATTTACTTAGCACTATATTGAAACAAAAGCTATAAAACATGATTACTACAGTAGTTTAATTATGTGTACACAAAAAAATAGTAGGTAAAAAATATTGGTTTGTGTCCCAACAAGTGCTTTTCTTTAATGCCTTTTAGGTAGGCATGATGTGATTTCAATGATGCTCACGTAAAGATAAGAAATGAAACATAAAAGGGAGAATCATGAATCACGTTGCAAGTACATTTAAGTCTAACCCACTTCTTGTGCATAGGGATTTTGTGAGCAAACAATTTATGGGAACAAGAATCAACTCGCATAGGAAGGCAAAACAAGCATGACTTCAAAACATTCAACACATAGAGAAAAACTTGATATTATTGCAATACCTACAAGCATATGATCCTCTCTCATAATAATTTTCAGTAGCATCATGAATGAATTCAACAATATAACTATCACATAAAGCATTATTTTCATGATTCATAAGCATACAAATTTTATTACTCTCCACATAAGCAAATTCCTTCTCATTCATAATAGTGGGAGCAAACTCAACAAAATAACTATCATGAGACACTTGATTAAAATCATGATGACAAGTTTCATGGTTATTATTATTCTTTATAACATAGGTGTCATCACAATAATCATCAAAAATAGGAGGCATGCTTTCATCCTTATAAATTAGCTCATCAAAACTTGGGGGACTAAAAATATCATCTTCATCAAACATAGCATCCCCAAGCTTATGGCTTTGCATATCATTAGCATCATGGATATTCAAAGAATTCATACTAACAACATTGCAATCATTCTCATCATTCAAGGATTTAGTGCCAAACATTTTATTGACTTCTTCTTCTAACAATGGAGCATAATTTTCATTTCCATCATTTTCACGAAAGACATTATAGAGATTAACAATATGAGGCAACCTCAATTCCATTTTTTTCGTAGTTTTATTTTTAAAACCAAACTAGTGATAAAACAAGAAACTAAAAGATTCGATTGCAAGATCTAAAGATATACCTTCAAGCACTCACCTCCCCGGCAACGGCGCCATAAAAGAGCTTGATGTCTACTACGCAACATTTCTACTTGTAGACTCTTGTCGGGCCTCCAAGCGCAGAGTTTTGTAGGACAGTAGCAAATTCCCCTCAAGTGGATGACCTAAGGTTTATCAATCTGTGGGAGGTGTAGGATGAAGATGGTATCCCTCAAACAATCCTGCAACCAAATAATAAAAAGTCTCTGGTGTCCCCCAACACACCCAATACAATGGTAAATTGTATAGGTGCACTAGTTCGCCGAAGAGATGGTGATACAAGTGTAATATGGATAGTATATATAGGTTTTTGTAATCTGAAATATAAAATCAGCAAAGTAGCAAGTAGTAAAAGTGAGCAAAAACGTTATTGCAATTCTTGTAAACAAGGCCTATGATTCATACTTTCAGTAGTGCAAGTTCTCTGAACAATGCTAACATAATTAGATCATATAACAATCCCTCAACGTGCAACAAAGGATCACTCCAAAGTTCCTATCGCGGAGAAAATAAGATGAAATTACTTGTAGGGTACGAAACCACCTCAAAGTTATTATTTCTGATCAATCTATTGGGCTATTCCTATATGTATCACAAACAGCCCTAGAGTTCGTACTAAAATAACACGACATGACACACATCAATTAACCCTACTATCACCTAGATACTCCAATGTCACCACAAGTATCCGTGCAATTGTATGATATGAATCACAAAATCTCTGATTCATAATATTCAATCCAACACAAAGAACTTCAAGCGCATCCCTAGATTTTTGAAAGGACTATGAAAACGCGTACCGACCCCTATGCATAGATTACACAAATATCACCAAGAGAATCCGCAAGTTGATAACCAAAACATACATCAAGTGAATCAATAGAACATCCCATTGTCACCACAGATATCCCATCGCAAGACATACATCAAGTGCTCTCACATCCAAAGATTGAATCCGACATAACAAATCCTTAAAGGAAAAGATTCCATTCATCACAAGGTAGAGAGGGAAGAACACAATCAGAACCAACTATAATAGCAAAGCTCGCCGTACATCAAGATTTTGCCAAATCAAGAACACGAGAGAGAGAGAGAGAGATACAACACATAGCTACTGGTACAAACCCTCAGCCCTGAGGTGGACTACTCCCTCCTCATCATGGTGGCCGCCGGGATGATGAAGATGGCCTCCGGTGATGATTTCCCCATCCGGAAGGGTGCCGGAACGGGGTCCCGAGAGGTTTTTCATTGCTACAAAGACTTGCGATGATGGAACCTCTGATCTAGGTTTCTTTCTGGGGGCTTCTTGATTAACAGTAATTTTTGGAATCGATCTCAAGTTAGGGGGACGCTCGAAGGGCCCACAAGCCGTAGGGGCACGCCCCTGGCTTGTGGACTGCTCGACCACTTCCTGGCCTAGCTCCGATGCTCCGGGGGTCTCTTTTGGTCCATAAAAAATCACCGTAAATTTTCAGCCCATTCCGAGAACTTTTATTTCTGCACAAAAAATGACACTACGGTAGTTCTGGTGAAAACAACGTCAGTCCGGGTTTGTTCTAATAAAATCATACCAAAACCATATAAAATTATTGTAAACATGGCATGAATACTTCATAAATTATAGATACGTTGGAGAAGTATCAATTCCCAGGGCGAACGAAGGTACGTTGATGACCATGCGCATGTGACGCCGAGTAGCAGCCACCGTGCGCTTGCGAGTTGGATGCCTTGGGCGTGGCTGCACGATGTTGTGAGCCGGTCGGCAACTGCCTCAAGGATGCCAATGATGTTACAATGGTGGACGGTGACGAATGCTACAAGCGGCCGTGCCTACCACATCGAGTTTTCTTCTCAACGGCGACCACGACGGAGTTGTGCCCGTGGGCCCTTGGTTTGTGTGTGAGTCATGCGATGGTGGAGACATGGGGATGAAGGTTTCCGTGAAGGTGTGCGTGAGGCATATGCAACGACGGGCTGATGCAATGACCCTAGTTGTTTTTATGGGAAAAATTCCGATTGTTCATCAACTCTCAAAGTAGTACAAACAACACCAGACTTGAAAACTACATCTAGGTCGGTAGACCACATAGTCACGACTACAAACACTGAAGCGAGGCGAAAGTGACGATGACAAACTCTCAAGGTAGTAGATATGCTGAAAAAGTCGTGCTAAGGCCCCCATAGGACTAGTGCACCAAAACAGCAATCGTCACCGATGAAGAGAAGCGTAGATTAGAGGGGTCCAACTTGTACACATAGAAATACAGATGAACGAAGATCGATCCATGTGGATCCACGGAAGAAAAATGCAACCAGATCCCACAAGATCCATCGGAGAGAAACCTTCACACGCCCTCTGACAATATTAGAAACACCACCGGAATGGGGGCTAGGTGATAAGAACTTTATTCCATTTAAAGAGAACAGCTGTTGCCTTGCATCTCTGAGCGGGACACAAACTGAGACAATACTCAAGAAAGCATCAAAAAAGAAGCCCACCTGCTAGCAAGGGTTGGGATCCATCGCACCTTGATGGTCTAAAGATCACTTAAGACAAGGTAGACCGCCGCCGGCTCCGGCAGGAGGCACAAGAAATCTTAGCACGACTGCGTGCACAGGTACAAGCGGCCGCCGCTGTGAAGACGCATATGTTACCCTAGTTTGTTAGGAATAATTAATATCTAGTAATTATGTAATTAATCAATGCTATGCCGGTTCCTTTTTGGCAACCACCCTTTTTGTAAACCGTTATGTACTGGGTATAAATAGCCCTAATTTCCGTCAATGAAAAGATGATCGTTCATTCCAATCATTTGCTCCTCTTCTCTCTTTTCCTCTTCACATTTTATCATCACTTTGCCCTAACCTAGAGCGATTAGGCCACGATAAGATTGGCAGCACCGGCGGAGACGAAGGTAAGACATCGCGTTGACATCAGCGGGAGAGCGATGCTAGCCCTCCTCTTGCTCAATTACATCGCCGCGGTAGCCCTCGGACTGCATCCTCGTGGTGTGGTGGCGCATGAGACCGTCGGTCTCGACCAGTTTTCTCGCTCAATGGGTGGCGTCCACCATGATAGCCCATCTCTAGATGGCCAGCGGAAGACGTACGGCGTGACAGGTACGCACGTACACCACAGCGGCGCAATAGTGTCCGCGCCCTGCCTCCTTTAGCTTTCTCCTCGCAGTCCATGTACGAGCACAGAGGAGCCGGCGCGCACGGTGCAGCAATCCCCTTCGGCAGGCCCGCGGCCATCTGTTAGAAGGGAGAGAGGGATTTGGTGGAATAGTTGTTGTATTGCTTGAGCCTCATGGGCATATATATAGGAGTACATGGTCATCTTGGAGTACAAGGCAAGGTAGAATAATATCCTACGATATCCTAGTTTTCCTAATAATCATGATACTCAACATCCCCCCGCAGTCACAATGGTAGCGACGCAAATGGTGAGACTGGAGAAGAATCCAAAGGCAAGCTGACGGACACCCCCCCCCTACAGTCGGAACGGTCGACGCATCGCGGAGTCGTGGCTAGAGTGGAAACCGACGAAGTTGCTCAAGCAGGCGGTAGCCCTTCGTGCCGTTTGTCGATGTAGCCGAGAGCATAGGTGGTGTAGCCGTGGTCAAGGTAGCTGTGCGAAGAATGCCGTGGTCGATGTCGAGTCGGGGTAGCCGGAGTCGAGGAAGGCGTCGTGGAGCCGCGGGCGCAAGGGGGCGCCGAGTTAGCATGGGCGCTGTGGTGTCGAAGTAGTGGTGCGCCGGGAAGAAGCTGTTGTTGATGACGCATCGCGGCGGGTTTGCCAAGCCTGGGGACACATCGTAGACGAAGGCACGCACCGGTGTTGCTAGCACCGGACATGCGTAGATGGACAAAGACGAAGTTGGTGAAGCGCCGACCAGGCTTGCCCGGCCCGGGGACACGTCGTGGATGGGGGCACGCATCGGTGTTGCCAGTACCGGGCATGCGTAGACAACGGACCTGCACGAGCTGTACGCCATGTCAAGGAGTCGAAGGGACAGCAGAGAAGAAGACTCGACGATGGTTGTGGCGCCAATCGGCATGGGGGCCGATGTCACCAATGGTGGTCGGAGTAGACGAAGTGGTTGGGGTAGATGACGGCGACGCTCGCGACGGGCTGGTGCTGGACGAAGACGAAGGGGTGGACGGGCAGCTGCGGCGGCTACAGGTGTAGCGGCGGCGGTGGCCAAAGAAGAGTGGCGGCACCCGCCGGACTGCGGCGGCCGCTAGGTTAGGAGCGCGGCAGCGATGCTCAAAGTACGCGCAGAACCCGAACAGCATGACGAATGCCGGCGCGGATGGTGGCATTCCTGCGCCAAGGGAGACAGCGCGGTGCATACCATAGGAAGTCGACGCGCGGTGATGGTAGAGTGGACCGCGGGCCACGATGCTACGATCCGAAGGAGCGACGCAGCGGCGGCAGGTGGGTCGGGGCGATGACGGGAAGACCTCGGGGCGGCAGCGGGGACCGCGGGCCGTGACGCTGCGGCCCGAAGGGGCTACGCAGTGGTGGTTCGCGAGTCGGTGCAGCCACGGGGACGGCCTCGGGGCGGTGGCGGGGAACGCGTATTGCGGCACTATGGCCCGAAGGGGCGACGCAGCGGCGACGCACGAGTCGATGCAGCCGCGAGGAGAACCATGGGGCGGCGGCGCTACGGCCCAACGGGGCGACGCAGTGACAGCCCGATGCTCGATCGGCGGAGAGGCGCGCAGTACTCGGGACGTTCTTCACGGAACCTGCGGAGGTGCGCGTAATCGACCGGCCAGGTCGATCGCGCGGCGTAGATGAGGCGGATCGCCGCGGCGAGCGGGTGATCAAGCCGATCGCGCGCGAGGTCGGGGACGCCGCTCGGTGGAGGCTGGGTGGTGGCGGAGTCCGAGATGAGGCATGTGATGACGGACTGCGTGGGACGTCGTGCGGACAAGCTTTTCAACACCGGCACCCGGGCTGCGAACGCAGCGCCGGCGCCCGGGCAGCGAGGCCCGAGCGACCTATGTAGCAGCGGGCCTCGAGTTGTGGTAGCCGACGAGTCTGACGCAGTAAGCCCGACGCAGTCGAGGACGAGGCCGGTGAGGTAGACCGCCGGGCCACCGTGCAGACACGACGGAGGCGGGTGACGTGGATAGATGGGCGCGGGGGCACGCGAGCAACAGCTATGATTGGCCGTCGCATGGCGCGAGGCCGCCGGGTCAGGGCGATGCATGTGTTTCGGTCGGAGCAGGGCGGTGACAGCCGGCGCAAGGCGACGGGCGGACCTATGCGCGGACGGCGGCTGGCCCGGACGAGCCACCTCGGCGCGTGTGGCCGCCGGGTCGGAGGAGAGGCTGGCTGGTCCCGCCGGGGTCGGAGTAGAGGCGCACGGGGGTTGACGGCGGTGGCGGGCGACGCAAACCGATCAACATGGCCGGCGGACAATGTTGAGAGAGCGAAAAAACCCAGAGCAATGGCTCGGGAAAAAGACAATCTAGAGCAGTCGGCCAACATGGCCGGCGGACGAACCCTAGGTATGGGCGGCACGGCCCCCAGCACGCGGGTGCGGAAGCGGCGGCGGCTAGGGTTTAAGATCGAGGTAAGGCTGATACCATGTTAGAAGGGAGAGATGGATTTGGTGGAATAGTTGTTGTATTGCTTGAGCCTCATGGGCATATATATAGGAGTACATGGTCATCTTGGAGTACAAGACAAGGTAGAATAATATCTATGATATCCTAGTTTTCCTAATATAATCACGTTACTCAACACCATCGGCCTCGACCCGGGTCACCAAGCATGCCAGCGGCCATCGGCTCGGCGCAGACCTAGGTTTCAGGGCGGGCCCCATGTCTGCTCTCCACAAAATTGGCGGTGGCAGTGGCGACCGGCGGAAGTGGTGTCTAACGGCCACGCCCACTCACGGCGTGACGGCGGGTGGAGACAGCGGCGACCAACGTTTGTCCCATGGCGCAGCACGACGACCTTCAATCGGCGACGCGATGTCCCTTCCAAATTCTGCAAGATGGAGATTTCATCTACGTAGAGGGAAAGCACCCTAAAGCATGTTCGTGGCTGTACAGACTATAGAGAATGATGAGAGAATCTTATCTCTTTGTCCACTTGACATTTTACCACTTCTCGTTACACTTAGGAGTAAGGATGGCAATGGGTAGGGTATGAGGCGGGTAGAGCAATACCATAACCATACCTGTGTAGTCAATGGGTATAAAATTCTACCCATACCCGTACCCATACCCGATGTGTATCCATACCCATTGGGTACCCAATGAGTAGATCAAATAGTACACAAGTTAGTCACAATTTTACATTCATCCACAGTACATTTGACAAAAAAACATTTATCTAAACTCAATAACAAATAGATGTGTATCAGACAATCTCAATTCAAATTGGCAATTAATGACAACTTTAACAAAGGTTCACGAAATGACCAAATAACATCCGACACGTAACATGTAAGTATAAATGGGTAGGGTATGGGTATATCCATGGGTACAAGCCTATACCCGTGCCCTACCCATGACTTAATGGGTACGGTATGGGGACTACCCATGGGTATAAAGTTCTACCCATACCCTACCCATGCGGGTATAGTATCTGCGGGTACCCGTACTCATGGGTAAAATTGTCGTCCTTACTTAGGAGGTGTTTGTTTTAGAGAATGGCTGGTGGCGTAGCAGCCAGCGATATAGTCGTTGATGGAGAAGCGGCCGAAAGTGCCTCGCAGTCCCAGATCCGTGAGCGGCCGGTGGTGCCTCGTAGTCCCAGATCCGTGAGTGGCCGGAGGAAGCTAGCCATGTTGTTGGTCGGGTGGGGGCGTCCGGCGAAAGCCGATGGCACCGACGAAGGAGAGACGACATCCATTTCCACTTCCATGTATGTTCTCTTTCCTCTCTTTCATTTTCTCCGACCGGTGGCCAAAGTTAACTCGACACCTGATTCCTTTAGTGGCATCAACCAAACAAAACATAGAATTATGTGTTACGTCCATAATCCCGTTGTGATTTGATTCCCTTACCATTTTCGTTACCACTGACGCTCCTCTCCACCCTCCTGCGCACATCCGATGCTCCTACATCTTCTTTGCCCCCACCGGGCTAGTGTAGAAGTGCATGCTTTAGCCAATGCAACCACAAGACCGATTTGATGGAAGAGGCTAGGAAACACATTATACGTCAACACTCCCTCTCACGTGTGGCTCCCTCGGGCCTAAATGTGGACCGAAAGTGGGCTGCAATTTAATTGCACCAGCCGGGTCTTGAACTCAAGACCTCTTGGCTCTGATACCATGTAGAAGTGCATGCTCTAGCCAATGCAACCAAAAGACCGATCTGATGGAAGAGACTAGGCAGCACATTATACGTCAATAGCTAGGACCAGAAGCAGAACGATGGTGGACGCAGTGTTTGAGCCGTAGTTGGTCTCGTAACGTGACCTATTTACGGTTGGGGTTGGGTCGAATCAGACTTGAATTGGAAAGTAAACAGTGGTGGTGGTATGTGTTACCAGGCCGAGCTAACCAAACACATGTAGCGAAATCAGTTGACGTCGTAATCAGGTGATGGGTAAAATTGGTCCAACCAAACACATCCTTAATGGCATATGAGTCTATAACTAGCTTATAGTCCCATGGGATCTTTTTTACGCAGTTATACTCTCAATCCTCTGTTATTTTGTATTGCAGTCTATCAGGCGTGATATTACTTCCACACAAGCCATCAGGCTTATAGTTATCTTAGATTTTGGTTAATAACTTGTAGTATCATGTTGGTCGAGTCCCAAGGCATTGACCCTATGTTATTGGGTGCGTCGATCATTCCATCCAGAATTGATCCCAAGATACTAAGCGCAACAACTATGTTTTGCAATTGATTGTTTCCTCTCTTACAAATATTGACGTAAATTCAAAACAATTTTACGAAGTGTCATACTTAATATGACTACATAAAATTTTATTTGTGGATCACAAGGTATTGATAGCATCTACTGTACAATTTGCAGATTATCCATCACTACTGTGAGATCTACGTCTTGTCATTTTGTCATGATGACTATCTTCAACGTGCTCTTCCAAATATTGATGTGATTAACCCAAATTTTATTTGTGAATCAGACGGTATTGGTCACATCTACTGCACTATTTGCAGATTAACCACCACTACTGTGAGGTCTCCATCTTATCATTTTAATAAGATGACTACCTTCGAAGTGCTCTTCCAAATATTAATGTTAGATGTGACTATCTCAAAATATCATAAAGTGATATTGGCATCTATTGCAAAAAATAGACTATCCACTATTACTGCAAGGTCTACATCATGTTACTTTGACAGATGATTACCTTCAAAGTGATTTTCTTAAATATAGCATACCATAAGGTAATAGAGATATGAACATCTACTGACAAAACTCGGACTATGTTTTCTATTATTGTGAGATCTACACCATATTGGTGATTATCTTCAAAGTGATATCCTATCTAAATTGAGGTCTACGCATATGGGTATAAAGCATCAGCTATACTAAAAAATCCTCCTCCAAAGCATTTGTTGTTGTTCACTAAAATGATTTACTCTCATGGTAAATATTATTCATGCGGAATCGCTATCTACCGAAGTGGTATCTTGTGCTAATTCAAGTATCGCTTTGCTTGAATATGTCATAGAAAACTATGCAAATATTTGCATGCCCTGGTGATTACCTTCTATTACATTGGTAAAATACATGGTAGTGGAGTCTATGTCACTATTTCTAATTATAGTGTCGTCCATCCACCAAGATGGTTCCCATAATTTATGGCAACGATTGACTGTCTCAAACACTTTTGTAAGGTCCACATCACATTGTGGTTATACTGTCATAGTGACTAACCAATGTTAAACATGCAAAGTCTATACGTTTTGGTAGTGACTCTAAAGTCACACACTTCCTCAAGAATGAAGTCCAAAATATTAACAACGATTTCATCACGTGCGTTGTATCGAAGGACACACCTACGTTCACCAAGGATCACCTTGGCCATGATTGTTCTCAAACAAATCATTTTCGTTGCTTACATTTCCAAATGCACTAAATTCATGATTAGGTGGGAGTATTTATTTTAAGATGATTCATGACATCATTCACATCGCAGATGACCACCATTCATTTTCAAGACCTCAAGTCTATCACAACTCACAATTATATCACTTAATCAACTACAAGTTGATATCTCATGATCAAATATTTTCCTATATACATATTCAGTTGAAAAGCCCTTAATGCACTTTACATCCTCTTAATATGATATTGCCATTTTTCTGATCAAGAAACATGGAATTTCTTAAAATAATCAGATCCACCCAACGGGTGCTATACCATAATTTAAAATTCTTGCTAGTACCGAGAATACTATGCAAGTTAGTGTTCACAAAATAGAACCACGAGGAATTCGAAGTAAAGTGGAGGCCAATAGACACCCAAAGATAGAATTATCTCTTAATAGGAATCAGTCGTTTTCAAATGATCAAAAGGCAACTTTCAAGTTTGTCAAATGTGTGGTTATATAAATATTGTACTATCATTACCAAACCCTCAAACATATGGTCGAACCACACAAAAATATATATTAAAAGGCCAATAAGTTAAATGAGATAAATTTGGAAATTTGCTAATAACAACCAGATTCTAGTAACGGATTGCTCTCAGAATCATCATCGAAAGGAGGACCAAAATCTAGTGCAGACAACGGAGGATGAACTCATTTGCACTCGATAATATCGGAGACCTCAAGTAATCTCCTAATTATCCCAACATATTATTAGCCTATACTTGTACTACTACGTGTAGTAAAATATCGAATCTCATATCCCTTGGATACAATATTTGATAAATTTGAATGTATGTTTCAATTCATACTCAATATTGTTGCGTACAATAAATTAAATATTAGGCTTGATAGCTTAGCCATCCTGGTTTCGGGATGATTAGAATATTATTGAAAAGTCCATTGGTCATAACTTAACAAGTTGCAAAATATTCCCCATGTCATCAAATTATATGTGCACCACATGTGCCATAGGGGAAATCTGTTTTAAGGAACTCTCACCTTAAAATTCTAAATTAGCCAGTTATTCTTTGTTGAACACATTCAAAAGATATATGTGGAATATTGTACCATTATCTGGGGTAATTTAGATACTCATGGTACTCATATACACATTCATAAAATGTTTTTAAGTGTGTCTTATCACACACAACCATCATCTTACCGAATAAATTGCTTAACTTATCAAAGTAGGAGCAAATTCTCCTGAACAAAGGATAAACCCATTTGAATGGACAATGTCGTTGAACTCATTTCATGAGAATTTTCTGATTGCATTCAATACCCTCTGTACATACCCAGAATGGTTAAACTAAGTTTCTTATCAAAGATAGTCAAATGAATTACATGACCACTTTTAAAGAATTGTAAATTTATCAGCCTCTTGCTGGACACATACGGCCTTACACACCGTATGTATGATCGAAATCATACCAACTGCATATCATATTACTTTCCCCTTGTAGTAACTACATGGAAATCAACAAAGTATTTCCCATCTGCGATAATTTGGTTGCATGCCTATATCACCACTCTAGCGTACATCAATGGGCACTCACGGAAAATTAGGGATCTATGTGAAGAATAAAAATTTATCTGTCAATCAAAATTATTCATAGCTCGTATGTTGATTGCATCAGCAATAAGGTTATTTTTCAACATTAGGGCGAGATAAGTACCACAAAGAATGTCGAGAAATAAATTAGAAATGGTATTGACATTCAATCCTTATATCCACATACTCAAAGAATCTGAACTATAAGTTTAGATAATCATATTTTTGCAACACATTGCAAATCTGCCACATACATTTAAAATTCTATGTTCTTGCGGTAAAATGTCAGAAAGAGTGGAGGTACCCGATAAACCACTCTTCTCCCAAAATGAGAGCAAGAGGGGAAGAAAATCTGACAAGACGAGATATAACTTCTCATATGCTTCCACAGAAACAGAGGAAATCCAATCCTCAACCATTAAATGTAATTCAACATCAAGTTGAAAGACACCTCACTAGATGCTCATCATCCAAAGCCCACATAAATGTGCACAAATGTTTTGGTGCCGGGACATCGAAACACTTTGACTCCATTTGTTGTAGGAGATCACAAGGAGTTAAAAAGGAATAAATATATTATCCACGAACTTCAATGATTCCATTAGAATCATGTAAAATAAAGACTGCATTTATCGACATATGTTTCTTCTAAAATTTCTAAAACATTTTGGGCCCTGAACCAAAATCCATGGTAGAGTGCCTCATGCACTCATATTGGTTCACATAAAGGAAGCAAGTAATGAAGAATAGCACTCGCTCTTCAAATGAGTGGTATTTACGGCAGTAATACCTACGTCTCATAAGTATCTTCTGTATGGAATATTAAAAACTTCTCATTCATAGACTAAGTCAACGAGGTGGTGAGAAAGCGAGGCTTGTAGCAAAAGGGTTCACGCAGAGACCCAACATCAATTATGATGTAACATGCCCTCTTGGTATGAGTGGAATTATGTTTGGATACTAAATATCATTGGCAATAAAATAATAAAAATAATAATATCTATGCAGTTAATGGATGAAGTGAATACATACTCATATGGATCACTCATTTTGGAAATCTCTATTGAAGTCCCTAAAGGGCTTATATTTCCAAATCCAAAAGCAAATCGCAACGAGTTTTGTGTAAAACTTCATAAGTCACTCTATGACTTGAAAATAGTCGAAAATCATATAGTACTACCGACTAAATGAGTTCCTTCTTCAAAAGGATTACTCGAATAATGATGATTGTTTATGTGTTTTATTAAATAAATTGGAAATTTGATTTCCTTACATCACCTCAATGTATATCTATAATTTCGTCATCAATGTCTCTAAAAAGCCTAAAAACACATAAAATCATCTCAGGACGGAAAATTTGGATTTAACCAAATTTATCTTAAGCTTACAACTTGATCATTCTCTCAAGAATACATATCAGTCTACATATATCCAAAACATATACGAGAAGTTCAATGTGGATATATCATACTAATAAAAGGCATGTAATATGGTCATACTACCCCTGATAGGGTACAAATCCATTCATACCTAGGGGTGATAGTGAAATGACATCATGACCTGAAGTTCTATATCTCACTAATATCAAGGCACTCATATAATTGCAAACTACGCCAGACCTGACACTATATTTGCTATCTTTGTTCAGACTGCAACCCCCAACAAAAGGTATATGGCCGATATAAGAAATGTTAGTTTATATCTCAAGCTCATAATAAATCTTGGATATTTCCATCAGGAAGTACAAGATATGACCATGATATGATATAATGATATTGGCTCTTTCTTTGATCCCAACAATTCCATATCAATGACTGAGTTTGTTGGAATGGCCTTCATATGGAAGTCATCTAAATGGGCTTTAATGTCTATTTCCAGTTATCATTCTGACATAATTTCTTTATCTTAAAGCACTGCAAAATAAGAATGGCTTAACAGAATGATTAGCCACACTCAAAATCATGTGGTTGAGATTCATCAGAATCAAATAACTTGATTTAACAAGACACTGCCATTTGTGTTACTCAATACCTACAGGTTATATGAAGAGCAATATCATAAAACACATTGCTCAAAAATTACTCATCCTCACGAATTATAGAAAGTGAGAAAACAATATCAAACAAATACTATGAAAATCCAACAGGTTATTCACAATGTCATGATCATGTCAATGAAATTGGTATGAGACATCCTTCGGATTTCCAAAGTTTAGGGGGAGTAATCTCCCAAACTATAACCTGCTAACAATCATCCGATTGCATATATTGTACTCTTTTTTCCTTCATGAGTTTTTCCCTAATGATGTCTCATAAAAGGTTTTTAATGAGACAATATGAACACAAGTGCCTGTATATGTCATATCATTTTCTCCTTATGTTTTTCCCACTTGGTTTTAAAGGAGATTTCAATGGCATATCAGATCACATTCTTTTCATTTATGAGTTTTCTCTCAAAGTTTCTCATAATGGTTTTTAATGAGGCAAAATCTTCTCCAAGATCCTATGTCATACTTTCTATTTTCCCTATCAACTTTTCTAAAGAAAGTACTCAAGACATATTAATTGTTCTCTAAACTCACCAATGACTTTTCTCCTTCTTCAAAAGTTTTCTCGTACGAGTTATCAAGAGACAATAATCATTATATGTTGTACCATTTTCTCCTTATTTTTCCCACTGGGTTTAAAGGAGTTTTAACAACATATCAACTACTACCATCCTCATATTTTCCCACAGGGTTTTTGGAGGAATCTTTATCAAGATGGAATGATGAAGATTCTCAAGGACGAAGCTATTTCTAAAGAAGTCCTTATAAAGAAGATGGCTATTTACAAGATCAAGAATTCATTAGGGGGAGTGTTAGGAATAATTAATATCCAGTAATTATGTAATTATTCAATGCTATGCCGGTTCCTATTTGGCAACCACCCCTTTTGTAAATCTTCATGTACTGGGTATAAATACCCCTAATTTCCATCAATGAGAAGATGATCGTTCATTCCAATCATTTGCTCCTCTTCTCTCTTTTCCTCTTCACACGTTATCAGCACTTGCCCTATCCTATACTTGAAACTTAGATTTGTTTAAAAGTTGTCGAGATGTATTCAAAATTGTTCTTGTTCGAGAGTTCTCATCGTGACGAGCACATATATGCAAACGAAACTTAATTTAGATTTTTTGTTCAAAAGATATAGTAAATTGAAATTAGAAGATGAAACGAAAAGACATGAAAGGTGGGAGGGATGACGCATGCAACTCTCTGCTAAAAGTATACATGCGTGGAGTTCTTTGAAGTTAATTAATTGTTAAGCCATGTAGACAAAGAAGATAAGTGCCGGTCAAATGATTCGCCGAGACATGCACGAAATCTCCCATGCAGCGTGTTAAAAAAAGCTTCAATCTAAGATGACCAGAGTTGCAGTTGACCATCGGGAAACTAACAAAAGTTGCTACCGGGCAACCAGGATGGATCTTTAAGGATGGTCGTTGATTATCGGGCGCTGAACGAAGTAACGATTAAGAATAAGTACCCACTGCCGATGATCAATGATTTGTTCGACCAACTTCAAGGAGCTAAATTATTCTACAAAATTGATCTACGATCAGGATACCACCAGTTGAAGATCCGAGAAAAAGATATACCTAAGACAGCCTTCACCACAAGGTATGGGCTATATGAGTATACGGTTATGTCATTTGGATTGACTAACGCCCCTGCTTATTTCATGAGTATGATGAACAAGGTGTTCATGGAGTTCTTGGATAAGTTTGTCGTGGTATTCGTTGATGATATCTTGGTGTATTCAAAGAACGAAGAGGAATACGAGGAACATTTGGGTTTGGTTCTTGAGAATATCAGAGAACACCAGTTATATGCCAAGTTCAGCAAATGTGAGTTTTGGTTGAAGGAAGTTGGATTCTTAGGACATGTTATATCAGGAGAAGGTATAGCAGTGGACCCTATCAAGGTGCAGGCAGTCACTGAGTGGTTGGCACCCACCTCGGTTGGAGAAATCCGCAGTTTTCTTGGACTCGCGGGATTTTATCAGAGATTCATAGAGAATTTCTCCAAGATTGCAAAGCGTATATCGGCATTGTTGAAGAAGGACACAAAGTTTCATTGGACTGAAGAGTGCGAAGAAAGTTTCCAGGAGTTGAAGAAACGTTTGACGACAGCCCCAGTGCTGATCTTGCCGGATATACGCAAGGATTTCCATGTGTATTGCGACGCTTCTCGCTTAGGACTTGGAGGAGTACTCATGCAAGACAGAAGAGTTGTTTCTTATGCATCCCGTCAACTCCGACCGCACGAGTTGAATTATGCTACGCATGATTTGGAGCTAGCAGCCGTGTTGCATGCGCTCAAAACCTGGAGACATTTCCTTATTGGAAATCGTTGTGATGTGTACATGGATCACAAGAGTTTGAAGTACATTTTCACCTAGAAGGAACTGAACCTCGGACAGAGGAGATGGTTGGAGCTCATAAAGGATTATGATATGACGCTGCATTATCATCTAGGCAAGGCCAATGTCGTTGCAGACGCTTTGAGCCAGAAGAGTTATGTCAATACACCAGTAAATGGAGGATTGCCACCGGAGTTAGCAGAGGATCTCAGGGAGCTTCGTTTGGAGATAGTTCCTAGAGGTTTTGTTGCAGCCTTGGAGGTTCAGTCAACATTATTGGGAAAGATACGAGAAGCTCAGAAGGATGACAAAGAAATTGTCGAGATAAAGGAGAGGATGAGTGAAGTAAAAGCCAAAGGTTTTCGCGAGGACGAACAAGACACCTTGTGGTTTGAGGACCGAGTCTATGTACCCAACAGCGCCGAGATCCGGAAGTTGATACTACATGAAGCACATGATTCGCCATACTCGATACACCCCGGAAACACTAAGATGTACTTGGATTTGAAGTAACGTTTCTGGTGGATGGGAATGAAGAAGGATATTGCCGAGTATGTAGCCGTATGTGATGTATGTTAGAGAGTGAAGGCAAAACATCAGAAGCCCGCAGGATTACTGCAGCCAAAGCCGAAACCCGAATGGAAGTGGGATAAGCTTGGCATGGACTTTATCACCGGATTACCCAGGACCCGATCGGGATATGACTCAATCTAGGTAGTAGTGGATCGCTTGACCATAGTAGCCCACTTTATCCCCGTGAAAACCACCTATACCAGTGCAAAGTTGGCAAAGATATACATGACCAGGATCGTATGTCTGCACGGAGTTCCGAGGACCATCGTATCAGATAGAGGAACACATTTTACTTCAAAGTTTTGGCATCAGTTACACCAGACTTTGGGTACCAGGCTAGAATTCAGTACGGCCTTTCAGCCGCAGACTGATGGACAGACCGAAAGACTCAATCAGATTCTGGAGGACATGTTGAGAGCTTGCGCGCTAGATTATGGATCTAGTTGGGATGACAACTTGACCTACGCAGAGTTTTCATACAACAACAGTTACCAGGCCAGATCGAAGATGGCACCATTCGAAGCATTGTATGGAAGGAGATGTCGAACGCCGTTGATGTGGGATGAAGTCGGAGATCGTCAGTTATTTGGACCAGATCTGATCAAAGAGTCAGAAGAGAAGGTTAAGCTGATTCGAGATGGACTAAAGGTAGCCCAGTCCAGACAGAAGAGTTATGCAGACTAAAGGTCATCTTGCATATCATATTTTATTTGCATTGTGTGTTGTGATCCTCGAAATTCTAAGCAACTCAAGGACCCACGGAGAGAGTTGGGGATTTCACCGTTTTCATATTCGAGTTTTCTCAAATATCGGAACGAGGATCATTTTGGTTTTAATTGTTTTTCTCTCCGAAAAATATTTTATATTAAAAATATATGAGTGGAGATAATATGACTTATCCAAACTAAATGGAATATTGGAAGAAAATATTAAAATCAATTATTTTATTTTATTTGGTTTTTCTGCTATTTTTATTTGAATTAGAAAAATGTGCATATTTTAAAAGTTGCATTTTAGAGCCAAGAAAATGTTCATCATGTTCTAAATATTTTATTTAGACGGTGACAATTTGTTTTGGCAATTTTAGATTTTTATTTTAATTTTCTAGGATTATTCTGGCGAAATTTTAAAAAAAGAGGTTCGGACCGCACTGGGCCGAAGGCCCAGCCGGCCCATCATGCTACCGCCTTCCCGCGCCCGCGCCATGTCCGACCAGGACTCCGGCCGCCGCCCCCTCGCCCAAGCCAGCCACCCCCGGCCCCTTTAAAAGCTGAGCCACCC
>LR738712.1:208659281-208738156 GCA_902687465.1 Secale cereale
CCCCCCCCGGTCGCCGCCTCCTCACACAGCCGCCTGCCGCCGCCGCCGCGGCGAGCTGCCACCACCGCCGCCTCGCACCGCGCCGGAGCCGCCATCCGCCGCCGCCTCGCCCCGCGCCGGAGCCGCCCGCCCCACCGCCCCTGACCCGATCCGCTGCCGTTAACCCGACCCGTTAGGTAACCGCCGGTTTTTAAAAAAATGGTTTTTTTCAAAACCCTAGATTGTTTTTTTAGTTAGATCGGTTCGGTTTTTCTCGGTTTAGTTACTTAGCGGGCGTTCGTCTGTACGTTCGTTTTAACAAACGTTGTTCGCCCGTTAGGCGCACAGCGAACGTTCGTTCGTTAGCCTGTTCGTCGGGTTTTCTTTTTCAGGGCTTTTCCGCGATTGTTTTCGATCACGATTTCTGCCCTGATCTTCGTTTTAGTTTAACTTTTCGCTCGTTAGTCGGAATCAGGTGAAACAAGCGCCTAGATCTTCGTCTCGAAGATCTCATTCCGTTTAAACAACTTGAACAAGGTTTTGGTATTTTAAAATTTGACTTTAGTTCAATTTAGTAAATGGATCTTGTTTCTTTCATAGTTTGAGTTTCGTTGTTCCGTTTGATTTGATTCTTTTTGCAAACCGGAGTTCTTTAGTTGAACTTTCTGGTTAGATCTTCTTATCTGAGTTTTACCTGTGCTTCTTTTTTTGGTTGCTTATGTATGCTATTGTTTGTTTGCGATAGAATTCCCGAAGCGCGAAGCGTGCTACTATGTAATGCCCCGGATGTAATACTTTCCCTTTTGGGTATATAATATATCTCCGGCTTCATCTATTTCCATTTCGGGTTCTTTGTCTTTCGGGCTTTCGTCGTTTTGTTGTGTGAGTGTGTGGCATTCATTCATATCATGTAGACATGTGCATTGCATTGCATTTGTGTTGTGGGTTGCATCCGGTTCGTGGCGTTCCTTCCCGTTGTCCGTTTCGTGTTCCGGAGCTCCCTCACGTGTCCGTGACGTCCCGTAGGCCTACTTTGTTGTTCGAGCGTTTTACGTTACCGGTGTGCCGCGAGGTTGTGTCGTGTGTTGTTGTTTTGTTGTGTGCAACCCGCCTCTCAAATCTCGTCTCGTTTGGACTCCGTTGACTTTTCCATCCGTTGTCCGTGTGGGTCCAAAGTGCCTTCACTTCGTGTCCCAGAAACATCCCTGCTGCAGTCTTTTATCTCCGTCTAGGCCCTTTTATTCTATCCCCGCGATCGGATCCGTCGGATCGCGATCGGAGGGCTCCTAGCGCCCCTAAAACTCCCCCTAACCCTAAAAACTGCCATATATAGACCCCCCTAGTCTATTTTGGCATGTCCCTATCCCTTCTTCTTCCTCCTCTAGATCCCCTTCCCTTTTTTTCCTTTTTCTTTCAGATCCAAAATCAGATCCGTAGATATCTCCTGGATCCCGAGGGGATCCCTGGGATCGAGCCGATCCGCCGCCGCTAAACTGCTGGCTCGAAGCCCCGGAGTCAACGCGCTCGATCCAGCGCGCGGACGCTCCATCGCCGCCACCTGGGCCCTCGGCCTCGCCAGGCCTCGTCTGCCACCGCAACGAGCCGACGAAGTGGTCCAGCTGACCACTTCCTCGCGGCGCCACACGGGCCGCCTCTCCACCCACCAGATCGCTGTCTCCGCCGCCTGGGCCAAGGCCCGTCTCGCCTCCAGCCGTCGCCCCAGGCCTCGCTTCGCCTCCCGCCCGGCTGGGCCTCGCCGTCTCCCGTACCAGGCCGCCCAGCTCCCCGCGCGAGCCGCGCCAGGCCACCGGCTCCTGCCGCGCCTGGGCCGCCGGGCCGCATCGCCGCGCGCCAGGCCTTCTCCGCGCTGGGCCGCCTCGCCCGCCTCTCCGCGCCGGCTCGGGCCGGGGCCCAGTAGCCACCTCCGCCGCCGCACCGCACAGTTCCTCCCCGCGCGGGCCCAGATCCGCCGCGCCGGCCCACTACTGTTCCTCCAGATCTGATCTGGAGAGGTTGAACCCTATTTCCTAAGTCCCTGTTAACTAATCTGTTATGCAATCTTTGACCTGCTGTAACTTTGTGCCTGTTGCTCCGTTTTGCGCGTGTAATATGTCCAGACGTTCGTGGAGATGTGCTCTATGTTTTACCTGTTGTTGTCATGCATGTTAGATGTCATCTTGACACTTGTTTTGCTGTTGCAAGAGTGCATCATGATATAAACTGCTGTTACGTGTTATTTTCATGCCACCTTTGACATGTGATATCTTTTAGCTCGTTTGTCCAAACGATGCAAATGACATGTCCACGTGTTCGTCTTGTCACGAACTACGTGTTGCTTGTGATAGGTTGCATGATAGATTTATTATTTCCTTGTTATCATCTTTGCAAAGTGCCATGTTCATATGTTGTGTTTTCACTTGTTATGAAATGCCATCTTGTTGAGCTCGTTGCAATCGTTGTGTTCACCTCTATGATGCATGCTTGTGTGTTTCGGGATCACCGTCATATGTATTTTGATGAGGTGCTTACCCTTTGCCATGTTTAGTTTCGAGGTGACTTAAACATGCTCTTTTGTGTGCTATGATGATATTGCTGTTTTAGGACTTAGTGATTTTTCACTAAGTCTGAAATCTGTAACGTTCCGATGCCATGTTCGTGTGATGTTGTAGGACAAAGCATGATAGTTTTGGGGTGGATTTTGATTGTTCCTTGTAGTATATATTGTTGTCTTTCCATTCATGTCCTCACATGTCCATTTGAGTGGCTGTAGCATGTTTATCTTTTGCTCTAAAGTTTCAATAAAATGCTGCTGCCAGAATTTTATTGCAAAGTTCAATATGTCCAAGATCATTGCTATTGATCCGTGACTCCGTTGGGGGTGCACTTTGGACCTAGTTGCTGTACTATATATCTAGTTTGTGTTCATGTCCTTTGCCATGCTATTTGGGTGCTGTAGCTTAATTATTTTGAGCTCCAAAGTTGCTATGTTGCTGTAATTTTCAGCTTTCGCTCAAATCTTGTTTCGGGCATAACTTTTAGCCCGTAACTCCGATTTCAGCGATTCTTATATCAAACTTGGGTGATTTTCTGTGTAGATTAATAACATCAGCTTGTTATCTTGTTTTGAGGTGTTTTGCTTGGGTGATGTTTTACGTGCTCCATGTGCATCCTTAGTGCATCCATCATGCATTCATGTTTTTCGAGTGCGCATTGCATCTTGTTGATTGGTGCTTGGTGTGATTGTTTTGTTTAGAGCCGGAAGCTGAGAACGAGTACGAGGTTGAGCACGAGGTTTCCAACGAGGTTGAGCACGAGGACCCTTCTTACGATCCGAACGACTTCTCTTCAGGCAAGATGACCGAACCCCGATAACATTACTATCTTTGCCTATTGCTAGTAGTCTCGATCTATAGTTTTGCCTCGATGCCCATGTTCTTCTTGTCAGCCTCCTACTTGTAACCAATTGCCATGTTTAACCACCCTACCTATGCAAACCGTTGCTTGGCTAAGTACGCTTCGCTCATCCCTTCTTATAGCGTTGCTAGTTGCAGGTGAAGTGAAGATGGTTGCTTCATGTTGAAGTTTGGTTGGGTTATATCACACTATATAAATGCTTAAATTGAAATCATCTATATATGGGCAAGGGTGGAAGGCTAAGCCTTTTGCTTGGTGATTTGTTCCACTCATGCCGTTAGGATCCGTATAAGCCGGTCTTATGTTCCTTGATTATGCGTTCCTAACACGGTTGGGGTGTATGGGACCCCCTCGATAAACCGCTAAGTGCTAAGTCTTTTCCAGCAAATCCCAACATTGGTACTTTTTGCCTAATAACAAACTAAACATGCATAGGGAGTAATTAACCCTCTTTCTTAATCAACAACCCCGGGCCAGTGCTCCGCATGAGTGTTGGTCCGAAACGGGGGTCCTGCAGGGCCGCCTTGGGGCAACCCGAGGTATCTGGCATACACCTGTAGCATCACCCATCCGGTCGTGTCCTGAGACTTAGATACGCGCGGCTACTATCAGGGTGTCGACACGCCGGGAGGATTTGCTGGATTAGCCTTACCTTAGCTCGGTATATTTTGAGCACGGGATTCCGAGGATACTCGGGTCTTCCCACTTTGGAGTTGCGACTCCGCGGATCGTGGGCTTGTAATGGGTCAAGTTGGAACACCCCTGCAGGGTTTGAACTTTCGAAAGCCGTGCCCGCGGTTATGTGGCAGATGGGAGCTTGTTAATTCCGGTTGTAGATAACTTGACACAATGTTACTAATACACTACCAGCGTGTGTTCCGTGACTGTCAATTTCCGAATAGGGATTCGGGAGTTGAACACGGAGGGGTTATGATTGTGAGCTTGTAGCTAGGATCACTTCGTGATCACTTCTCGCCGATGCCTTCTCTTCTCGCTCTCACTTACGTAAGCTAGATGCTAGTTGCTGCTGCAGACTTGTTCTTTCTTCAGCCTTTCCCTCACCTAAAGGCTTAAATAGTTCTGTTACCCGGGAACGGGATTGCTGAGTCCTCTGTGGCTCACAGTTACTTCACACACCAGATGCAGGTCCAGCTGTGAGCTATCCAGGTGATGGCACCGAGCTGGATTGGGAGTACGACAAGGAGCGTAGTCGCTACTACGTGCGCTACCCGGACGATCAGTAGTGGAGTCTCTTACTAGGATTCGATCCGCCTGTGGTTTATTTATCTGAGTTTGGTACTTTGACATTTGGCTTTTGCCCTTAGAGGGTTGTAGTGCTCTTAATGTATGATGTTTGAGACTTGTACTGTAATTCTATGACGTGGCGAGTGTAAGCCAACTATTTTTCAGTTTAGTATCCCCTCTTTTACATGAGTTGTGCAAAGATTACCAAACTTGAGATCATTCTAGGATGGACTTATGCCTTTAAGTCGTGCCTCGACACGTAGGAGGTATAACTCCATCCTGGGCATTACATACTACGAGTCCCTAGGTTTTGCGAATCATCAGCAAGGCAAGTAACACTTTGGTCATACCCTTTATTACCCCAGTTTTTATGCATTAGTTCAACCCTCACAAATTGCATGAGTAGGATCTCTTAACATGTGGGTTTGGGAAGTAGATTGAGGTAGAACCTATACCTGCATTATTATCAAACCCTGGGAGTTACTTCTACGATGTGCTTAGGTTGCCATGTTATGCTCGTAGATGTGGTTTGGGTTTGAGAGCAATCATGACAGATGTGAGATTGTTAATTAATGGTTCAACTTAAGGTGGCAACTTTAATACACATCTGAGTGGATTGGTTGCATGGCACCTGGAGAATCTAGTGTTGTCCTAGGGAAATCCCGGAGGAACCGTGTGATTATCCTATGGAATGACACCCAGGCTCAAAGGGATCATAAGACTATTCATGCTAGAAACTTCCTTGTGCAGCCACAATGCCATTATGGACTCTGGCATAGTTGAGTATGTTGTGTGAGCTCTTTCAGTGGTGAACTAGCAGATGTAGGGGAAAGTAGGTGTACCATTCCATCCGGGGTAAAGAGTAAATGCTTCTGAAAGACTGTGTCTCGGTCATCCGTTTCTCAAACACCGTGCAGTGCGAGATTTACCATGGAGTGCGAGAAATCCAACGGAGGAGATCGAGTCTTGTGGGGAAAAGTGTGCAAACCTCTGCAGAGTGTACAAACTAATCATGATTAGCCGTGTCCCCGGTTATGGACATCTTGAGTATCTGGTACTTGAATTATTGGATTGATCGCATCACTCTTAAACTAATTTTGTTGGGTTAATAAAGTTGGATTTAATTGGGATTGAGTTGGAGGAACCTTCTCAATGATGTTTCAGCTACCATGATAGTTAAAATAAACTTATTTTCTTTGTTGTAGGGAAAAATTGGCTTTATGCAAAAACTTATAATTTTAGAGCCTCCACCAGCCATATATGCATGTAGTGTTCGCCTTTATTTTGTTATTTGCTCTACTGTGTTATCTTGCCATCATATTCCATGTGTTGACCCGTTTCGGGCTGCAGCATGTCATGTTGCATACTTTTCAGAAGAAGAGTAAGGAGCGCTAGGTCGTTTGTCATGCACTCAGCTATGCCGTTGGAGTTGATGGACTCACTTATCTTCCAAGCCTTCCGCTGTTATCGTGTTAAATGGCCTTATGCCATATATTTTGAAATCAGTTCTCTTTTGAGACATTCGATGTAATAAGTGTGTGATTGCCACTGTGTTATAAATCCTTCAAGTACTGTGTGTGTCAGCATTACCGATCCATGGATGACACAGAACACAGAGACTTCGGTCCATTCGGATCGTGGTCGCTACACTACAGCGACGCCTAGCGGCAACCATGCTAAAAGTGGCGCTACAGAGGACTTTTTTTCCAAAAGGATTTCCAAGTATATAAAAGTTCCATATATATATATATATATATATATATATATATATATATATATATATATCAAAAGAAGTGCAGGTATATTAAGTTTGCAGCGAACGTCACTACAACTATGCTATGGCGATGCGAGACGGCCTAAGCTTGGCAAACACATTGGGCTTTAACAGGGTCGAAGCGAAGTCGGATTCCCTAAGCGTTGTTAATTGCTGTCAAGGACAAAACCAATAGTGAGATGCAGGAGCGGCGGTTTTTGCCGAATGCATTGATATAACTACTTTGATAGGAAAGGTCATTTTTTTCTCATTGTTTTCGTGAAACGAATGCATTAATATAACAACTTTGATAGGAAAGGTCATTTTTTTCTCATTGTTTTCTTGAAGCAAACTCAGCAGCTCACGAGCTAGCTACTCCCTCTGTTTCAGTTTACAAGGCGTGCGCTTACCCCTAGGTTACTAATTTGATCACCGTAATATAAACTATATAACACAAAAAATATACCATTTGAAAATAAAACATCTGAAGTTTATAATGATATATTTTTTGTAATATATGACTTCTATTAGGTTGGTTAAATTGATGACCTAGGGATACGCGCACGTCTTATAAACTGAGATAGAGGGAGTAAATTCAGTTTTAGTACTAAGTGTGAGATTAGTTGGACTAATGAGCCACCTGGGTTCTTAGTTTCACATATAGTGAACGATGTAATATTGATTGATTAATATAGATAGCCATGATGGCCTTTCCTAAAAAAAAAATCTCCTATATGATTATGTGTTTTTTTTCAGAATACTTTAGATATGGAAATAGTATTTTTCGGGCGAATACTTCCTCTATATTGTGCAGTAGCTAGTGAGATATACAACAACTGTATGCAGGTCAGGTAATTAGCCTAAATGAGCAGCTACAAAGAACCGTTCTACCTCAGATTTACAGCAATTACACTCACTGAAGCTAATTTACAAAACTTCTTTTCCTGTCAGATCCTCCCCTTCCTCTTCTGTTCAGTCCTCTAGTTCTCACTTCCATGGGCTAGTAATGGTACACTGCTTTCGGTAGGGGATCCAGGGACAAATGGGACGAAGCCTCGACCTCCGAACACCGGCCGCATGAAGGCGTTGTCAAACTTACGCCAATAGTGGTGGACTGACCGTGTTGGACTCGCCAGGAGCATCCGGAGGCTCGTCGGGCGGCGTATGCTCACACCATTCTCGAGATCTGTCTCGGGCCCATTCACGATCAGCTGTTCAAGGAAGGACTTTGGGCTGGATGGCTCACAAAGGGCACTCACTTCCCTAGTGAGGTGCCTCGCTGGAATCAGGAGTCTGATCAATGGCTTAGTCAGTAGCCCAAAGACCTGATGAAATGTAACAGATTTGATAATATGAGTAATTGTCTGGAGGTTGGCTTCCATATTATGTGGTTGTTCATATTAGGGATTTTGTTGCCTTGAATGGAAGGATGTATGGCATAAGCAAGAGAAAACTTACAATTGTGCTGAAAAGAACAACAATTATTGTACTGGTAATCATGATAGCATTGCTAGGGAGCTGAGTGTGCCCTGATTTTGCAAACTGCAAATGATAAAATGACTAGTTAGACAAAGCACGAATGCAAACAACATGAACATACATAAGCAAAAAATCCAGCCTTTTCTTGGAGCAGCTTCATTTGCAAATAGACCAGCTACACGGGCACGCACATACCCACACACACACCCTAATTGAGATATAATATAACATTGGTAATGAATATATTAATATTTATTTCTAAAAAGGAGTGACACTCCAAAAATATATATGCTTACTATCATTTCCTTTAACCACAAGTTTTCAATTTTTGGCAGGATATTTTTTTATTGTAATTTTTTTAAATGGGGGGAAAAACACATATTCTTGATTTGTGGATGACTCCTTTTAAATCAAAAAGATTTTTTGGACAGGTGAGATTTAAAAAAAGATAACCAGTCCAATATTGTGGAGGATATCCCGTCCTCATTGTGAGATGTCCTGCACATAATATCTTCTTCAGATCTTTAACTATAGTTAAGTTCCATCACATGTCACGACTAAATACGTCAACTATACTGACCATTGACCAAACAAAAAGGTAGGTTGTGCTTGTATAACAGGTTTTGGGTTATATGCAGTTAGTGCTATTTTACAGACGTCCACCAGTAGGGAGTGAATGTCAAAGATATTCCGGTCTTGAGTTCACCTTTTTGCTTCAGACATACTAAGTTCATGAAACAATGCTCCATAAGTTGCATGTTATAACCTGCTCCAACAACTAATGGGTATTCCAGGCTTGTAGATGCAGTCAAGCCGGACATGTTCAATTTTTCCAAAAGTACATAAATTATGCTACTCCCTACTATGATTTTTCATGAAATTTGTTCACCAATGATGGTCGAAGTGTACCGGTGGAAGGTAAACAAACAAAGTTTGGCACGCGAATTGCATATTCACAATGATGTGTTTTCACAAATTTGGTCTGAATTCCCGTTTAAGTCAACAAATTAGGTATATCTGTTCCTAATGACAGAATTCTAATAAAGAGTGAGGTGTTACATTAGCATATATTGAACTAAAACCACGACAAGAATTATGGAATGGAGGGAGTACTTATTAAGTATGATAAAGCACTGAGACTAGAAACCTTATCATGCATTTAAACCCAAAGCAAATATGGAACAGATCAGACACAATACTTTACCTTATTGTAGGCCAATGCAATTGACACAGCACCTCTCATGAGACCCGCCCACCAAATAATAACCTGAATAACCCACATCATGTAAGTAACAGGAGTATTCTTGAAAGGACATAACATACATAAGATGTTTCTAATATGACACTCACTTGCCGCCTAATAGAGATCTTCTCGCCTGGAGTTTTTTTGGTCAAATTGGAGAGATACGATAGTGGGAAAACAAATGCAGCTCTCGCAATGAGCACCAACGCCAAAATAATGGAGCTCAAGGCAATAGATTTCATTGGGCTGCATAGTACAGAAAATGCTTTACAAAACAAAACTGTGTGGATTTGAACAACAAATATGTTACTACACACATGGAAAGAAGCAGATAGAGAACATACCTATATGTTTCACTAACAATCTTCCACTTCTCTATATCCAGTGCATCCATGCCAACATAGAGAAAGAGAAACGTCTCCGAGATGAATGACAACGTGGCGAAGGCATGCCTGTTGTGCATAGAATGACATAAGCATCAGCGAAGTTCAGATGTCAAATGATGGAGTCACATGTATTTCTGATACAAACAATGCAGACACTTTACTTGGTTGTGACCCTGGAACTCTCTGTTACATTGTGCCAGGTATAGTGTGACATTACAATACCACAGAAGAAAACCGTGAGAATACCACTCAAATCAAGCAACTGCAACACAAAGCAACCAGTCAATATCAATTAGAGCTAGCTGATAGTGACAGATTATGTAGTATCTATGTGAAGTTAATAGTGTAGGGTGCTTACTTCAGCTAGCATGTAAGATAAATAAGCCATGAGCATCATAATAGCAACTTCACGATCAGTGGAGTGCCTGGAAAAAATGCCAAATTAGAGGAACAAATCATAAAAGCAGATAAAAAAAATCTGAAATTGTATTGAGATTGGTGACACATGTATCATATCAAGCACACAATTCAATGTGTCAAGTACCAACCTGCCAAAGTACAGTTTCTTGATGACATAAGCACTGAGAAGTCCACTCTGCAGTAACAACACAAATTCAGTGAGACAACAGAACTTGACAAGTTAACAAAGTCCAAGGTGGAAACAGGACAGAACTTACAGCTACTCCAAGAAAGGTGCTGGCGCCGAATAGATAGAGGAAATTTCCAATGAACTGAAATAATTTGAGGCTACTGAAATTTCCAAGATCAAAGTTCTGGATTGCATTGAACAACACGACTGATGTCGCATCATTAACAACACCTTCACCAAACACCAAACTGTACAAGAAGGGTGTCTCATCTTGGCTTAAAACCTGCAAGGTGCAAACAGAGTCCGTTGCCGAGAATATTGCCCCAAGTGCTGAAAAAGCGAACGTGCAGAAAGAGTCAAAAGCAAGAAGAGCAGACAGGCAATGGAAATTCTTATACTTGGTTAATGGAGAAGTTTATACTCCAGGTAAAAGAACTGACCGAGGTAGTCTCCAAGCTCAAGGGAGCCTATGTTCAGCCTTGATATTAGCCCCATCGCACCTGTGATAGATTGGGCCAGTGAGACAGGTGAGCAACAAAGCAACATGCCATGTGAAATTTTAAGAGGAAGAGAACCTACCAAGGGATATTATACTGAAGGAGATCAAGGTCCCAACTACAGCAAACAATGTAATAGTCATGAAGTTGCGGAAGAATTGTTTCTTCTTCACTTGGAACCTGGTCCAGCATAGGGGAAAAGAGTAGTGTGAGTCATGCAACTGTTAGGCTCCTTAAGCAAAACTTGAAGTTAATATCTAGTATAACTACTATCAGCCTTCCTTGTTACTCTAAAAGATATAGCCACATTGAGTTATTAGAGAGCACGTATGATTTATGCATCAGATAGTTTCCATCATCTTAACCTAGAAAACCAAATTTTGCAATAGAAAAGGAATAGATAATATGGGACACTCCTAAAATCAGAACAGTTATGTTAGGCTCCAGCATGGAGCACAACAAATCAGTGACCCTATCCATTAATTCAAATTTCTCTCAAGAGAAGGATTCTCATGAATGATACTACCTCCGTTTCTAAATATACATATTTTTAGAGATTCCAAATATGAACTACATACGGAGCAAAATGAGTGAATTGACACTCTAAAATATGTCTATATACATCCGTATGTAGTTCGTATTAAAATCTTTAAAAAGACTTATATTTAGGAACAGAGGGAGTAAAGAAAAAGCAGCGCAAGACTAGTGCACATACTACTAATTTGCACAAGAAGAACATACCCTGCATTGAAAATGATGGGTGGGAGCAAGTAGATGAAGAACAAATCCTCGCTGAAGACCATTAAGCGCGAATTCTTCCCGCTGGACGCGAAGAGGATGACCGTACCGGCGCCCAGCCCCTGCAGACCCACGCCCGCAAGGATCAAATCAAGCAACCACAACAAACACACACACAGAGGGACAGAGGAGGAGACGGTACTGACAAGCAAGAGCGCGGTGGTGGACTCGTTCATCCAGCGATTCTCCTCGAGGAGGTGGCCGACGATGATGCAGATGCACATGAGCGCGACGAACAGCCCCACCGCCATGATGGAGCCGTAATCAGCCGGCGGGTCGCCCAGCCCCAACCCCATCATCCCCCCCTCCGAGTACCGAAATCAATCTCAATCTATGAAAACCAAATTGAGCCTTCCCTTCCCCCACGCGAAGTCCAAAGCGAGAGCAGGAGCCTTGTGTTACACGACAAGAGAAGAGAGGAGAGAAGACGAGACGAGCGGCGCAGAGGCAGAGGTCGGCCGGCGGGTCTGGGGAAAGGTGGCGCCTTCGCGGCCAAGGCAGGTGGAGGGGAGAAAGATCCGGGGAAAGCGACAGCGCGAGGAAATAGGGAGGGGATAGAGGAAGTTCGTTTGGGGATTTTTATGGGTCGTCTCTCAGTGGCGCCACGTGCGCCCAACGAACTCCTCTTCAGTCTTTTTTTTATTTGAGGAGTCCTCTTCTGTTTGTTGGAGCAGGAAGAGGAACACGAAACGATTCAATTAGTTTTTTTTTTATTCTATCCGCTAATATAATCGCCTTTTTCAATTTGATTTGAAGTGAGAAGCGGGATGTCCCCGCGCTGCAGGACACCATAGACGAATGAATATGTTAGAGTAAAACAAGATTGAAAGCAAAAGGACAATCAGTCATAGTTTTCATTGATTCTTAAGTATATATACATTTGAAAGAGGTGGGAAGAAAAGGTGTCTGTTCGGAAGCATCTCTCCAGAACAGGTGCCTATTTGCATTAGAAAGAGATAAGGGACATGACTGTTCGGGGTTGGACACACTCCTTTGCAATGACTATTTATTAATTAGCATGTGCTAGTTAATCTACTTATTAATTTTTAACACCCCCCCCCCTTACAACACCGCTCCTTAAATGTTTCATCATTGAAAACTTCTTGTACATAGATCTTCCATCTTAAGAAATCTTCTGTATAATCTTAAGAGTCTCTCAAAAAAATCCGTGGGAAAAATATGAGGACAATAGAGCAGATATGTTGCTAAAACTCCTTTGAACCCAATGGGAAAAATAATAAGGAGAAAAAGTGCAACATATAATAATTATTGTCTCCTTGATAACTCATACAAGAAAACCTTTGAGAAAGGAGAAAACTCATTGGTGAGTTTGGGGAACAATAAATATGCTTTGTATACTTTCCTCTAAAAGTCCCGGTGGGGAAAGATAGAAAGTATTGCATATGAACCTTTTATGAGAAACTTTGAGGGAAAGCTCATAAGTGCGATCTGATATATCATTGAAAACTCCTTTAAAAGTCAATGGAAAAATATAAGGAGAAAATGATATGACATATCATAATAATTGTCTCTTTTAACTCGATATGAGACAATCCATAGAGTTTAGAGGACAATAAATATGTCGTGTATACTTTTCTACAAAAAACCGGTGGGGAAAACAGAAAGTATGACATATGATCTTATGTTGATATTACCTCATTAAAAACCTTTATGAGAACCTGCCAAAGTAAACTCATAAAGGGAAAAAGAGTATAATATTATGCTTTGAACAGGAGTAATTCAGGAAGATACTGTTGGAAATATGCCCTAGAGGCAATAATAAAAGTATTATTATATTTCCTTGTTCATGATAATCGTCTGTTATTCATGCTTGAATTGTATTGTACGGAAACAGCGATACATGTGTGAATATATAGACCACAATGAGTCCCTGGTAGGCCTCTAGTTACCAGCTCGTTGATCAGCAGATGGTCACGGTTTCCTGACCATGGACATAGGATGTCAGTGATAACGGGATCACATCATTAGGAGAATGATGTGATGGACAAGACCCAATCCTCAGCATAGCACGAGATCGTATAGTTCGTAATGCATAAACTTTTCGGTATCAAGTATTTATTCCTTAGACCATGAGGTTGTACAACTCCCGGATGCCGTAGGAATACTTTGGGTGTGCCAAACGTCACAACGTAACTGGGTGGCTATAAAGGTACGCATCGGGTATCTCCGAAAGTATTTGTTGAGTTGGTACGAACCGAGACTGGGATGTTGTCACTCCGTATGACGGAGAGGTACCTCTGGGCCCACTCGGTAAGACATCATCATAATGAGCTCAAGGTGACTAAGGAGTTAGTCACGGGATGATGGATTACGGATTGAGTAAAGAGACTTGCCATGACGAGATTGAACAAGGTATCGGGAATACCGACGATCGAATCTCGGGCAAGTACCGTACCGATGGACAAAGGGAATAACATACGAGATTGAGTGAATCCTTGACACAGTGGTTCATCCGATGAAGATTATCGAGGAACACGTAGGAACCAACATGGGTATCCAGATCCCGCTGTTGGTTATTGACTGGAGAGTGGTCTCGTGTTGGGGAACGTAGCAGAATTCAAAAAATTTCTACGCTTTCACCAAGAACCAACTAAGGAGACATCTAGCAACGAGCATATTAGAGTGCATCTACATACCCTTTTGTAGATCGCGAGCGGAAGCTTTCGAAGAAGTGTGGATGAAGTAGTCGTACTCTTCACGTTCTTCGTCACCGATGATCTAGCGCCGAACGGACGGCACCTCCGCGTTCAACACACGTGCGGTACAGCAACATCACCTCCTTCTTGATCTAGCAAGGGGGGAGGAGAGGTCGTCGGAGATCCAGCAGCACGACGGCGTGGTGGTGGATGCAGCGGGAAATCCTGCAGGGCTTCGCCGGTGCCCTGTGGAGGAGGAGGAAGGTGTGACGGGAGGGGAAGAGGCGCCAGAGGATTGGGTGCGGCTGCCCTCTGCCCCCCCACATATATATAGGGGGCCAGGGGGGTGCGCCAGCCCCTGCAGATCCAATCTGCAAGGGGGGCGGCGGCCTAGGGGGAGACTTGGCCCCCAAGGCATAGGGGGCGCCTCCCTCCCCTAGGGTTTCAACCCTAGGCGCATGAGGGAGGGCCCAGTAGGGTGCGCCAGCCCACCAGGGGCTGCCCCCCTTCCCCTTGCGGCCTAGGGGCCCCACCCGGTGGACCCCCGGGACCCCTCCGGTGGTCCCGGGACACTCCCGTTGACCCCCGAAGTTCACCCGATGGCCGAAACTGGACTTCCTATATATCATTCTTTACCTTCGGACCATTCCGGAACTCCTCATCACGTCCAAGATCTCATCCGGGACTCCGAACAACTTTCGGGTTTCCACGTGCATGTATCTCTATGACCATAGTGTCATCGAACCTTAAGTGTGTAGACCCTACGGGTTCGGGAGACACGTAGACATGACCGAGACCACTCTCCGCTCAATAATCAACAGCGGGATCTGGATACCCATGTTGGTTCCCACGTGTTCCTCGATGATCTTCATCGGATCAACCACTGTGTCAAGGATTCACTCAATCCCGTAGTTATTCCCTTTGTCCATCGGTACGGTACTTGCCCGAGATTTGATCATCGGTATTCCCGATACCTTGTTCAATCTCGTCATGGCAAGTCTCTTTACTCGATCCGTAATCCATCATCCCATGACCAACTCCTTAGTCACCTTGAGCTCATTATGATGATGTCTTACCGTGTGGGCCCAGAGGTACCTCTCCGTCATACGGAGTGACAACATCCCAGTCTCGGTTCGTATCAACTCAAGATACACTTTCAGAGATACCCGATGCGTACCTTTATAGCCACCCAGTTACGTTGTGACGTTTGGCACACCCAAAGTATTCCTACGGCATCCGGGAATTGTACAACCTCATGGTCTAAGGAATAAATACTTGACACCGAAAAGCTTATGCATTACGAACTATACGATCTCGTGCTATGCTCAGGATTGGGTCTTGTCCATCACATCATTCTCCTAATGATGTGATCTCGTTATCACTGACATCCTATGTCCATGGTCAGGAAACCGTGACCATCTGTTGATCAACGAGCTGGCAACTAGAGGCCTACCAGGGACTCATGGTGGTCTATATATTCACACATGTATCGCTGTTTCCGTACAATACAATTCAAGCATGAATAACAGACGATTATCATGAACAAGGAAATATAATAATAATACTTTTATTATTGCCTCTAGGGCATATTTCCAACAGTCTCCCACTTGCACTAGAGTCAATAATCTAGTTACATTGTGATGAATCGAACACCCATAGAGTTCTGGTGTTGATCATGTTTTGCCCGTGGAAGAGGTTTAGTCAACGGGTCTGCAACATTCAGATCCGTATGCACTTTACAAATATCTATGTCTCCATCTTGAACATAATTCCGGATGGAGTTGAAACGGTGCTTGATGTGCTTGGTCTTCTTGTGAAACGTGGGCTCCTTGGTAATAGCAATAGCACCAGTGTTGTCACAGAAGAGAGTCATCGGGTTTGACGTGCTTGGAATGACTCCTAGGTCGGTGATGAACTCCTTCATCCAGACTCCTTCTTGCGCTGCTTCGCAATCAGCTATGTACTGCGCTTCACATGTAGAATGCGCCACCACGCTCTGCTTGCAACTGCACCAGCTGACTGCCCCACCATTCAAAATATACACGTATCCGGTTTGTGACTTCGAGTCATCCAGATCTGTGTCGAAGCTAGCATCGACATAACCCTTTACGACGAGCTCTTCGTCACCTCCATAAACTAGAAACATATCCTTAGTCCTCTTCAGGTATTTTAGGATGTTCTTGACCGCTGTCCAGTGTTCCATACCGGGATCACTTTGGTACCTCCCTACCAAACTTATGGCAAGGTTCACATCAGGTCTGGTACACAGCATGGCATACATGATAGAACCTATGGCCGAGGCATAGGGTATGACACTCATCTTTTCTCTATCTTCTGCCGTGGTCGTCGACTGAGCCTTGCTCAATCTCATACCTTGCAAAACAGGCAAGAACCCCTTCTTGGACTGATCCATATTGAACTTCTTCAATATCTTGTCAAGGTATGTACTTTGTGAAAGACCGATGAGGCGTCTTGATCTATCTCTATAGATTTTGATGCCTAATATGTAAGCTGCTTCTCCAAGGTCCTTCATTGAAAAACTCTTATTCAAGTAGGCCTTTACAGTTTCCAAGAATTCTATATCATTTCCCATCAGCAATATGTCATCCACATATAATATGAGAAATGCTACAGAGCTCCCACTCACTTTCTTGTAAATACAGGCTTCTCCATAAGTCTGTATAAAGCCAAACGCTTTGATCACATCATTAAAGCGAATATTCCAACTCCGAGATGCTTGCACCAGCCCATAAATCGAGCGCTGGAGCTTGCATACCTTGTTAGCATTCTCTGGATCGACAAAACCTTCCGGCTGCATCATATACAACTCTTCCTTGAGGAAGCCATTAAGGAATGCCGTTTTGACGTCCATTTGCCATATCTCATAATCATAGAATGCGGCAATGGCTAACATGATTCTGACTGACTTCAGCATCGTACGGGAGATAAAGTCTCGTCGTAGTCAATCCCTTGAACTTGTCGATAACCTTTAGCGACAAGCCGAGCCTTATAGATGGTCACATTACCATCCGCGTGTGTCTTCTTCTTAAATATCCATTTATTTTCTATGGCGTGCCTATCATCAGGCAAGTCCACCAAAGTCCATACTTTGTTTTCATACATGGATTCTATCTCGGATTTCATGGCTCCAAGCCATTTATTGGAATCCGGGCCCGCCATCGCTTCTTCATAGTTCGAAGGTTCACCGTTGTCTAACAACATGATTCCCATGACAGGGTTGCCGTACCACTCTGGTGCGGAACGTGCCCTTGTGGACCTTCGAAGTTCAGTAGTAACTTGATCTGTTTCTTCATGATCATCATCATCAACTTCCTCTCTTGTCGGTGCAGGCACCTCAGGAACAATTTCCTGCGCTGCCCTACTTTCCGGTTCGGGAGGGGTGACTCTCACCTCATCAAGTTCTACTTTCCTCCCACTCACTTCTTTCGAGAGAAACTCTTTCTCCAGAAAGGATCCATTCTTGGCAACGAAGACTTTGCCTTCGGATCTGTGGTAGAAGGTGTACCCAATCGTTTCCTTTGGGTATCCTATGAAGACGCATTTTTCCGATTTGGGTTCGAGCTTTTCAGGTTGAAGTTTCTTGACATAAGCATCGCAACCCCAAACTTTCAGAAACGACAACTTCGGTTTCTTGCCAAACCAAAGTTCATACGATGTCGTCTCAACGGATTTTGACGGAGCCCTATTTAAAGTGAATGCGGCAGTCTCTAAAGCATAACCCCAAAAAGATAGCGGTAAATCGGTAAGGGACATCATAGATCGCACCATGTCAGACAGAGTACGATTTCGACGTTCGGACACACCATTACGTTGAGGTGTTTCGGGCGGTGTCAATTGTGAAACAATTCCACATTTCCGAAGGTGCGTGCCAAATTCATGACTCAAATATTCACCCCCACGATCCGATCGCAGGAACTTTATTTTCTTGTCTCGTTGATTCTCAACCTCATTCTGAAATTCCTTGAACTTTTCGAAAGTCTCAGAATTGTGGTTCATCAAGTAGATATACCCATATCTACTCTAGTCATCCGTGAGGGTGAGAACTTAACGATAGCCTCCGCGAGCCTCAACACTCATTGGACCGCACACATCGGTATGTATGATTTCCAATAAGTTGGTTGCTCGCTCCATTGTTCCGGAGAACGGAGTCTTGGTCATCTTGCCCATGAGGCATGGTTCGCACGTGTCAAATGATTCATAATCAAGAGACTCCAGAAGTCCATCAGCATGAAGCTTCTTCATACGTTTGACACCAATATGACCAAGGCGGCAATGCCACAAGTATGTGGGACTATCATTATCAACTTTACATATTTTGGCATTCACACTATGAATATGTGTATCATCACGATCGAGATTCATCAAAAATAAACCATTGACCAACGGGGCATGACCATAAAACATATCTCTCAAATAAATAGAACAACCATTATTCTCGGATTTAAATGAGTAGCCATCTCGCATAAGAGGAGATCCATATACAATGTTCATGCTCAAAGCTGGTACCAAATAACAATTATTAAGGTTTAAAACTAATCCCGAGGGTAGATGTAGAGGCAGCGTGCCGACGGCGACCACATCGACCTTGGAACCATTCCCGACGCGCATCGTCACCTCGTCCTTCGCCAGCCTCCGCTTATTCCGCAACTCCTGCTTAGAGTTACAAATATGAGCAACTGCACCGGTATCGAATACCCAGGAGCTACTACGAGCGCTGGTAAGGTACACATCAATAACATGTATATCACATATACCCTTGACGTTGCCGGCCTTCTTGTCCGCTAAGTATTTGGGGCAGTTCCGCTTCCAGTGACCCGTTCCCTTGCAATAAAAGCACCCTGTCTCAGGCTTGGGTCCATACTTTGGCTTCTTCCCGGCAACAGGCTTACCGGGCGCGGCAACTCCCTTGCCGTCCTTCTTGAAGTTCGTCTTACCCTTGCCCTTCTTGAACTTAGTGGTTTTATTGACCATCAACACTTGATGTTCTTTCTTGATATCCACCTCCGCTGATTTCAGCATCGAATACACCTCGGGAATGGACTTCTCCATCCCCTGCATATTGAAGTTCAACACGAAGCTCTTGTAGCTTGGTGGGAGCGACTGGAGGATTCTGTCTACTACCGCTTTGTCTGGGAGATTCATTCCCAACTGAGACAAGCGGTTGTGCAATCCAGAAATCTTGAGGATGTGCTCACTGACAGAACTGTTTTCCTTTATCTTACAGCTATAGAATGCGTCGGAGACGTCATATCTCTCGACTCGGGCATGAGCTTGGAAAGCCGTTTTCAGCTCTTGGAACATCTCATATGCCCCGTGGTGCTCAAAACACTTTTGGAGCCCTGATTCTAAACTATAAAGCATGCCGCACTGAACCAGGGAGTAATCATCACAACGTGACTGCCAAGCGTTCATAACATCTTGGTTTGCCGGGGCGGGAGCGTCACCTAGCGGTGCATCTAGGACATAAGTTTTCTTGGCAGCTATGAGGATGATCCTCAGGTTACGGACTCAGTCCGTGTAGTTGCTACCATCATCTTTCAGCTTGGATTTCTCTAGGAACGCGTTGAAGTTGAGGGTGACATGAGCATGGGCCATTTGATCTACAAGAGATATTGTAAAGAATTTAGACTATGTTCATGATAATTAAGTTCATCTAATCAAATTTTAATGAACTCCCACTCAGATTGACATCTCTCTAGTCATCTAAGTGATACACGATCTGAATCGACTAGCCCGTGTCCGATCATCACGTGAGACGGACTAGTCATCAACGGTGAACATCTTCATGTAGATCGTATCTTCTATACGACTCGTGTTCGACCTTTCGGTCTTCCGTGTTCCGAGGCCATGTCTGTACATGCTAGGCTCGTCAAGTGAACCCTAAGTGTATTGCTTGTGTAAATCTGGCTTACACCCGTTGTATGCGAACGTTAGAACCTATCACACCCGATCATCACGTGGTGCTTCGGAACAACGATCCTTAGCAACGGTGCACTGTTAGGGGGAACACAATTCTTGAAATTTTAGTGAGAGATCATCTTATGTACTACCGTCGTTCTAAGTAAACAAGATGCATAAACATGATAAACATCACATGTAATCAATTAAAGTGAAATGATATGGCCAATATCATCTTGCTCCTTGGATCTCCATCTTCGGGGCACCATGATCATCTTTGTCACCGGCTCGACACCATGATCTCCATCATCATGATCTCCATCATCGTGTCTTCTTGAAGTTGACACGCCAACTATTACTTCTACTACTATGGCTAACGTTTAGCAATAAAGTAAAGTAATTACATGGCGTTATTCAGTGACACGCAGGTCATACAATAATAAAGAAAACTCCTATGGCTCCTGCCGGTTGTCAAGTTCATCGGCATGCAAGTCGTGATCCCTATTACAAGAACATGATCAATCTCATACATCACATCTTCTTGGCCATACCATATCACATAGCACATGCTGCAAAAACAAGTTAGACGACCTCTAATTGTTGTTGCAAGTTTTACGTGGCTTCTATAGGTTTTCTAGCAAGAACGTTTCTTACCTACGCCAAAACCACAACGTGATTTGTCAATTTCTATTTACCCTTCATAAGGACCCTGTTCATCGAATCCGATCCGACTAAAGTAGGAGAGACACACACCCGCCAGCCACCTTATGCATCTAGTGCATGTCTGTCGGTGGAACCAGTCTCACGTAAGCGTACATGTAAGGTCGGTCCGGGCCGATTCATCCCACAATACCGCCGAATCAAGATTAGACTAGTAACGGTAAGAAAATTGAGCAAACTCAACGCCCACAACTGCTTTGTGTTCTACTCGCGCAAGATGCTACGCAAAAGACCTAGCTCTGATACCATTGTTGGGGAACGTAGCAGAATTCAAAAAATTTCTACGCTTTCACCAAGAACCAACTAAGGAGACATCTAGCAATGAGCATATTAGAGTGCATCTACATACCCTTTTGTAGATCGCGAGCGGAAGCTTTCGAAGAAGTGTGGATGAAGTGGTCGTACTCTTCACGTTCTTCGTCACCGATGATCTAGCGCCGAACGGACGGCACCTCCGCGTTCAACACACGTCCGGTACAGCAACATCACCTCCTTGATCTAGCAAGGGGGGAGGAGAGGTCGTCGGAGATCCAGCAGCACGACGGCGTGGTGGTGGATGCAGCGGGAAATCCTGCAGGGCTTTGCCGGTGCCCTGCGGAGGAGGAGGAAGGTGTGACGGGAGGGGGAGAGGTGCCAAAGGATTGGGTGCGGCTGCCCTCTCCCCCCCACATATATATAGGGGGCCAGGGGGGTGTGCCAGCCCCTGCAGATCCAATCTGCAAGGGGGGCGGCGGCCTAGGGGGGAGACTTCCCCCCAAGGCATAGGGGGCGCCTCCCTCCCCTAGGGTTTCAACCCTAGGCGCATGAGCGGGCCCAGTAGGGTACGCCAGCTCACCAGGGGATGGCCCCCTTCCCCTTGCGGCCTAGGGGCCCCACCGGGATGGGTGGCCCCACCCGGTGGACCCCCGGGACCCCTCCGGTGCTTTCGGGACACTCCCGGTGACCCCCGAAGTTCACCCGATGGCCGAAACCGGACTTCCTATATATCATTATTTACCTCCGGACCATTCCGGAACTCCTCGTCACGTCCGGGATCTCATCCGGGACTCCGAACAACTTTCGGGTTTCCACGTGCATGTATCTCTATGACCCTAGCGTCACCGAACCTTAAGTGTGTAGACCCTACGGGTTCGGGAGACACGTAGACATGACCGAGACCACTCAATGGTCAATAACCAGCAGCGGTATCCGGATACCCATGTTGGTTCCCACATGTTCCTCGATGATCTTCATCGGATGAACCACTGTGTCAAGGATTCACTCAATCCCGTAGTTATTCCCTTTGTCCACCGGTACGGTACTTGCCCGAGATTCGATCGTCGGTATTCCCGATACCTTGTTCAATCTCGTCATGGCAAGTCTCTTTACTCGATCCGTAATCCATCATCCTGTGACCAACTCCTTAGTCACCTTGAGCTCATTATGATGATGTCTTACTGAGTGGGCCCAGAGGTACCTCTCCGTCATACGGAGTGACAACATCCCAGTCTCGGTTCGTATCAACTCAACAGACACTTTCGGAGATACCCGATGCGTACCTTTATAACCACCCATTTACATTGTGACGTTTGGCACACCCAAAGTATTCCTACGGCATCGGGGAGTTGTACAACCTCATGGTCTAAGGAATAAATACTTGACACCCAAAAGCTTATGCATTACGAACTATACGATCTCGTGCTATGCTCAGGATTAGGTCTTATCCATCACATCATTCTCCTAATGATGTGATCCCGTTATCACTGACATCCTATGTCCATGGTCAGGAAACCGTGACCATCTGTTGATCAACGAGCTGGCAACTAGAGGCCTACCGGGGACTCATTGTGGTCTATATATTCACACATGTATCGCTGTTTCCGTACAATACAATTCAAGCATGAATAACAAACGATTATCATGAACAAGGAAATATAATAATAATACTTTTATTATTCCCTCTAGGGCATATTTCCAACATCTCGGTCATGTCTACGTGTCTCCCGAACCCGTAGGGTCTACACACTTAATGTACGGTGACGCTAGGGTCGTAGAGATACATGCACGTGGAAACCCGAAAGTTGTTCGGAGTCCCGTATGAGATCCCGGACGTGACGAGGAGTTCCGGAATGGTCCGGAGGTAAATAATGATATATAGGAAGTCCAGTTTCGGCCATCGGGTGAACTCCGGGGGTCAGCGGGAGTGTCCCGGGACCACCGGAGGGGTCCCGGGGTTCCACCGGGTGGGGCCACCCATCCCGGTGGGTCCCCCAGGCCGCAAGGGGGAAGGGTCCAGCCCCTGGTGGTCTGGCGCACCACTTGGGCCCCCCTCCATGCGCCTAGGGTTGAAACCGTAGGGGAGGGGGGCGCCCCCTATGCCTTGGGGGGCAAGTCTCCCCCCTAGGCCGCCGCCCCCCCTGGCCCCTATATATAGTGGGGGGGGGAGAGGGCAGCCGCACCCGAAGTCTGTGGCGCCTCTCCCCCTCCCGTCACACCTCATACTCTTCACGCAGGGCGCCGGCGAAGCCCTGCAGGATTTCCCGCTGCATCCACCACCATGCCGTCGTGCTGCTGGATCTCCGACGACCTCTCCTCCCCCCTTGCTGGATCAAGAATTAGGTGATGTTGCTGTACCGGACGTGTGTTGAACGCGGAGGTGCCGTCCGTTCGGCGCTAGATCATCGGTGACGAAGAACGCGAAGAGTACGACTACTTCATCCACGCTTCTTCGAAAGCTTCCGCTCGCGATCTACAAAAGGGTATGTAGATGCACTCTAATATGCTCGTTGCTAGATGTCTCCTAAGATTGATCTTGGTGAAAGCGTAGAATTTTTTTGAATTCTGCTACGTTCCCCAATAGTGGCATCTGAGCTAGGTCTTTTGCGTAGCATCTTGCACGAGTAGAACACAAAGCAGTTGTGGGCGTTTGAGTTTGCTCAATTTTCTTGCCGTTACTAGTCTAATCTTGATTCGGCGGTATTGTGGGATGAAGCGGCCCGGACCGACCTTACACGTACGCTTACGTGAGACTGGTTCCACCGACAGACATGCAATAGATGCATAAGGTGGCTGGCGGGTGTCTTTCTCTCCCACTTTAGTCGGATCGGATTCGATGAATAGGGTCCTTATGAAGGGTAAATAGAAATTGACAAATCACGTTGTGGTTTTGGCGTAGGTAAGAAACGTTCTTGCTAGAAAACCTATAGAAGCCACGTAAAACTTGCAACAACAATTAGAGGTCGTCTAACTTGTTCTTGCAGCATGTGCTATGTGATATGGTATGACCAAGAAGATGTGATGAATTATATATGTGATGTATGAGATTGATCATGTTCTTGTAATAGGGAATCACGACTTGCATGTCGATTAATTTGACAACCGACGGGAGCCATAGGAGTTGTCTTAATTATTGTATGACCTGCGTGTTACTGAATAACGCCATGTAATTACTTTACTTCATTGCTAAACGTTAGCCATAGTAGTAGAAGTAATAGTTGGCGTGAAAACTTCAAGAAGACACGATGATGGAGATCATGATGATGGAGATCATGGTGTCGAGTCGGTGACAAAGATGATCATGGTGCCCCAAAGATGGAGATCCAAGGAGCAAGATGATATTGGCCATATCATGTCACTTTAATTGATTGCATGTGATGTTTATCATGTTTGTGCATCTTGTTTACTTAGAACAACGGTAGTAAATAAGATGATCTCTCACTAAAATTTCAAGAATTGTGTTCCCCCTAACTGTGCACCATTGCTAAGGATCGTTGTTCCGAAGCACCACGTGATGATCGGGTGTGATAGGTTCTAACGTTCGCATACAACGGGTGTAAGCCAGATTTACACAAGCAATACACTTAGGTTTCACTTGACGAGCCTAGCATGTACAGACATGGCCTCGGAACACGGAAGACCGAAAGGTCGAACACGAGTCGTATAGTGTAATGCCCAGGATGGGACTATATCTCCTACGTTTCGAGGCACGACTTAGAGACATAACCCCATACTAGAATGATCACAAGTCTGGTATCTTTGCACAACTCATGTAAAAGATGGGGATGGAAAACATAAAATAGTTGGCTTACACTCGCCACGTCACACAAATACAATACATGTCTCAATCATCACTCAATAAAACATCACAGCCCTGTAAGGGTAAAATCCAAATGACAAGATACCAAACATAATTTAAATCCACAGGTCGGATCAAATCCTAGTAGAAGTCTCCACTACTGATCATTAGGGTAACGAACATAGTATCGACTACGCTCCTCGTCATACTCCCAGTCTAGCTCGGTGCCATCACCTGGATACCTCACCATCGGACCTGCATCTGGTGTGGTGAAGTAACTGTGAGCCATAGAGGACTCAGCAATCTCGTTCCCGGGTAACAAGACTATTTAAGCCTTGGGAAAGGATAAGGCTGAAGAAAAGAATAAGTGTGTGCAGCAGCAACTAGCACTAGCTTACGTGAAAGAGTGTGAGAAGAGAAGTGCCTCGGTCGAAAGATGATCATGAAGTGATCCTAGCTACAACACCTCAAACATAACCCCACCGTGTTCAACTCCTGAATCCCTATTCGGAAATTGACAGTCACGGTACACACGCTGGTAGTGTATTGGAACATTGTGTCAAGTCATCTACAACCGGATATTAACAAGCTCCCATCTGCCACATAACCGCGGGCACGCTTTCGAAAGTTCATAACCCTGCAGGGGTGTTCCAACTTGGCCCATGACAAGCCCACGATCCGCGGAGTCGCAACTCCAAGGTGTGAAGACCCGAGTATTCTCGGAATCCCGTGCTCAAGATACTCTGAACTAAGGTAAGGCTAATCCAGCAAATCCTCCCGGTGTGCCGACACCCTGATAGTAGCCGCGCATATCTAGTCTCAGGCCACGATCGGATGAGCACAACGTACAGTGGCCGAAATACCCAAGTTGCCAAGGGGGGCCCCGCACACGACTCTAGTTTGGACCAACACTCACATCGAGCACTGGCCCAGGGGGTTGAATTAATTAAGCCTCGGGTTAATTACTCCCTCGGAAAGTTTTAGTTGATTAGGCGAATAGTACCAATGTTGGGACTTGCTGGAAAAGACTTAGCACTTAGCGGTTTATCGAGGGGGCCCCATAAACCCCAACCGTGTGAGGAACGCAAAATCAAGGAACATAACACCGGTTTAAACGGTTCCTAACGGCATGAGTGGAACGAATCACCAAGCAAAAGGCTTAGCCTTCCACCCTTGCCAATATATAGATGATTTCATTTTTAAGCATTTATATAGTGTGATATAACCCAACAAACTTCAACATGAAGCAAGCATCTTCAATCTTCACCTACAACTAGCAATGCTATAAGAGGGGCTGAGCGAAGCGTACTTAGCCAAGCAACGGTTTGCATAGGTAGGGTGGTTAAACATGGTCATGGTTACAAGTAGGAGGCTGACAGGAAAGACATGGGCATCGAGGCAAAACTATAGAACGATACTCTAGCAATAGGCAAAGATAATAATGGTATCCGGGTTCGGTCATCTTGCCTGAAGAGTTGTCGTTCGGATCGAAAGAAGGGTCCTCGTACACAAGCTCGGTGGTAACCTCGTGCTCGTACTCGTACTCGGCCTCAGCTTCCGGCTCTAAACAATACAATCACACAAGGCACGAATCAACAAGATGCAATGCGCACACAAAAAGGATGGATGCATGATGGATGCACTAAGGAAGCACACGGAGCATGGAAAATAAGCATTCAAGCAAAAGCTTCAAAACAAGATAACAAAAGGATATTATGAATATACACGGAAAATCAAACAAGTTTCATATAAGACTCGCTGAAAACGGAGCTACGGGCTAAAAATTATGCCCGAAACAAGAAATATGCACAAGCTGAAAATTACAGCAACATAGCAACTTCGGAGCACTAGATAAATAAGCTACAACACTCAAACATCATGGCAAAGAGCATGAACATAAACTAAACATATCCTACAGCAAATAAGTCCAAAGGAGCCACGGATCAATAGCAACAAGCTTGGACATATTGAACTTGACAACAAAATCCTGACAGCAGAATTTTATTGAAACTTTGGACAAAAGTTAAATATGCTCGCCACTCAAATAAGCATGTGACAACATGAATGGATAGCCAACAATATATACTACAAGGAACCATCGAGAGACACTCCAAAACTATCATGGTTTGTCCTAGAACAGCACGCAAACATGGCATCAGAACATTACAGATTCCAGACTTAGTGAAATTTCACTAAGTGTTAAAACAACAGTTTCATCATGGCATCTAAGAGAGCAAGTTTAAGTCACCTCGAAACTAAACATGGCAAGTGGTAAGCACCACATCAATGTACACATGATGGTGATTCCGAAACATACAAGCATGCATCATGGAGATATCCACAACGATAGCAATGAGCTCAACAAGATGGCATCTCATAACAAGTTAAATAACTAAACAGCCACATAGCACTTCGCAACGAGGATAAACATGTCAAGATTAAATCTATCATGCAACCTAACACAAGCAACATGTAGAGCATGGCAAGACGAACACGTGGACATGTCATTTGCATCATTCGGACAAACGAGCTAAAAGTTATCACTATGCAAAGATGGCATAAAAACAACACATAGCAGCAGTTTATAACGGGATGCACTCTTGCAACGAATATTTAAGCATCTAGAAGATCTCAAACATGCATGGCACAATGAAATGAATCGTAGTGCTAATCACCACGAACGTCTGGACATGTCATTTGCGCAAAACGGACCAACACACACAAAGTTATCACAGTTACAAGATAGCATCAGCACACAAAGATCACAGGGACTTAGAGAAAAAGAGGCAACCTCTCAGATCTGAAAAGAAGTCAACGGGCCGGAGGAGTGGAGGCGGCCCGGAGTGGAGGCTCCCGAGCTGGCCTGGCTGGCGGGGAGCCCAGGAGGCGGACGGGACGGGCCGCGGGAGGAGAGCCCAACGGCGGCTGGCGCTGGAGAGGCCCGGCTCGGCCTGGGCCTGGGCGAGGGAGGCGTCCGGCGGTTGAGGCGGCGAAGGCGGGGCGGCCCAGGTGCGGCGATGTGGGATGGCGGCTGGGCCGCTGGGCCGCTGCGGAAGGCGGCTGGCGAAGCGACGGACGGACCGGCCCGGCTCGGGCTCGGGGAGGCGATCTGGCGACGCTCGGCTGGGCCGTCGGCGTTCTGGCCCAGGCGGAAGGCTGCGCCTCGATCTGGCGACTCCAGATCGGATCGAGGGGGTCGCGGGGCACTGGCTCCCAGGCGCTCTGGCGGCGGCTCCTCGAGCGCTCGCTCGAGCGCTCTGGCGGCTGGGAACCAGCGAGGAGGGAAGGTACGGTCGGGGAGGCGTGGGGCCGGCGACCTGGTGGCTTGATGGGAGGTGGTGTTTGGTGGTGAGGTGAGAGGAGGTGAACTCCGGCGAGGTGGTGGTGCTCCGGCGAAATTCCGGCGAGACTCCGGCGAAGCTCCGGCGAGGTGATGGTGGCTGGAGGAAGGGGATGAAGTGGGGGCTAGGGTTTCCTTGAATTGGGGCAAAATTTGGGGGTGTGCACAAATATAAAGGCACAAGTAGCTAGGGTTGTCCAAATGGAGTGCGGTTTTCGGCCACACGATCAGGATTGGATGGCCTAGATGATAGAAGTGGCTAGGAGTGGTTTGGTGGGCTGTTGGAGGGGTGTCTTGGGCCTCAAAGTGGAGGCACTTTGAGCCCACGAGAATTACTGTTGGGGTAGCAAACGGACTCGAAACGCGACGAGATTTGACAGGCGGGTTACACAAACCAAAACAACAACACACGACAAGACTCACGCCAAACCGGTAACGTTACACGGCCAAACACCAAAGTAGGCCTACGGGACGACACGGACACGTGAGGGAGCTCCGGAACGCGAAACGGACAACAGGAAGGAACGCGTGGAACCGGATGCAAACGACAACACAAATGCAATGCGATGCACAATGACTACATGATATGAATGAATGCCATACACGCACACAACAAAACGACGAAAACCCGAAAGACAAAGAACCCGGAATGGAATTGATGAAGCCGGAGATATATTATATGCCCAAAAGGGAAAGTATTACATCCGGGGCATTACAAACTCTCCTCTACTACAAAAAGATCTCGTCCCGAGATCTAGGACTGGAAAAAGGAAGGGTACTCGGAACGAAGATGATCTTCTCGTTCCCACGTAGCTTCTCGGTCGGTGTGATGTGACCACTTGACTTTCAAGAATTTGATGGACTTGTTGCGGGTCTTGCGTTCGGTTTCTTCGAGAATAGCAACGGGATGCTCTCGGTAGGACAAATCTTGTTGAAGATCAATCTCTTCAAACGGAATCATGCGTTCAGGTGCCTTGAAGCATTTGCGGAGTTGAGACACATGGAACACATCATGAACATTGGCGAAGTTGGAAGGGAGCTCAAGTTGATAGGCTAGATCGCCTCTTTTGCCAAGAATCTTGAAAGGCCCTACGTATCTAGGAGCAAGCTTTCCTTTGATACCGAATCTTTGTGTGCCTTTCATCGGAGAAACACGGAGATAGACATGATCACCAATGTTGAAAGCCAAATCACGATGCTTGCCGTCATAGTAGCTCTTCTGACCCGACTGAGCGGCCTTGAGATTCTCACGTATGACTTTGCACATTTCTGCGGCTTCTGAGATCAAGTCATTGCCAAGAAGTTGGCGTTCGCCTGTTTCAGACCAGTTGAGAGGGGTACGTCACTTTCTGCCATAGAGGATTTCAAACGGAGCTTTGCCTGCACTTGTTTGAAAGCTGTTGTTGTAAGATAACTCGGCAAATGGAAGGCAATCTTCCCATTTCATGCCAAAAGATATGACACAGGCTCTGAGCATGTCTTCTAGAATCTGATTCAGTCGCTCGACTTGACCACTAGTCTGAGGGTGAAAAGCAGTGCTGAACCTGATCTTAGTGCCCATGGCGGACTGAAAGGAGTCCCAGAACTTGGATGTGAACAAACTTCCACGGTCTGAGGAGATAACTTGAGGAATGGCATGTAAGGACACAATTCTGGAAGTGTACAACTCTGCCAATTTAGCTGCATTGATGGATTCTTTGACTGGAAGGAAGTGAGCGACTTTGGTAAGCTTGTCAATCACCACGAAGATAGAATCATTCCCTCGCTTAGACTTAGGAAAACCAGTGACGAAATCGATTTCTATGTGGTCGAATTTCCACTCGGGAATAGGAAGAGGTTGGAGAAGACCGGCTGGACGTTGATGTTCTGCTTTCACTCTTCTGCAGACATCACATTCATTCACGAATTGGGCAATTTCCCTTTTCATGCGTGTCCACCAGTAAGATTGCTTGAGGTCTTGGTACATCTTGGAACTACCAGGATGAATGGAAAGGAGAGAATCATGTGCTTCTTCCATTATGAGCTTCCTGAGATCACCTTTGGGAACAACGAGTCTGTCCTTGAAGAACAAGGTATCTCTCTCATCAACACGAAAGCACTTAAATTGGGTGTGCCCTTTGCAATACCATGTTTCACCTTCTGCACCATGGCATCACTGAGTTGGGCCTCACGGACCTGATCTTCCAAGGTAGGAGCAACTTGAAGATTTGCAAGAAAACCCTGCGGAACAACTTGAAGGTTGAGTTTCCTGAAAGCTTCACAAAGCTCAGGCTGGAACGGCTTGATAAGAAGGCTGTTGCAATATGCCTTTCTGCTCAAAGCATCTGCAATCACATTCGCCTTGCCAGGAGTGCATTCAATGCTGGGATCATACTCTTGGATCATTTCAACCCAACGAGTCTGGCGGAGGTTCAGATTCGGCTGTGTGAAGATGTACTTCAAGCTCTTGTGATCAGTGAAGATGTCGACTTTTCTGCCCAACAACAGATGTCTCCACGTAATCAAAGCATGTACCACAGCTGCTAGTTCGAGATCATGTGTGGGATAGTTCTTCTCACTTGGCTTGAGCTGACGAGAAGTGTATGCCACAATTCTCTTAGCTTGCATAAGCACACCACCAAGTCCTTGAAGAGAAGCATCATAGAATACTTCATAGGGCTTGGATTCATCTGGAGGAGTAAGAACTGGAGCAGAGACGAGCTTTTCTTTGAGAGTTTTGAATGCCACTTCACACTCTGGAGACCAAAAGTATTTGACATTCTTCTGAAGCAAGTTGGAAAGAGGCTTGGCAATCTTGGAGAAGTTCTCAACGAACCTTCTGCAATAGCTGGCAAGACCCAGAAAACTTCGGAGTTGCTTGACGTTCTGAGGAGCTTCCCAGTTGACAATTGCTTCAACTTTCTCGGGATTTACCGCAATACCGTCAGCTGAGATGATATGCCCCAGGTACAAAACCTTATCGAGCCAAAATTCGCACTTGGAGAACTTGGCATAGAACTTATGCTCACGGAGTCGATCAAGAACCAGACGTAAGTGCTTTTCGTGATCTTCTTCATTCTTGGAAAACACCAGAATATCATCCAGATACACAAGCACAAACTCGCCGGTGTAACGGTTGAAAATGTAGTGCATCATTCTCGAAAAGGTAGGAGGAGCATTGGCGAGACCAAAGGACATGACTGTATACTCGTATGAGCCGTAACTCGTTCTGAAGGCAGTCTTGGGAATGTCTTTCTCGCGAATGCGAATTTGGTGATAGCCCATTCGGAGATCGAGCTTAGAGAACACTTTAGCTCCTTTGAGCTGCTCAAAGAGTTCATTGATGTTGGGGAGCGGATATTTGTTCTTTATTGTCTTCTTGTTCAATGGCCGGTAATCGACGCAGAGGCGCTCCGTGCCATCTTTCTTCTTGACAAATAAGACACCACAGCCCCAAGGAGACGTACTAGGCCTGATGAGACCCATACGCTCCTGTTCATCAAGCTGCTTCTTCAACTCCTTCAATTCTTTAGGAGAGAGCTTGTACGGACGCCGACATGCTGGCTCAGTACCCGGCTCGAGTTCAATGACAAACTCCACCTGACGGTGTGGAGGCATGCCTGGAAGTTCTTCAGGAAAGACGTCTTGGTATTCGTTTACCACCGGAATTTGAGATATGGCATTAATTTCGCCCTTATCATTGAGAGAGAAAAGCCTGATAGTGTTATCCCTGGAGGCGAAGATAATCACATCTTCATCAGGATGAGTCATCTTGACTTCCTTTTGTGCACAATCAATGTGAGCATCATGCTGAGAAAGCCAATCCACCCCGTGGATGAGGTCAATGTCGGAATTACCAAGAACCACCGGATTAGCCAGAAAGCGATAATCACCCATGCGAATAGACACATTCGGAACAAAGTTGTTGGATTTCATAAGCAAACCCGGAGAAAGCACAGACATCGGTCTCGGCAAAGCTTGAAATGGCATATCATGTGACAATGCAAAAGGTCTTGACATGAAAGAATGTGAAGCACCTGAATCGAACAAGACTTTTGCAGGAAAAGAGTTAACTGAGAGATTACCCAAAATCACATCAGAAGAATTCTCCGCTTCAGCTGCACTCATCAGATTGACCCTTGCTTGCTTGGGATTATGCTTAACAATAGCTAAACTGACAGGAGGAGGAGGTGGAAGGCGCTTCAGGTTCGGACATCTGTTGGCATAATGACCCTTCTGGCCACACTTGTTGCACACCACTTCTGAGAGAGGATGGAAATGAGAACCACTTGACTTGGAGCCTTGAGACTGAAACTAATTCTTCGACTGGTTGCTCGGGTTGGGTGGGTGGGAGAAACCACGTCCACCAGAGTTTTCGTTGCTGTTGGAATTGTTGTAAGTAGCTCGAATCACTGGAGGAGGAGGAAGCCAAAATTTCTGTTGTTTCGAGACCATCTGAGACGACGAGGAGGAGTGAACGACATCTCGAATCCTCTTTTTAGAAGCCTCCATCTTAAGCTGAGCTGCCTCTTTTTTTAAATCCATGTTATAGAATTTGTCAAACTCATCGGGCTCGAACAAGGTGAGAGCAAGTTGAAGTTCATCTTTCAGACCTCCACGGAACTGGTAGATTTTACTCTTAGCATCAGGAATGTCTTGCTTAGCATAACGGGCGAGGTTTTGGAACTTGACATTATACTGATAGACTGTCATAGAGCCCTGCTTCAGGTCGCGGAATTGCTCACGCATACCCTCGATGACACTTGTTGGAATGTGGTGAGAGCGAAAGTCCTTGCAGAAATCCTCCCAAGAGATCACACGACCTGGCCTGGAGTCTTTGTACTGCTGCCACCAGTCAGCTGCTTGGTCTTTGAGTTGGAAGGCTGCAAACTTCACATAATCCTCTTCCTTCATGTTACTGCACTCAAAATGCTTCTTTATGTCGGTTAACCAATCTTCAGCATCAAGAGGGTCGACATAGTAAATGAAAGCTTTTGGATTATTGGCCAAGAACTGGTTGAGCGTAGCATGGTGCTGTTGGTTGAAGAAATTGCCTTGATTCCCTGGAACACCCTGATTAGCTTGATTAGCTTGCATCTGCTGCATCATCTGCATCAACATCTGGGTGTTCTGAGTTGTAGTCTGCATAATCGCTCTCCAAGCCTCAGACGGAGGAGGAGGGGAAGGAGGACGATCTGGGACCTCTTCACCCTCTGGGTTAGCGTTGGGGACCCTTTTCGGAGCCATCCTGAAATAGATGACCATGAATCAGCAATCGATTGACAGAAGGTATAAGCTGAATCAATGGAATGAATTGCAACAAGTCTTCACAATAATCATTCGAACAATAGGAACGAATGAAATCATTCGAACAAGAGGAACGAATGAAATTCTCAGTTTAAATGATAACATCAATCTTCACGAGAAGCCACATAGGGGACAAAATGTAAATAAGAAAACAACAAGGTACAGATGGAAACAAACACAAGATAGGAGCTTCGTTCTAACATCTTTGTGCTGAAAGCATATGAACGCGTTACGAAAAGGTTTTGCAATCCCCGGATCAGCATAGCCAAGGACCCTTTAAGATGCAACTCCTGATCGGAACATCGGTCATAATACCACTTCACTCAATGTAGAACCCCGAACTCGCTAACCTGCATTCGTTGGAAGAATGCCTACAATCTACTGGATAAACCCACCTATTAATTTCCGAAAGATTCCAGTTATGCAATCAGGTGTTGGGGATACAGGGGAAGCACCGCGCAATCAACTCTAAACCTACATCCAGCTGTATCCATCCTTCAACACATAACCAGTCTTTCTCGGAAACTGTCTACCTCGGACCTTCGAAAAGCATCCACTATAACAAGCTATGGCAATACTCCCGAACTACCTCCCCAGTACTGGGTGATGTCGAGGTTATCTTGCCACTAACCGTATAGGAGAGATTTTCGATGTCGGCCGTCTTAAGTATTTAGTACTGCCGCTATGATTGTGACGACAATACCCCGAAGCTCAACTCCCCGGGACACTGCCACAACCCCTAATGTCAGGAGGCATCGAGAACAATATTCTCGTCACAAGAACATCGAAACAATCCCAGAATACTCGCGAGATTCCTAAAAAAAAATTGGTGCAATTTTTGAAGATAGAAGAGACAAGAGTAGTCGTCAGGAGTCCTCAGCAGAGAGAAAGGGGATGAGATGCAAAGAAATCCTACTCTCCGATATAAATATATGACTCAAAATATTTTCAGTGTGTGCCTAGACTCGACCGTCAACGATTCGATCAATCAGTGGGGGCTCCTAGGTCGGAGAAGGCTCTGAATACCAACTTGTAATGCCCAGGATGGGACTATATCTCCTACGTGTCGAGGCATGACTTAGAGACATAACCCCATACTGGAATGATCGAAAGTCTGGTATCTTTGCACAACTCATGTAAAAGATGGGGATGGAAAACATAAAATAATTGGCTTACACTCACCACGTCACACAAATACAATACATGTCTCAATCATCATTCAATAAAACATCACAACCCTCTAAGGGTAAAATCCAAATGACAAGATACCAAACATAATTTAAATCCACAGGTCAGATCGAATCCTAGTAGAAGTCTCCACTACTGATCATCAGGGTAACGAACATAGTATCGACTACGCTCCTCGTCATACTCCCAGTCTAGCTCGGTGCCATCACCTGGATAGCTCACCATCGGACCTGCATCTGGTGTGGTGAAGTAACTGTGAGCCACAGAGGACTCAGCAATCCCGTTCCCGGGTAACAAGACTATTTAAGCTGTTGGAAATATGCCCTAGAGGCAATAATAAAAGAGTTATTATTATATTTCCTTGTTCATGATAATCGTTTATTATCCATGCTATAACTGTATTGATTGGAAACTCAAATACACGTGTGGATGAATAGACAGACTTTGTGTCCCTAGTGAGCCTCTACAGGACTAGCTCGTTGATCAAAGATGACAGCGGTTTCCAGGTCATAGACATGAGTTGTCATTTGATAACGGGATCACATCATTAGGAGAATGATGTGATGGACGAGACCCAAACGTAAACATAGCTTTTGATCGTGTCAGTTATCGCTATAGTTTTCTGCATGTCAAGTATAAGTTCCTATGACCATGAGATCATGTAACTCACTGACACCGTAGGAGTGCTTTGTGTGTGCCAAACGTCACAACGTAACTGGGTGACTATAAAGGTACTCTACAGGTATCTCCGAAGGTGTCTGTTGAGTTGACATGGATCGAGACTGGGATTTGTCACTCCGTATGACGGAGAGGTATCTCCGGGTCCACTCGGTAATACGTCATCTCAATGAGCTCAAAGTGACTAAGTAGTTGGTCACGGGATTATGTATTACGGTAACGAGTAAAGAGACTTGCCGGTAACGAGATTGAACTAGGTATAGAGATACCGACGATCGAATCTCGGGCAAGTAACATACCGACGAGACAAAGGGAACTGTATACGGGATTGCCTGAATCCTTGACATCGTGGTTCATCCGATGAGATCATCGAGAAACATGTAGGAGCCAATATGGGTATCCAGATCCCGCTATTGGTTATTGACCTGGGAGTGTCTCGGTCATGTCTACATGGTTTCCGAACCCGCAGGGTCTACACACTTAACGTTCGGTGACGCTAGGGTTGTTAGTAAGAAGAGTGCATGGTTACCGAAGGTTGTTCGGAGTCCCGGATGAGATCCCGGACATGACGAGGGTCTCCGGAATGGTCCGGAGACGAAGATTGATATATAGGATGAAAGGTTTCGGAGTACCGGAAGTGTTCCGGGGAGCATCGGGAAATCGGCGGAGTACCGGGAAGGTTTTCGGGGGGTCCGGAAGGTGTTCTGGGCCTATTGGGCCACAAAGGGGGACACCACAGCCCTCAGGGGGCTGTGCGCCCCCCCTGGGCCCTCTCCCCATGCGGCTAAGGGGGTGGGACCCCCTAGGGCTGGCCGCACCCTTTGGGCTTGGGGGGCAAGGCACCTAGGGGGGAAACCCTAGGGCCTGGGCGCCTCCCCCTGCCCTGGCCGCCGCCCCCTCCCCTTGCCCTGGCCGCCGGCCCCTAGGGGGAAACCCTAGGGCGCCCTAGCCTCTCCACCCCCCCTATATATAGTGGGGCAAAGGGAGGGCAGCCAACACAGTTCGTGCCTCGGTGCTGCCCTCCCTCTCTCGTCATATCTTCTCCTCCCGCAGTGCTTAGGCGAAGCCCTGCTGGAGTTCTTCTCCACCATCACCACCACGCCGTCGTGCTGCCGGTTCTCCATCAACCTCTCCTCCACCCCTTGCTGGATCAAGAAGGAGGAGACGTCCCCGAGCCGTACGTGTGAAGAACGCGGAGGCACCGTTGCTTCGGTGCTAGGTCTTCGGCGATCTGAATCGCGACGAGTACGACTCCATCATCCGCGTTCATAACGCTTCCGCTTAGCGATCTACAAGGGTACGTAGATCACACTCCCCTCTCGTAGTTGCTTCTACTAGATTGATCTTGGTGAACGGTAGGAAAATTTTTGTTTCCCATGCAACGTTCCCCAACAGTGGCATCATGAGCTAGGATCTTACGTAGATGCTTTCTCGAGTAGAACACAAAGAAGTTTGTGGCGTTGATGTTTAAATTGCTGCCCTCCTTAGTCTTTCTTGATTCAGCGGTATTATAGGATGAAGCGGCCCGGACCAACTTTACATGTCCACGTACATGAGACCGGTTCCATCGACAGACATGTGACTTTTGTTGCATAAGATGGCTGGCGGGTGTCTGTCTCTCCTATCTTAGTTGAATCGGAATAGAACAAGGCGGTCCTTGTAGAAGGTTAAATAGCAACTTGAATATCACCGTTGTGGTTTTGCGTAGGTAAGAAGCGTTCTTGCTAGATACCCATAGCAGCCACGTAAAACATGCAACAACAAATTAGAGGACGTCTAACTTGTTTTTGCAGGGTATGTATGTGATATGATATGGTCAATGACATGATGAAATATATTTTGATGTATGAGATGATCATGTTGTAATAGTTAACATCGACTTGCATGTCGATGCATACGGCAACCGGCAGGAGCCATAGGGTTGTCTTTATTTTTTGTATGACCTGCGTGTCAATCATTAAAGCGCTTTGTAATGCTTTACTTTATCGCTAAACGGTAGCAATAGTAGTAAGAGCATGGTGGGGCGCCGACAACCCCGATGGCAACACGATGATGGAGATCATGATGATGGAGATCATGGTGTGGCGCCGGTGACGATGGAGATCATGCCGGTGCTTTGGAGATGGAGATCAAAAGCACGAGTTGATGGCCATATCATGTCACTTATGATTTGCATGTGATGTTAATCCTTTTATGCATCTTATTTTGCTTAGGACGACGGTAGCATTATAAGGTGATCCTTCACTAAAATTTCAAGATAAAATTGTGTTCCCCCCGAGTGTGCGCCGTTGCGAAGGTTCGTCGTTTCGAAGCACCACGTGATGATCGGGTGTGATAGACTCTACGTTCGCATACAACGGGTGCAAGCCAGTTTTGCACGTGCAGAACACTCGGGATAGACTTGACGAGCCTAGCATGTACAGACATGGCCTCGGAACACGGAGGACCGAAAGGTCGAGCATGAGTCATATAGTAGATATGATCAACATGTTGATGTTCACCATTGACACCACCTCATCTCACGTGATGATCGGACTTGGGTTGGTGAATTTGGATCATGTCACGCTCGAATGACCGGAGGGATGTCAATTTGAGTGGGAGTTATAATTAATTTGATTAGGTAATAACTCACTTATCATGAACAATAGTCTAAAAATGTCTTTGCAAATTTATGTTGTAGATGGCTCGCGCAGGAGTTCCCCTGAATTTTAATGCGTTCCTAGAGAAAGCTAAACTGAAAGATGATGGGAGCAACTTTGTGGACTGGCTCCGCAATCTGAGGATCATCCTCACAGCTGCCCAAAAGGTTTATGTCCTAAATGCACCGCTAGGTCAACCCCCCGCTCCTGGAGCCTCTGCGGACGATATGAACGTCTGGCAGACGCGTTCGGATGACTATTCAATAGTACAGTGTGCCATGTTGTACGGCTTGGAAGGAGGACTCCAAAGGCGTTTTGAACGTCATGGTGCATATGAGATGTACACGGAGTTGAAATTCATCTTTGAGAAGAATGCTAAGATCGAGAGGTATGAGACCACCGATAAATTCTTCGCTTGCAAGATGGAGGAGAATTCGTCTGTCAGTGAGCACTTACTGAAGATGTCTGGGTACTATACCCGCATAGCTGATCTGGGACTTGTGTTCCCAGATGAGGCTATCATTGACAGAATTCTCCAGTCACTCCCTCCAAGCTACAAGAGCTTCGTCCAGCAGTACAACATGCAAGGGATGAATAAAACCATCGCCGAGCTGTTTTCGATGCTGAAAGTCGCTGAGGCAGACATCCAGAAGGAGTATCAAGTGTTGATGGTCAATAAGACCACCAGTTTCAAGAAGAATGGCAAGGGCAAGAAGGGTAACTCTAAGAAGGGTGGCAAAGTAGTTGCTAATCCAGTGAAGAAACCCAAGGCTGGGCCCAAGCCAGAGACTGAGTGTTTCTATTGCAAGGGGAATGGCCACTGGAAGCGGAACTGCCCCAAGTATCTGGCGGACAAGAAGGGGGCCAACAACAACAAAGGTATATATGATATACATGTTATTGATGTGTACCTTACCAACTCTCGTTGTAGTGCCTGGGTATTTGATACCGGTTCGGTTGCTCACATTTGCAACTCTAAACAGGAACTGCGGAATAAACGGAGGCTGGCGAAGGACGAAGTGACGATGCGCGTGGGAAATGGTTCCAAGGTTGATGTGATCGCCGTCGGCACGCTCGCTCTTCGATTACCATCGGGATTAGTTATGAACCTGAATAATTGTTATTTAGTGCCTGCGTTAAGCATGAACATTATATCTGGATCTTGTTTATTGCGAGACGGTTACTCATTTAAGTCAGAGAATAATGGTTGTTCTATTTATATGAGTAATATCTTTTAAGGTCATGCACCCGAAGTTAGGGGTTTATTCTTATTGAATCTCGATAGTGATGATACACATGTTCATAACATTGATGCCAAAAGATGTAGAGTAGATAATGATAATACCACTTTCTTGTGGCACTGCCGTCTCGGTCATATCGGCGTGAAACGCATGAGGAAGCTCCATGCTGATGGACTTTTGGAGTCTCTTGATTTTGAATCACTTGACACGTGCGAGCCGTGCCTCATGGGCAAGATGACAAGGACCCCGTTTTCAGGGACAATGGAACGGGCAAGTGACTTATTGGAAATCATACATACTGATGTGTGCGGTCCGATGAGTGTAACGGCGCGCGGTGGATATCGTTATTTTCTCACCTTCACTGACGACTTAAGTAGATATGGGTATATTTACTTGATGAAGCATAAGTCTGAAACTTTTGAAAAGTTCAAGCAATTTCAGAGTGAAGTTGAAAATCATCGTAACAAGAAGATCAAGTTCCTACGATCTGATCGAGGGGGAGAATATCTGAGTTATGAGTTTGGTGATCACTTAAGAAAATGTGGAATTGTTTCACAGTTGACACCACCTGGAACACCACAGCGTAATGGTGTGTCCGAACGTCGTAATCGAACCATATTAGATATGGTACGTTCTATGATGTCTCTTGCCGACTTGCCACTATCGTTTTGGGGATATGCGTTAGAGACAGCTGCATTCACTTTAAATAGGGCTCCATCTAAGTCCGTTGAGACAACACCGTATGAACTGTGGTTTGGTAAGAAACCTAAGTTGTCTTTTCTCAAGGTTTGGGGTTGCGATGCTTATGTCAAAAGGCTTCAGCCAGAAAAGCTCGAACCCAAAGCGGACAAATGTGTCTTCATAGGATACCCAAAAGAAACAGTTGGGTACACCTTCTATCTCAGATCCGAGGGCAAAGTGTTTGTCGCTAAGAACAGGTCCTTCCTCGAGAAAGAGTTTCTCTCGAAAGAATTGAGTGGGAGGAAGGTAGAACTTGATGAGGTTATTGAACCTCTGCTTCAACCAGAAAGTAGCGCAGCACAGAAAGATGTTTTTGTGGAGCCTACAGAGGTTGAAGAGGAAGCCAATGATGATGATCAAGAAACTTCCGATCAAGTTACTACCGAACCTCGTAGGTCGACAAGGGTACGCACTGCACCTGAGTGGTATGGTAACCCTGTCTTGGAGGTCATGTTGTTGGACAACGGTGAACCTACGAGCTATGGAGAAGCGATGGTGGGCCCAGATTCCGACAAATGGTTGGAGGCCATGAAATCCGAGATGGGATCCATGTATGAAAACAAAGTATGGACTTTGGAAGTATTACCTGAAGGGCGGAAGGCCATTCAGAATAAATGGATTTTTAAGAGGAAGACGGACGCTGACGGTAATGTCACCGTGTATAAAGCTCGACTTGTGGCAAAGGGTTTTTCACAAGTTCAAGGGATTGACTACGATGAGACTTTCTCACCCGTAGCGATGCTTAAATCCGTCCGAATCATGTTAGCAATAGCTGCATTTTTTGATTATGAAATTTGGCAGATGGATGTCAAAACAGCGTTCCTTAACGGTTTTCTTAAGGAAGAGTTGTATATGATGCAACCAGAAGGTTTTGTCGATCCAGAGAATGCTGACAAAGTATGCAAGCTCCAGCGTTCCATTTATGGGCTGGTGCAAGCGTCTCGGAGTTGGAATCTTCGCTTTGATGAGGTGATCAAAGCGTTTGGGTTTATACAAGTTTACAATGAAGCTTGTATTTACAAGAAAGTGAGTGGGAGCTCTATAGCGTTTCTAATATTATATGTGGATGACATATTGCTGATTGGAAACAATATAGAATTTTTGGATAGCGTGAAGGGGTATTTGAACAAGAGTTTTTCGATGAAACATCTCGGTGAAGCTGCTTTCATATTGGGCATCAAGATCTATAGAGATAGATCAAGACGCTTGATAGGACTTTCACAAAGCACGTACCTTGATAAAGTTTTGAAGAAGTTCAAAATGGATCAATCCAAGAAGGGGTTCTTACCGGTATTGCAAGGTACAAAGTTGAGTAAGACTCAATGCCCAGTGACTGCGGATGATAGAGAAAAGATGAGTGTCGTCCCCTATGCTTCAGCCATAGGCTCTATCATGTATGCAATGCTGTGCACAAGACCAGATGTCAGCCTTGCCATAAGTATGGCCGGAAGGTTTCAAAGTAATCCTGGTATGGATCACTGGACAGCGGTCAAGAATATCCTAAAGTACCTGAAAAGGACTAAGGATATGTTTCTCGTTTATGGAGGTGATCAAGAGCTCGTCGTAAAGAAATCCTACTCTCCGATATAAATATATGACTCAAAATATTTTCAGTGTGTGCCTAGACTCGACCGTCAACGATTCGATCAATCAGTGGGGGCTCCTAGGTCGGAGAAGGCTCTGAATACCAACTTGTAATGCCCAGGATGGGACTATATCTCCTACGTGTCGAGGCATGACTTAGAGACATAACCCCATACTGGAATGATCGAAAGTCTGGTATCTTTGCACAACTCATGTAAAAGATGGGGATGGAAAACATAAAATAATTGGCTTACACTCACCACGTCACACAAATACAATACATGTCTCAATCATCATTCAATAAAACATCACAACCCTCTAAGGGTAAAATCCAAATGACAAGATACCAAACATAATTTAAATCCACAGGTCAGATCGAATCCTAGTAGAAGTCTCCACTACTGATCATCAGGGTAACGAACATAGTATCGACTACGCTCCTCGTCATACTCCCAGTCTAGCTCGGTGCCATCACCTGGATAGCTCACCATCGGACCTGCATCTGGTGTGGTGAAGTAACTGTGAGCCACAGAGGACTCAGCAATCCCGTTCCCGGGTAACAAGACTATTTAAGCTGTTGGAAATATGCCCTAGAGGCAATAATAAAAGAGTTATTATTATATTTCCTTGTTCATGATAATCGTTTATTATCCATGCTATAACTGTATTGATTGGAAACTCAAATACACGTGTGGATGAATAGACAGACTTTGTGTCCCTAGTGAGCCTCTACAGGACTAGCTCGTTGATCAAAGATGACAGCGGTTTCCAGGTCATAGACATGAGTTGTCATTTGATAACGGGATCACATCATTAGGAGAATGATGTGATGGACGAGACCCAAACGTAAACATAGCTTTTGATCGTGTCAGTTATCGCTATAGTTTTCTGCATGTCAAGTATAAGTTCCTATGACCATGAGATCATGTAACTCACTGACACCGTAGGAGTGCTTTGTGTGTGCCAAACGTCACAACGTAACTGGGTGACTATAAAGGTACTCTACAGGTATCTCCGAAGGTGTCTGTTGAGTTGACATGGATCGAGACTGGGATTTGTCACTCCGTATGACGGAGAGGTATCTCCGGGCCCACTCGGTAATACGTCATCTCAATGAGCTCAAAGTGACTAAGTAGTTGGTCACGGGATTATGTATTACGGTAACGAGTAAAGAGACTTGCCGGTAACGAGATTGAACTAGGTATAGAGATACCGATGATCGAATCTCGGGCAAGTAACATACCGACGAGACAAAGGGAACTGTATACGGGATTGCCTGAATCCTTGACATCGTGGTTCATCCGATGAGATCATCGAGAAACATGTAGGAGCCAATATGGGTATCCAGATCCCGCTATTGGTTATTGACCTGGGAGTGTCTCGGTCATGTCTACATGGTTTCCGAACCCGCAGGGTCTACACACTTAACGTTCGGTGACGCTAGGGTTGTTAGTGAGAAGAGTGCATGGTTACCGAAGGTTGTTCGGAGTCCCGGATGAGATCCCGGACATGACGAGGGTCTCCGGAATGGTCCGGAGACGAAGATTGATATATAGGATGAAAGGTTTCGGAGTACCGGAAGTGTTCCGGGGAGCATCGGGAAATCGGCGGAGTACCGGGAAGGTTTTCGGGGGGTCCGGAAGGTGTTCTGGGCCTATTGGGCCACAAGGGGGAACACCACAGCCCTCAGGGGGCTGTGCGCCCCCCCCTGGGCCCTCTCCCCATGCGGCTAAGGGGGTGGGACCCCCTAGGGCTGGCCGCACCCTTTGGGCTTGGGGGGCAAGGCACCTAGGGGGGAAACCCTAGGGCCTGGGCGCCTCCCCCTGCCCTGGCCGCCGCCCCCTCCCCTTGCCCTGGCCGCCGGCCCCTAGGGGGAAACCCTAGGGCGCCCTAGCCTCTCCACCCCCCCTATATATAGTGGGGCAAAGGGAGGGCAGCCAACACAGTTCGTGCCTCGGTGCTGCCCTCCCTCTCCCGTCATATCTTCTCCTCCCGCAGTGCTTAGGCGAAGCCCTGCTGGAGTTCTTCTCCACCATCACCACCACGCCGTCGTGCTGCCGGTTCTCCATCAACCTCTCCTCCACCCCTTGCTGGATCAAGAAGGAGGAGACGTCCCCGAGCCGTACGTGTGAAGAACGCGGAGGCACCGTTGCTTCGGTGCTAGGTCTTCGGCGATCTGAATCGCGACGAGTACGACTCCATCATCCGCGTTCATAACGCTTCCGCTTAGCGATCTACAAGGGTACGTAGATCACACTCCCCTCTCGTAGTTGCTTCTACTAGATTGATCTTGGTGAACGGTAGGAAAATTTTTGTTTCCCATGCAACGTTCCCCAACATAAGCCTTGGGAGAGGATAAGGCTGAAGAAAAGAATAAGTGTCTGCAGCAGCAACTAGCACTAGCTTACGTGAAAGAGTGCGAGAAGAGAAGTGCCTCGGTCCAAAGACGATCACGAAGTGATCCTAGCTATAACACCTCAAACATAACCCCACCGTGTTCAACTCCCGAATTCCTATTCGGAAATTGACAGTCACGGTACACACGCTGGTAGTGTATTGGAACATTGTGTCAAGTCATCTACAATCGGATATTAACAAGCTCCCATCTGCCACATAACCGCGGGCACGGCTTTCGAAAGTTCATAACCCTGCAGGGGTGTTCCAACTTGGCCCATGACAAGCCCACGATCCGCGGAGTCGCAACTCCAAGGTGGGAAGACCCGAGTATTCTCGGAATCCTGTGCTCAAGATACTCCGAACTAAGGTAAGGCTAATCCAGCAAATCCTCCCGGCGTGCTGACACCCTGATAGTAGCCGCGCGTATCTAGTCTCAGGCCACGACCGGATGAGCACAGCGTACAGTGGCCGAAATACCCAAGTTGCCAAGGGGGGCCCCGCACACGACTCTAGTTTGGACCAACACTCACATCGAGCACTGGCCCAGGGGGGTTGAATTAATTAAGCCTCGGGTTAATTACTCCCTCGGAAAGTTTTAGTTGATTAGGTGAATAGTACCAATGTTGGGACTTGCTGGAAAAGACTTAGCACTTAGCGGTTTATCGAGGGGGGCCCATAAACCCCAGCCGTGTGAGGAATGCAAAATCGAGGAACATAACACCGGTTTAAACGGTTCCTAACGGCATGAGTGGAACAAATCACCAAGCAAAAGGCTTAGCCTTCCACCCTTGCCAATATATAGATGATTTCACTTTTAAGCATTTATATAGTGTGATATAACCCAACAAACATCAACATGAAGCAAGCATCTTCAATCTTCACCTGCAACTAGTAATGCTATAAGAGGGGCTGAGCGAAGCGTACTTAGCCAAGCAACGGTTTGCATAGGTAGGGTGGTTAAACATGGTCATGGTTACAAGTAGGAGGCTGACAGGAAAGACATGGGCATCGAGGCAAAACTATAGAACGATACTCTAGCAATAGGCAAAGATAGTAATGGTATCGGGTTCGGTCATCTTGCCTGAAGAGTTGTCGTTCGGATCGAAAAAAGGGTCCTCGTACACAAGCTCGATGGTAACCTTGTGCTCGTACTCGTACTCGGTCTCAGCTTCCGGCTCTAAACAATACAATCACACAAGGCACGAATCAACAAGATGCAATGCGCACACAAAAATGATGGATGCATGATGGATGCACTAAGGAAGCACACGGAGCACGGAAAATAAGCATTCAAGAAAAAGCTTCAAAACAAGATAACAAAAGGATATTATGAATCTACACGGAAAATCAATCAAGTTTCATATAAGACTCGCTGAAAACGGAGCTACGGGCTAAAAATTATGCCCGAAACAAGAAATATGCACAAGCTAAAAATTACAGCAACATAGCAATTTCGGAGCACTAGATAAATAAGCTACAGCACTCAAACATCATGGCAAAGAGCATGAACATAAACTAGACATATCCTACAGCAAATAAGTCCAAAGGTGCACCCCCAAAGGAGCCACGGATCAATAGCAACAAGCTTGGACATATTGAACTCGACAACAAAATCCTGACAGCAGAATTTTATTGAAACTTTGGAGCAAAAGTTAAATATGCTACAGCCACTCAAATAAGCATGTGAGAACATGAATGGATAGCCAACAATATATACTACAAGGAACCATCAAGAGACACTCCAAAACTATCATGGTTTGTCCTAGAACAACACGCAAACATGGCATCGGAACATTACAGATTCCAGACTTAGTGAAATTTCACCAAGTGTTAAAACAGCAGTTTCATCATGGCATCTAAGAGAGCAAGTTTAAGGCACCTCGAAACTAAACATGGCAAGTGGTAAGCACCACATCAAAGTACACATGATGGTGATTCCGAAACATACAAGCATGCATCATGGAGATATCCACAACGATAGCAATGAGCTCAACAAGATGGCATCTCATAACAAGTTAAATAACTAAACAGCCACATAGCACTTCACAACGAGGATAAACATGTCAAGATTAAATCTATCATGCAACCTAACACAAGCAACATGTAGAGCATGGCAAGATGAACACGTGGACATGTCATTTGCATCATTCGGACAAACGAGCTAAAAGTTATCAGTATGCAAAGATGGCATAAAAACAACACATAGCAGCAGTTTATAACGGGATGCACTCTTGCAACGAATATTTAAGCATCTAGATGATCTCAAACATGCATGGCACAATGAAATGAATCGTAGTGCTAATCACCACGAACGTCTGGACATGTCATTTGCGAAAAACGGACTAACACACACAAAGTTATCACAGTTACAAGATAGCATCAGCACACAAAGATCACAGGGACTTAGAGAAAAAGAGGCAACCTCTCAGATCTGAAAAGAAGTCAACGGGCCGGAGGAGTTGAGGCGGCCCGGGGCGATGCGGTGGAGCGGCCCGGAGTGGAGGCTCCCGAGCTGGCCTGGCTGGCAGGGAGCCCAGGAGGCGGACGGGACGGGCCGTGGGAGGAGAGCCCAGCGGCGGCTGGCGCTGGAGAGGCCCGGCTCGTCCTGGGTCTGGGCGAGGGAGGCGTCCGGCGGCTGAGGCGGCGAAGGCGGGGCGGCCCAGGTGCGGCGATGCGGGATGGCGGCTGGGCCGCTGGGCCGCTGCGGAAGGCGGCTGGCGAAGCGACGGAGGGACCGGCCCGGCTCGGGCTCGGGGAGGCGATCTGGCGACGCTCGGCTGGGCCGTCGGCGTTCTGGCCCAGGCGGAAGGCTACGCCTCGATCTGGCGACTCCAGATCGGATCGAGGGGGTTGCGGGGCACTGGCTCCCAGGCGCGACGGCGGCGGCTCCTCGAGCGCTCGCTCGAGCACTCTGGCGGGTGGGAACCGGCGAGGAGGGAAGGTACGGTCGGGGAGGCGTGGGGCCGGCGACCTGGCGGCTTGATGGGAGGTGGTGGTTGGTGGTGAGGTGAGAGGAGGTGAACTCCGGCGAGGTGGTGGTGCTCCGGCGAAATTCCGGCGAGACTCCGGCGAAGCTCCGGTGAGGTGATGGTGGCTGGAGGAAGGGGATGAAGTGGGGGCTAGGGTTTCCTTGAATTGGGGCAAAATTTGGGGGAGTGGACAAATATATAGGCACAAGTAGCTAGGGTTGTCCAAATGGAGTGCGGTTTTCGGCCACACGATCAGGATTGGATGGCCTAGATGATAGAAGTGGCTAGGAGTGGTTTGGTGGGCTGTTGGAGGGGTGTCTTGGGCCTCAAAGTGGAGGCACTTTGAGCCCACGAGAATAACTGTTGGGGTAGCAAACAGACTCGAAACGCGACGAGATTTGACAGGCGGGTTACACAAACCAAAACAACAACACACGACAAGACTCGCGCCAAACCGGTAACCTTACACGGCCAAACACCAAAGTAGGCCTACGGGACGACACGGACACGTGAGGGAGCTCCGGAATGCGAATCGGACAACGGGAAGGAACGCGTGGAACCGGATGCAAACGACAACACAAATGCAATGCGATGCACAATGACTACATGATATGAACGAATGCCACACACGCACACAACAAAACAACGAAAACCCGAAAGACAAAGAACCCGGAATGGAATTGATGAAGCCGGAGATATATTATATGCCCAAAAGGGAAAGTATTACATCCGGGGCATTACATATAGAAGATACGATCAACATGAAGATGTGCACCATTGATGACTAGTCCGTCTCACATGATGATCGGACACGGGCTAGTCGATTCGAATCGTGTATCACTTAGATGACTAGAGAGATGTCAATCTGAGTGGGAGTTCATTAAAATTTGATTAAGATGAACTTAATTATCATGAACTTAGTCTAAATTCTTTACAATATCTCTTGTAGATCAAGTGGCCCATGCTCATGTCACCCTCAACTTCAACGCGTTCCTAGAGAAATCCAAGCTGAAAGACGATGGTAGCAACTACACGGACTGGGTCCGTAACCCGAGGATCATCCTCATAGCTGCCAAGAAAACTTATGTCCTAGATGCACCGCTAGGTGACGCTCCCGCCCCGTCAAACCAAGATGTTATGAACGCTTGGCAGTCGCGTTGTGATGATTACTCCCTGGTTCAGTGCGGCATGCTTTACTGCTTAGAATCGGGGCTCCAAAAGCGTTTTGAGCACCACGGGGCATATGAGATGTTCCAAGAGCTGAAAATGGTTTTCCAAGCTCATGCACGAGTCGAGAGATATGACGTCTCCGACGCATTCTACAGCTGTAAGATGGAGGAAAACAGTTCTGTCAGTGAGCACATCCTCAAGATTTCTGGGTTGCACAACCGCTTGTCTCAGTTGGGAATGAATCTCCGAGACGAAGCGGTCGTTGACAGAATCCTCCAGTCGCTCCCACCAAGCTACAAGAGCTTCGTGTTGAACTTCAATATGCAGGGGATGGAGAAGTCCATTCCCGAGGTGTATTCGATGCTGAAATCAGCGGAGGTGGATATCAAGAAAGAACATCAAGTGTTGATGGTCAATAAAACCACTAAGTTCAAGAAGGGTAAGGGTAAGAAGAACTTCAAGAAGGACGACAATGGAGTTGCCGCGCCCGGTAAGCCAGTTACCGGGAAGAAGCCAAAGTATGGACCCAAGCCTGAGACAGAGTGCTTTTATTGCAAGGGAACGGGTCACTGGAAGCGGAACTGCCCCAAATACTTAGCGGACAAGAAGGCCGGCAACGTCAAAGGTATATGTGATATACATGTTATTGATGTGTACCTTACCAGCGCTCGTAGTAGCTCCTGGGTATTTGATACCGGTGCAGTTGCTCATATTTGTAACTCTAAGCAGGAGTTGCGGAATAAGCGGAGACTGGCGAAGGACGAGGTGACGATGCGCGCCGGGAATGGTTCCAAGGTCGATGTGATTGCCGTCGGTACGCTGCCTCTACATCTACCCTCGGGATTAGTTTTAAACCTTAATAATTGTTATTTAGTACCAGCTTTGAGCATGAACATTGTATCTGGTTCTTGTCTTATGCGAGATGGCTACTCATTTCAATCTGAGAATAATGGTTGTTCTATTTATTTGAGAGATATGTTTTATGGTCATGCCCCGCTGGTCAATGGTTTATTTTTGATGAATCTCGATCGTGATGATACACATATTCATAGTGTGAATGCCAAAAGATGTAAAGTTGATAATGATAGTCCCACATACTTGTGGCATTGCCGCCTTGGTCATATTGGTGTCAAACGTATGAAGAAGCTTCATGCTGATGGACTTCTGGAGTCTCTTGATTATGAATCATTTGACACGTGCAAACCATGCCCCTTGGGCAAGATGACCAAGACTCCGTTCTCCGGAACAATGGAGCGAGCAACCAACTTATTGGAAATCATACATACCGATGTGTGCGGTCCAATGAGTGTTGAGGCTCGCGGAGGCTATCGTTATGTTCTCACCCTCACGGATGACTTGAGTAGATATGGGTATATCTACTTGATGAAGCACATGTCTGAGACTTTTGAAAAGTTCAAGGAATTTCAGAATGAGGTTGAGAATCAACGAGACAAGAAAATAAAGTTCTTACGATCGGATCGTGGGGGTGAATATTTGAGTCATGAATTTGGCACGCACCTTAGGAAATGTGGAATTGTTTCACAATTCACACCGCCCCGAACACCTCAGCGTAACGGTGTGTCCGAACGTCGAAATCGTACTATGTTGGACATGGTGCGATCTATGATGTCCCTTACTGATTTACCGCTATCTTTTTGGGGTTATGCTTTAGAGACTGCCGCATTCACTTTAAATAGGGCTCCGTCGAAATCCGTTGAGACGACACCGTATGAACTTTGGTTTGGAAAGAAACCGAAGCCGTCGTTTCTGAAAGTTTGGGGTTGCGATGCTTATGTCAAGAAACTTCAACCTGAAAAGCTCGAACCCAAATTGGAAAAATGTGTCTTCATAGGATACGCAAAGGTAACGATTGGGTACACCTTCTACCACAGATCCGAAGGCAAAGTATTTGTTGCCAAGAATGGATCCTTTCTGGAGAAAGAGTTTCTCTCGAAAGAAGTGAGTGGGAGGAAAGTAGAACTTGATGAGGTGACAGTCACCCCTCCTGGACCGGAAAGTAGCGCCGCGCAGGAAATTGTTCTTGAGGTGCCTGCACCGACAAGTGAGGAAGTTAATGATGATGATCATGAAGAAACAGATCAAGTCACTACTGAACTTCGAAGGTCCACAAGGGTACGTTCCGCACCAGAGTGGTACGGCAACCCTGTCATGAATATCATGTTGTTAGACAACGGTGAACCTTCGAACTATGAAGAAGCGATGGCGGGCCCGGTTCCAATAAATGGCTTGGAGCCATGAAATCCGAGATAGAATCCATGTATGAAAACAAAGTATGGACTTTGGTGGACTTGCCTGATGATAGGCACGCCATAGAAAATAAATGGATTTTTAAGAAGAAGACAGACGCTGATGGTAATGTGACCATCGATAAGGCTCGGCTTGTCGCTAAGGGTTATCGACAAGTTCAAGGGATTGAGTACGACGAGACTTACTCTCCCGTAGCGATGCTGAAGTCAGTCAGAATCATGTTAGCTATTGCCGCATTATATGATTATGAGATATGGCAAATGGACGTCAAAACGGCATTCCTTAATGGCTTCCTCAAGGAAGAGTTGTATATGATGCAGCCGGAAGGTTTTGTCGATCCAGAGAATGCTAACAAGGTATGCAAGCTCCAGCGCTCGATTTACGGGCTGGTGCAAGAATCTCGGAGTTGGAATATTCGCTTTAATGATGTGATCAAATCGTTTGGCTTTATACAGACTTATGGAGAAGCCTGTATCTACAAGAAAGTGAGTGGGAGCTCTGTAGCATTTCTCATATTATATGTGGATGACATATTGCTGATGGGAAATGATATAGAATTCTTGGAAAGTGTAAAGGCCTACTTGAATAAGAGTTTTTCAATGAAGGACCTTGGAGAAGCATCTTACATATTAGGCATCAAAATCTATAGAGATAGATCTAGACGCCTCATCGGTCTTTCACAAAGTACATAGCTTGACAAGATATTGAGGAGTTCAATATGGATCAGTCCAAGAAGGGGTTCTTGCCTGTTTTGCAAGGTATGAGATTGAGCAAGGCTCAGTCGCCGACCACGGCAGAAGATAGAGAAAAGATGAGTGTCATACCCTATGCCTCGGCCATAGGTTCTATCATGTATGCCATGCTGTGTACCAGACCTGATGTGAACCTTGCCATAAGTTTGGTAGGGAGGTACCGAAGTGATCCCGGTATGGAACACTGGACAGTGGTCAAGAACATCCTAAAGTACCTGAAGAGGACTAAGGATATGTTTCTCGTTTATGGAGGTGACGAAGAGCTCGTCGTAAAGGGTTACGTCGATGCTAGCTTCGATACAGATCTGGATGACTCAAAGTCACAAACCGGATACGTGTATATTTTGAATGGTGGAGCAGTCAGCTGGTGCAGTTGCAAGCAGAGCGTCGTGGCACATTCTACATGTGAAGCGGAGTACATAGCTGCTTGCAAAGCAGCACAGGAAGGAGTCTGGATGAAGGAGTTCATCACCGACCTAGGAGTCATTCCAAGCGCGTCAAGCCCGATGACTCTCTTCTGTGATAACACTGGGGCTATTGCCATTACCAAGGAACCCAGGTTTCACAAGAAGACCAAACACATCAAGCGTCGTTTCAACTCCTTCCGGAATTATGTTCAAGATGGAGACATAGATATTTGTAAAGTGCATACGGATCTGAATGTCGCAGACCCGTTGACTAAACCTCTTCCACGGGCAAAACATGATCAACACCAGGACTCTATGGGTGTTCGATTCATCACAATGTAACTAGATTATTGACTCTAGTGCAAGTGGGAGACTGTTGGAAATATGCCCTAGAGGCAATAATAAAAGTATAATTATATTTCCTTGTTCATGATAATCGTCTGTTATTCATGCTTGAATTGTATTGTACGGAAACAACGATACATGTGTGAATATATAGACCACAATGAGTCCCTGGTAGGCCTCTAGTTGCCAGCTCGTTGATCAGCAGATGGTCACGGTTTCCTAACCATGGACATAGGATGTCAGTGATAACGGGATCACATCATTAGGAGAATGATGTGATGGACAAGACCCAATCCTGAGCATAGCACGAGATCGTATAGTTCGTAATGCATAAGCTTTTCGGTGTCAAGTATTTATTCCTTAGACCATGAGGTTGTACAACTCCCGGATGCCGTAGGAATACTTTGGGTGTGCCAAACGTCACAACTTAACTGGGTGGCTATAAAGGTATGCATCGGGTATCTCCGAAAGTATCTGTTGAGTTGGTACGAACCGAGACTGGGATGTTGTCACTCCGTATGACGGAGAGGTACCTCTGGGCCCACTCAGTAAGACATCATCATAATGAGCTCAAGGTGACTAAGGAGTTAGTCACGGGATGATGGATTATGGATCGAGTAAAGAGACTTGCCATGACGAGATTGAACAAGGTATCGGGAATACCGACGATCGAATCTCAGGCAAATACCGTACCGATGGACAAAGGGAATAACATACGGGATTGAGTGAATCCTTGACACAGTGGTTCATCCAATGAAGATTATCGAGGAACACGTAGGAACCAACATGGGTATCCAGATCCCGCTGTTCGTTATTGACCGGAGAGTGGTCTCGGTCATGTCTACGTGTCTCCCGAACCCGTAGGGTCTACACACTTAAGGTACGGTGACACTAGGGTCGTAGAGATACATGCACGTGGAAACCCGAAAGTTGTTCGGAGTCCCGGATGAGAACCCGGACATGACGAGGAGTTCTGGAATGGTCCGGAGGTAAAGAATGATATATAGGAAGTCCAGTTTCGGTCATCGGGTGAACTCCAGGGGTCACCAGGAGTGTCCCGGGACCACCGGAGGGGTCCCGGGGGTCCACCGGGTGGGGCCACCCATCCCGGTGGGTCCCCCAGGCCGCAAGGGGGAAGGGGCCAGCCCCTGGTGGGCTGGCGCACCACTTGGCCCCCCCTCCATGCGCCTAGGGTTGAAACCCTAGGGGAGGGGGGCACCCCCTATGCCTTGGGGGGCAAGTCTCCCCCCTAGGCCGCCGCCCCCCCTTGCATATGGGATCTGCCAGGGCCGTCGCCCCCTGCCCCCTATATATAGTGGGGGGGGGGGGAGAGGGCAGCCACACCTGTGACGCCCGAAGACCGACGTCCCATAAGATTCCAGAAGATTCCAGATGTTCCGGGTTCTCCCTTGTGTTTCGTTTGTGCTTGTGTTATTTATTTTGCTTTGCATTATGTCATCATGCCATCATGTCTTTAATCTTTGCATCTCACTTAAATAAATCGTGTGGACCTTCGGTCCATTTAAATCGAGGGAAGTGTGACTTCTCTTTATAACATATCCTCCCAATATTATTAGGGAGCTATATTAATTATTCCATTGCTTCGGAATCACCAACACACACTTGCATATTTTCCCCATGCCTCTTAATTCAAGTTTCACCGTCAAAAACCCTCCCTATATTTCTTTTTCCGTTTATCGAGGTTCCTCCAAAAACCTCAACACTCTTGGACACTTTTAAGTCATGCCCTAATTCAAATCATTTGAATTTAATTCAAATGAGTTCGATTTTATCTCTTGCATTCTTGCCTCTTCTATTTTTCGTGGACCGTGGACATTTTTACGAGTCCAGTAAAATTAACCTCTTCCCCAAATTCCACCCCTAACCTCCCATTTTATTTTTTTCCCTTTTCTATTTCAGTTTTATCTATTTATATTCAAATCCCAGCCGTCTCCAGCAGCCCACCGGCCTCCTAGCCATCTGGGCATGCGGCCTCCCCTCCCAGCCGGCCCAAACTTCCCTCCTGGCCCACTCCAGCTCTAACCCTAGCCCGACATCCCATCGCTGCTCCTCTCCCATCGCTCTTCCCCTGTCGCGCCGCCAGCCTCGTTCCCATCGCAGCCATCGCTCTCCTCATCCCTCTCGCTCACGCAGCCCGTGCCCGATGCCCTTCTCCCTCTCGCTCCACAAGCGCCTCCTCCGCCTCGCGAGTACCTCGTCGCTCTCCCTCGTAGCTCGCGCAGTGCCCCCTCTCCATCCTCTCGAACCCCCTAGCCTCCCAATCGCTCCTCCCGGCTGGCCAGGAGCAGCCAATCGCCCCGACCTCGTCGGCCCTCCTCCAATCCTGCGCGCCGTGGCCTCCCTCCGTCGCCAAGGCCGGCGCCGCCCCTGCCTCTGTCTCCCTCGTGTGGATGCCGCCCCCCCGTCGCCCGGCTACTGCTGGCCGCCGCCGCGCCAAGGTCGCCATCTCCTTCCAGCCGCACTCCAGCGCCGAGCCTGCGGCCTCCCTTCTCCAGCGCCGATAGCTCACTGCGCGACCCGGGCCCCTGCCTCATCTCCTCCAGCCCGCCCTGCTCTGCGCCTCTTCTCCATGGCCGCATCGCCACCGGCACGCCAAGGCCATCGGGTCCCTTCAGCCGCGGGCCAGCGCCGCCACCGTGCTGTGCCGGCGACCGTTGCTGCCGACTTCCCCTCCTTCGCCACCGCCCGCAGCTACCGCCATGGAGCCGATCTCCGAACCCTGCTGCTGCTCCCGCCGGTCAAGATGCTGCTGCTGCCGCTGCTTTGCTTTTCTGCCTGCTGTTACGTGCCAGGACTTTGGGGCGTCAAGTTCGAGGATACACCAAGTTCAACTACATGACCGTCTCCGTTGTCCAAGTGTCGCCAAGATGCACCCCTGGGTTCGCCAAGTACCATGACGCACGAGGTCCTCGGAAGCGTCAAGTTCATCTTCGAAACAAGTACCGCTACGATCGGCGACTCGACAAGTACCATGACTACCGGATGCGCCAAGTACATCTACAAACGGAACGAGTACCTCTACGAACGTGAACAACTACCGTCGTCGAGACCGCAAGTACCACTACATAAACGTGTACCCCTACGTCAACGACGACTCGACAAGGACCCCGCCGGCAAGTACCACGACTACTCGTTGACGACCTCGGAACGACTACTTCCTCTACGACCCGTGTACCACTACGTCCCTCGACGACTCGAACCGCCCCGAAACGAATGTTTCGAAGGTATAACCCCGAGACGAGGACCCGTGGAATGCATGTGATGTATGAGATGTTTCCCTTGTGTGCTTCGTGCCTGTATCATCTTTTGTCGTGCTCCTCGGTTGCCTCATCGCCGACCCGTGGTAACCCGGTGACGGGATCACCCCACCTTTCATCTCGTTCGACTCGCTCTCCGTCACCTTTTGCACCGGTCTCTCAACGAGTTACCGGAACCGAGATGTTGCCGTTGCATCAATTTTGGATCGTTGCCGTGGCACCCTTTCTTCCACCACGGTGACAATACTTCATATCTTCTTCATGTTAACTTTTAATAAAAACTTGCATAAAACTTGATCATGTCATCCGCATCATGTTAACAACATTAAAATGTGTGAATTGTTGTTGCTTATAATTGCTAAGCATGCTCATGGGGGTTTTCCCAGAATTGTTGTTGTTATTTCCGGCCTCATTTCAATTGCCTAGATAGGTAGTTTATTTTTGCTTCACCTCTTGCCATGTTAAAAACATTTAATCTTGTCTTGTAAATAAACGAGAGTCAACTAAATAAATAACATGTGGTGTTTCATCAATATGCAACTCGTTGCATATTGAGCTCCACTTAACTTTTAGTTTTGTTTGTGCACATTGCCATGCCATGCATATTTGAAACGGACATGCATCATACTTGGATGTGCACCGTATGCCATGGTTATGATATGTGTGTTTACCGTGTTGTGAGGTTGCTTCTCTTGTTAGCTTCGGTTTCGTTCCGGAGTTGTGAGGTTTCGCTCGACTTGTTGCTCCGTCTACTTCATGGACTTGTTCTTCTCCCTCGCGGAATCCCAGGCAAGATGATCATACCCTTGGATACCTTTACTACCATTGCCATGCTTAGTTGTCTCGATGCTATCGTTACATGTCGCGCTACCCATCTTTTATGTCAGCCTCTCCTTGTTGCCATGAAACCTCTAACCTTTTGACACCTTCCTAGCAAAACCACTGTTTGGCTATGTTACCCGCTTGCTCAGCCCCTCTTATAGCGTTGTTAGTTGTAGGTGAAGATGAAGTTTGTTCCAGGAGGGAACTTGTTGTTGGAATATCACAATATCTATAATTATTATTAACACACCTATATACTGGGCATGGGTGGAAGGCTTGGCCTTTTGCTCGGTGTTTTGTTCCACTCATGCCACCTTAGGCACCGATAAACCGGCATTATGTTCCTTGATTTTGCGTTCCTTACACGATGGGTGGATGGGGACCCCTTGACAGTTCGACTTTCAATAAAACTCCTCCAGCAAGGCCCAACATTGGTTTTAATTTGCCTCATAACAACTTAATTAATTAATTAAATTTGCATAGGGGGTCGCGTCCCCGGGTTCTTAATTCTACATAACAAGGGGGGCCAGTGCTGATGGTGTTGGTCCCAAACTAGAGCCACTTGCGGTGCCACCCAGTTATCTGGGGTCTTCGGTTACTGTACGTAGCGCTCATCCGGACGTGGCCTGAGACGAGATGCGCGCGGCTACCATCAGGGTGTCGGCACGCCGGGAGGTCTTGCTGGACTTGTTTTACCATTGTCGAAATGTCTTGTGCACCGGGATGCCGAACCTGATCGGATTTCCCTAAGATAAGGAGTGATGATATTATATTTAGCACTTCAGCTAATCGTGAGAGCTTGTGATGGGCTAAGTTGGGACACCCCTGCAGGGTTATAATCTTTGGAAAGCCGTGCCCGCGGTTATGTGGCAGATTGAAATTTGTTAATGTCCGGTTGTGGAAAACTTGACAGATGATCCGAAGTAAAACACACAACTGTGTGAGTAACCGTGACTGTCTCTTTTCATTTTGAGAAGAGAACACGGTGGGGTTATGTTTGACTCGTAGGTAGTTCAGGATCTTTAGCGATCACTACTAGTTTGCGACCGTTTGTGTAGAGGCTCATCTTATTCTTGTACTCGTAAGTTAGCCACCATATTATGCTTAGCCGCTGCTGCAACCTCACCACTTTACCTCTTCCTACCCATAAAGCTTTGTTAGTCCTGATACCCATGGTTATGGGATTGCTGAGTCCTCGTGGCTCACAGATACTACAACACCAGATGCAGGTTCAGCCGAGTATGATGCAGGAGCTAGTTCAAGTACTTCACTGGGAGCTCGATGAAGAGCGTGGCCGTATGCTTGTGACGTTTTCGACGATCAGTAGTGGTTTCTACACGGATTCGATCCAGACCTGTGGCTTTATGTTGTTTTGGTATCTTTCTTTTGGATCTTCGCCCGTAGTCGGGTTGTGATGTTTTGAATGATGTTTTGCTTATGTAATGTATTGTGTGAAGTGGCGTGTGTAAGCCAACTATCTCCTTTTGCAATTTAATCCCTCTTTTACATGAGTCGTGCAAAGATACCAAACTTGAGATCATTCCAGAATGGGCTTATACCTTTAAGTCGTGCCTCGACACGTAGGAGGTATAGTCCCATCCTGGGCATTACAAGTTGGTATCAGAGCCTTCTCCGACCTAGAAGCCCCCACTGATTGATCGAATCGTTGACGGTTGAGTCTAGGCACACACTTGAAAATGTTTTGAGTCCTATATTTATATCGGAGAGTAGGATTTCTTTTTCTCCTCATCCCTTTTCACTCTGGTGAGGACTCCTGACGATTACTCTTATCTCTTCTACTCTCAAAATTGCACCAAATTTTTTTAGGATCTCGCGAGTATTGTTTGGATTGTTCCGATGTCTTTGTGACGAGAACATTGTTCTCGATGCCTCCTGTCATTTAGGGGTTGTGGCAGTGTCCCGGGGAGTTGAGCTCCGAGGTGTTGTCGTCACAAATATATCGCATCAGTTCTAGAATACTTAAGACGGCCGACATCGAAAACTCTCCTATGCGGTTAGTGGCAAGATAACCCCGACATCACCCAGTACTGGGGAGGTAGTTCGAGAGTATTGCCATAGCTTGTATAGTGGATGCGTTTCGAAGGTCCGAGGTAAACGGTTTCCGGAGATAACTGGTTATGTGTTGAAGGATGGATACAGCTGGATGTAGGATTAGAGTTGAGTGCGCAGTGCTTCCCCTGTATCCCCAACACCTGATTGCATATCTGGAAACTTTCGGAAATTAATAGGTGGGTTCATCTAGTAGCTCGTAGGCATTCTTCCAACGAGTGCATGATATGAAGTTCGGGGTTCTACACTGAGTGAAGTGGTTTTATGGGCTTGTTCTGATCGGGAGTTGCATCTTAAAGGGTCCTTGGCTATGCTGATCCGGGGATTGCAAAACCCTTTTGTAACACGTTCCATGAGCTTTCAGCACGAATATGTCGGATGAAGCTTCTATCTTGTATTTGTTCTATCTGCTCCTTGTTGCTTTTATTTACCTTTTGTTCTCCCAAGTGGCTTGTCGACAAGTTGATGTACCTACAGAATTCATTCGTTCAATCCTCTGTTCGAATGATATTGTGAAGATTATGTTGCAACATATCTATCCTTTGTTTCGTTTTGATTCTGGTATTCGAGTTGCTTCGATGTCAAATGTTGATTCCATACCTTTCCTAATCGGTGTTCTCATATTTCTATGGGAGTGTTAATTCTTTTTGACCATTGAGATTTTCATGTTAATCCTTTTCAACCGGTGTGCCTTCCCTTCAAGTTATTCCATACGGACGGCGTTGAGAAATCTGACGATTTGTCTGTTTCATTCATCCAAAGTCGTCTTTGTTTTTCCCCACCCTCCCACCCCTTTTCCTTATGGAGCTGGAATTCTCAAATGAAATATCCATTTTATTAATGTGATGTTTCTTCATTTTTTTCCTTCAATGTTCTTATCCGATGATTTATCGTGAAGATGCTCAAGAGTTTCAAGTTCATCATTCTTAATTCCAATATTCTTCTCCGGTGGACTAAATTCAAGCTTCGGTCTTGAGCATATCTGTGCCTCTTGTTTCACATGTTTTCCAATGTGGGAATTTCTTATCCGAAGGCTCTCTTAATTCTTCACATCTCTCTAATTCTTATCCGGAGTCTACAAGGTATCTCAGAAGATTTGTGTTTCCATTCTTAATCCGTTCAAACTATTTTGAGGGTTATAATCTTATTCAGCCATTTAATTCAACCGGTGCAATATCTATTAAGCAATCTTTCCAACGGCGATTTTCTTTGAGTGGGCCCTAACCCATAGGTCTTTTCTCCAGGATCTTACCTGACTCTTTTAATTTTTTCTAAAGTTATACTCAAATTCTTTTCAAAGTGTGACGTAAGACTGATTCCCATCTGTCACATGCCTTCTCCAAGATCGCTTTCAAATTCTTTTTCATCATTGGTTCAACATTTTAATTCTTCATTCCGGAGTGCTCAACAATTCATGGTGTTGTATCTCATCGTCTTCTCAGATTTGAAGATCGGAGAAGAGTTTCTCTTAAATCTTGGCCGTTCTCTTGATGAGTTGTGGTTCTAGCTTCATGGCATCCTCATTATTGTTCCGTTTGTTAGGAATTCTTTTTATACCCATCCGAAGCATTTCATAAATTCTTTCCATTGTGATCCTCCGAAGGCCATCATTTCAGAAGTTTCTTCGTTCTCAGTTTTGAACTTCGTCCTACAAATATTCTTCATTGATGTCTCTTCGTTCGGCTCTATATTCTTACGGTGGTTCTTTCAAGATTACTCTTCCTTGTTATCGTATTAATTCATTTGTTCTTTTCATAATCCTACCGGTGGTTCGTTGAAGATTTACCCAAGCTTGTGCGAGATCTCTCTTAATCCTTTGCAACGAGAATAAGTAGTATGCCAAATACTTTGGTTGTCATCAATTAAATTGGTGAAGGATACTCATAACATAATTCTTATTCTTGTTCCTTCCAAGTGTTTAATTCCTTTGTCTGGAGTTCGTTCATGATATCAAAATTATTGGTTGTTCATCTTTTCTTCCGGAGTTTCAAACCCTCTCAATTATATCATTTCAAGCTCCATCTAATTCATCGCAGGCCTTGAATCTTATTCTTTTCATCCTGCACTTCTCATCCTTTTGTTACCGGAGTTCTCTTAGTGGTTTATCAAGATTTAATTTATCCTCGAAGTCTTCATCAAGATTCTTGTTGGAGCTCAAGCATTCTTTATCATGCTTTCCAAGTGTCATCCTTTCTACCTTATCTTTTCAGATGGTGTTATGTCATTCTTGACAATTCCTTCATGTTTCATGATTCACGAGTTATCAGGAATGAGCTATTTAAACCCATCATTTTGTTTGTTCAGGAGATCCTTTCAACCCCTCATTTTTTTATCTCTTGGAGTTATCTTGGGTTGTATTTCACCTAAAAGCTTTCCCTAAGGATTGTTGCTAATTATGGTGCTTATAATGACCCAAGTTCTTCATTTATCATTCCGGTGAAATAAGTTTTTCTTCTCCTTGTTGATCTCAATCCAAGCAATTCGTTTCTGTTAGTGGTTGGTTGTCACCTCTTAATTTTGAGATGTTTTCCATAAGCCCACAACGAGCTTATTCGTTTCGTTGTTGATTTTCCATCAACCTCATTCAACCCTTCTTCGTAAGGATGCTCTTTCAAATTCAATCTTGAGAGAAGTTGTCATTTTCTTCTCCATTCTTTCTTCCCAACGATCTAGCATCTATTCTTTCGTTCCGGAGGCTTTGTGATGTTGCTCTCTCCAAACCATCATCTCGTTTTATCCAGATCATGTTCTTTCCCTTGCTTATCATTTAACCGGAGTGTTGTATAGTTCATTCAAGTTCCCTCTTCTATCAAGTTTTAACTCTCTTTTAACCGGAGTGCTATCCGAATCCTTCTTACCCCTTGTGCCATTCTTTCAATTGTTTTAGAGGCTGTGTGTTGTTGTTTTCATCAAGTATCATTCCAACTTGGCAAGTTCTTGTTCAATTCCTTCTGTTTTCAGACGGAGTGCTGTCCAAATTATTTCGTTCTTATTCCTTCTCAATCTTGGTTAACCGGAGTGGTTTTGCAATTCTTCCGTCATCCGTGAGTTCTTGTTTCATGTCTTTCAACCTACAAGGTTCTCGTAATGTTCCTTGTTCCTCATTTTACCGGAGTGCTCTTAACTTCGTTCATCTCCGTTGCATTCTCTCCCTCAAGATTGTTCAACCTCTCAAGGTTCTTTGGTTTCACTCGTCTGTCAAAGAAGCAACTTTGTTTTACCTCTTCCTCTTCCGTTTTTATTCGGTGCCATTTCTAGGATCTCGGGTCGAGATACTCTGTTAGTGTGGGAGAGTTGTGACGCCCGAAGACCGATGTCCTAGAAGATTCCAGAAGAATCCAGATGTTCCGGGTTCTCCCTTGTGTTTCGTTTGTGCTTGTGTTATTTATTTTGCTTTGCATCATGTCATCATGCCATCATGTCTTTAATCTTTGCATCTCACTTAAATAAATCGTGTGGACCTTCGGTCCATTTAAATCGAGGGAAGTGTGACTTCTCTTTATAACATATCCTCCCAATATTATTAGGGAGCTATATTAATTATTCCATTGCTTCGGAATCACCAACACACACTTGCATATTTTCCCCATGCCTCTTAATTCAAGTTTCACCGTCAAAAACCCTCCCTATATTTCTTTTTCCGTTTATCGAGGTTCCTCCAAAAACCTCAACACTCTTGGACACTTTTAAGTCATGCCCTAATTCAAATCATTTGAATTTAATTCAAATGAGTTGGATTTTATCTCTTGCATTCTTGCCTCTTCTATTTTTCGTGGACCGTGGACATTTTTACGAGTCCAGTAAAATTAACCTCTTGCCCAAATTCCACCCCTAACCTCCCTTTTTATTTTTTCCCTTTTCTATTTCAGTTTTATCTATTCATATTCAAATCCAAGCCGTCTCCAGCAGCCCACCGGCCTCCTGGCCATCTGGGCCTGCGGCCTCCCCTCCCAGCCGGCCCAAACTTCCCTCCTGGCCCAAACTTCCCTCCTGGCCCACTCCAGCTCTAACCCTAGCCCGACATCCCATCGCTCCTCATCTCCCATCGCTCTTCCCCTGTCGCACCGCCAGCCTCGTTCCCATCGCAGCCATCGCTCTCCTCATCCCTCTCGCTCACACAGCCCGTGCCCGATGCCCTTCTCCCTCTCGCTCCACAAGCGCCTCCTCCGCCTCGCGAGAACCTCGTCGCTCTCCCTCGTAGCTCGCGTAGCGCCCCCTCTCCATCCTCTCGAACCCCCGAGCCTCCCCATCGCTCCTCCCAGTTGGCCAGGAGCAGCTGACCGCCCCGACCTCGTCGGCCCTCCTCCAATCCCGCGCGCCGTGGCTTCCCTCCGTCGCCAAGGCCGGCGCCGCCCCTGCCTCCGTCTCCCTCGCGTGGACGCCGCCCTCCCGTCGCCCGGCCACTGCCGGCCGCCGCAGCGCCAAGGTCGCCGTCTCCTTCAAGCCGCACTCCAGCGCCGAGCCTGCGGCCTCCCTTCTCCAGCGCCGGCAGCTCCCTGCGCGACCCGGGCCCCTGCCTCGTCTCCTCCGGCCTGCCCTGCTCTGCGCCTCGTCTCCATGGCCGCATCGCCACCGGCGCGCCAAGGCCATTGGGTCCCTTCAGCCGTGGGCCAGCGCCGCCACCGTGCTGTGCCGGCGACCGTTGCTGCCGACTTCCCCTCCTTCGCCACCGCCCGCAGCTACCGCCATGGAGCCGAGCTCCGAACCTTGCTGCTGCTCCCGCCGGTCAAGATGCTGCTGCTGCCGCTCCTTTGCTTTTCTGCCTGCTGTTACGTGCCAGGACTTTGGGGCGTCAAGTTCGAGGATACACCAAGTTCAACTACATGACCGTCTCCGTTGTCCAAGTGTCGCCAAGATGCACCCCTGGATTCGCCAAGTACCATGACGCACGAGGTCCTCGGAAGCGTCAAGTTCATCTTATAAACAAGTACCGCTACGATCGGCGACTCGACAAGTACCACGACTACCGGATGCGCCAAGTACATCTACGAACGGAACGAGTACCTCTACGAACGTGAACAACTACCGTCGTCGAGACCGCAAGTACCACTACATAAACGTGTACCCCTACGTCAACGACGACTCGACAAGGATCCCGCCGGCAAGTACCACGACTACTCGTTGACGACCTCGAAACGACTACTTCCTCTACGACCCGTGTACCACTACGTCCCTCGACGACTCGAACCGCCCCGAAACGAATGTTTCGAAGGTATAACCCCGAGACGAGGACCCGTGGAATGCATGTGATGTATGAGATGTTTCCCTTGTGTGCTCCGTGCCTGTATCATCTTTTGTCGTGCTCCTCGGTTGCCTCGTCGCCGACCCGTGGTAACCCGGTGACGGGATCACCCCACCTTTCATCTCGTTCGACTCGCTCTCCGTCACCTTTTGCACCGGTCTCTCAACGAGTTACCGGAACCGAGATGTTGCCGTTGCATCAATTTTGGATCGTTGCCGTGGCACCCTTTCTTCCACCACGGTGACAATACTTCATATCTTCTTCATGTTAACTTTTAATAAAAACTTGCATAAAACTTGATCATGTCATCCGCATCATGTTAACAACATTAAAATGTGTGAATTGTTGTTGCTTATAATTGCTAAACATGCTCATGGGGGTTTTCCCGGAATTGTTGTTATTATTTCCGGCCTCATTTAAATTGCCTAGATAGGTAGTTTATTTTTGCTTCACCTCTTGCCATGTTAAAAACATTTAATCTTGTCTTGTAAATAAACGAGAGTCAACTAAATAAATAACATGTGGTGTTTCGTCAATATGCAACTCGTTGCATATTGAGCTCCACTTAACTTTTAGTTTTGTTTGTGCACATTGCCATGCCATGCATATTTGAACCGGACATGCATCATACTTGGATGTGCATCGTATGCCATGATTATGATATGTGTGTTTACCGTGTTGTTTGCTTCTTTCCGGTTGCTTCTCTTGTTAGCTTCGGTTTCGTTCCGGAGTTGTGAGGTTTCGCTCGACTATGTTGCTCTGTCTACTTCATGGACTTGTTCTTCTCCCTCACGGAATCCCAGGCAAGATGATCATACCCTTGGATACCTTTACTACCATTGCCATGCTTAGTTGTCTCGATGCTATCGTTACATGTCGCGCTACCCATCTTTTATGTCAGCCTCTCCTTGTTGCCATGAAACCTCTAACCTTTTGACACCTTCCTAGCAAAACCACTGTTTGGCTATGTTACCCGCTTGCTCAGCCCCTCTTATAGCGTTGTTAGTTGTAGGTGAAGATGAAGTTTGTTCCAGGAGGGAACTTGTTGTTGGAATATCACAATATCTATAACTATTATTAACACACCTATATACTGGGCATGGGTGGAAGGCTTGGCCTTTTGCTCGGTGTTTTGTTCCACTCATGCCACCTTAGGCGCCGATAAACCGGCATTATGTTTGACTCGTAGGTAAAACACACAACTGTGTGAGTAACCGTGACTGTCTCTTTTCATTTTGAGAAGAGAACACGGTGGGGTTATGTTTGACTCGTAGGTAGTTCAGGATCTTTAGCGATCACTACTAGTTTGCGACCGTTTGCGTAGAGGCTCATCTTATTCTTGTACTCGTAAGTTAGCCACCATATTGCTTAGCCGCTGCTGCAACCTCACCACTTTACCTCTTCCTACCCATAAAGCTTTGTTAGTCTTGATACCCATGGTTATGGGATTGCTGAGTCCTCGTGGCTCACAGATACTACAACACCAGATGCAGGTTCAGCCGAGTATGATGTAGGAGCTGGTTCAAGTACTTCACTGGGAGCTCGATAAAGAGCGTGGCCGTATGCTTGTGACGTTTTCGACGATCAGTAGTGGTTTCTACTAGGATTCGATCTAGACCTGTGGCTTTATGTTGTTTTGGTATCTTTCTTTTGGATCTTCGCCCGTAGTCGGGTTGTGATGTTTTGAATGATTTTTTGCTTATGTAATGTACTGTGTGAAGTGGCGAGTGTAAGCCAACTATCTCCTTTTGCAATTTAATCCCTCTTTTACATGAGTCGTGCAAAGATACCAAACTTGAGATCATTCCAGAATGGGCCTATACCTTTAAGTCGTGCCTCGACATGTAGGAGGTATAGTCCCATCCTGGGCATTACAACACCCCAAGTCTCTGGCACCTCTCCCCCTCTCGTCACACCTCATACTCTTCACGCAGGGTGCCGGCGAAGCCCTGCAGGATTTCCCGCTGCATCCACCACCACGCCGTCGTGCTGTTGGATCTCCGACGACCTCTCCTCCCCCCTTGCTGGATCAAGAAGGAGGTGGCGTTGCTGTACCGGACGTGTGTTGAACACGGAGGTGCCGTCCGTTCGGCACTAGATCATCGGTGACGAAGAACGCGAAGAGTACGACTACTTCATCCACGCTTCTTCGAAAGCTTCCGCTCGCGATCTACAAAAGGGTATGTAGATGCACTCTAATATGCTCGTTGCTAGATGTCTCCTAAGATTGATCTTGGTGAAAGCGTAGAATTTTTTTGAATTCTGCTACGTTCCCCAACAGATACTCCCCCTGACACTTGCCAATCCCGAAGCCGTTGAATACCAATTCCATGAACATGTTTCAAAAATGTTCAAGTTGGTAGAGACTTCATAGACAAATCAATGAGATTGTCACATGATTTGATTTGCAAGATGAGCAATATAGTGATATTGCTTATTATGTAAACTGTTTGCATCCAGACAACCCAAGTAACATTATCTTTGAGATAATGGTTGGTGGATGTAGCCACGAGGTCTGTTTCAAAGACCTTCATGGGATGGCTACCACACCTAGCTGGAACACAAAGCTTGTCTATGATCTAGCATAGTAGGGATCTGATCAATGGATACAATGATATTGGTGTCCGGATTTCTCTGAAACTGAAAGACTCGGACAAAATGTTTGATGCCCTGGAGATATCGAAATATATTCTTGACTCCCAACCAATTGTGTTTGGTGGGTCCAATGGCACAAGGATATGGAACTTTGTGTCCCAATATCTCATTCCCATCAACTCATGGTTTTAATGGATCTTTCTCTACATCTAGAGAATTAAGCCATGTGAGTTATGGATGTATAAGATTTCTCCACAATGAATTTCTCCAATATATTTTGGATATAGAAAACATAGTGTAGCATAATGTATGTGTGAAGGTGCTTGAGGTTTTACCCAATCCTTCATCTCAAACCCACCATTAATATGATCATGTGTTTTGTCATTGCAGGAGTAAGCCCTATGTATGACAGACATGCATGGGTAATTATCATTGTAGGAGTAATCCTTGTGTATAAGGAACTCACTATGTCGGTTGTACCAAAATGTACCGACAATAATAAGTCATATGGTGACTTATTGGTTTTTACACAGTGTATGTTACGTTTTGCATTTCGATTCAGAAGTGGGATTCCATTGGGAACCATCTATGTCTAAATCTAGTGATCAACATGCATATGTTATCACTACATCTATCAACTGCATAGACAGATGATTTTGTACTGCTAATGATATAAGTTATCGGAATGAGATTTCACATCTGGAGAAGAGTTAGGTATCTGCGTGGACCCTTGTGCTACAATACTTGCTCTATGTTTCACCACCTCGTTGTTCTCGATTCTGTTTCCAGAAGAAAACTGGTGTAGGTATTGCTTATGTGAATACATTTCCCTTTATTGAGCAATATTATTTCTACCTAGATTATACCCTTTGCTCGAGTTCAGTCCGAGTGTTGTTCACACTTTGCCATGGCCATGGTCCTTGGACCTGAATCATGTGAAAGGGTTTTTCAATCTAGTTGAGAAATGTATGTCGACAATTGTAGACTTCCGATTATATGTTTATCCAGAATCTATATATCAATATAAAGTTGATGGAAATATCGTTACCCATGGTGACTGTTCGTGATTTCCAATGCGGTTGAGTCGGGTATCCCGATGTCCCGGTCCTTGTGTGCACTATGACCTGGGTTGGTGGAGGTTGCCCGTCCACCGGGTGTATACTACCCATTAGGTGTCCGCCAACGTGAAGTTAACTTGCATTTACTAATTAAAAGGCCTTGATATCCTTACTTTTGAGAAGCCGAATCCTGATGTACTATTGCCATACTTCTCCCCCTGTTGATGTGAACGGGGAGTTGAGTTGTTTTGTTGGTACCACCACTCTTTCGGGCATATTTTGCAGGATTGTAGGATTATGTGACACCTTTATTTCCTGTAAATAAATTTGGCAGGTTATTTGCAATGTGTTGCAAATCTTTCGAACGCATGGTTTAGATCTTTGAGTACGTGGACTTGAGGCAGAAATGTGTTGAGCATTCCACTAATTTCCTGGCATTTTGTATGGTACTTGAAATCTCCCCCTAATGCCTAGAAATGTTCCTCATTGAGTCAACATACTGACCTTGAATAACTACCCATGTGAGGGGCTTGAGGTATTGACGGTTATACAGTTATTCCTCACATAGATCCCAAATATATGTTGAGGGGCCAATGATGTATGCCGGGGTGGTGATATCGGTATGCAACCGAATTACCGCAGATGGGAAATACTTGGTATATTTCCAGGTATCAAAGATAGAGGGGAATAACATTATGTAGTTTGGTCATGAGCGTGTGAAACTGTATGACTTCAACGTAAAGTTGGTAAGTTGCAATTATGAGGTTAAAATCATGGAATGAGCTTAATTCTTTGGATAAAGGATTATCCCAAACCAGTTTGAGTCTAAACATATAGGATAGAGTGCAAATCTCAACCCTAGGGCCATAATATGGCACAAAGGAGAATTTTGTGACGTTGTCCATTCGATTTGCCTGAAATCAATAGTCAGGATAATCAACCAATGGTTTTCGTGTGGATAAAGTCACACTTGAGACCATCGTGTAAATGTGTCTTTTAAAAACCATGGAATGTCTGAATAGTCTAGTCAATGGTGGGGAAAAGCCACTTACCTCGACTTGATGCATTCAAGGAGTCTGAGTGATTCAATGAAGAGTTTAAAGTGTGCGAGCCATAAAATTAGCTTCCCCGCGTCACGTGTAGTGCACATAAAATCCAAATATTGTTAGAATTTAGCATCATCATAGTCATAAACCAATGGCATTGCTGATAGTTTCGATTTCGACCCAATGTATGGATGACCAAGGTGAGTATGCCAAATTCTCACGCAAAAGACATTTTGGAAAACTATCTTGTACGCAACATGTCCTACGGGTTTTGTAGAATGTGTAGTGCAATCCTGATGATGGGTAGAGAATGTGCGTGCCATATCCCATATCGTGAAGAGAAAATATTCCTCTTTGTTGTCATTATCAGTTTAGCTATGGAAACTATTATGATGGATATGTCCAGAGTCCAGTAGGGTACGAGTCGAACCAAGACACAATTAAGCATCTTTGATGGCACTCGAGCACCCATAGAGATAGTAATATGACCGAAGTTGAGTCAATTACCTCATCGTGTCCAGGGATTTTTAAAATACCCCTTTCTCTTAGCAAGAGTGGAAACATTTCCCTAAGTATGGAGTCTGTGGTGCATATGTCCACAAGGCACACATCCTTGCGTCAGATTGACGCCCGTAGAAATCTATATATATACTTAAAGATTGCCAGTATGAAAATCTTTATCAAATATATAGAATACATACTAATGTATTTGTACCAAAGTGCTGATACAATGTATTGTGATATAAAATATATGATGACAACAATACACATGTTCCTACTACAACATCAGAAATGGACATAAATTATATTGACCACTCAAGAGACTGAGAGGCTATTCATAGTCTCCAAACATGTTGGTTGAGGCATATTCAACCTCACGTTCCGTGCCTATAGGGCCTCATCACCGCCAGTGATGTCAGGTTGAAGGTCGAAGTGAGCTTCAAACCTTTGCCCTTGAGGTCCTTTGTGTCCCAGGGATTGCTAATACAGAATAACGAGATGCTGAGATATGGATTGATATAATGCCTTATGATGTATAAGACAACTTTTTTTGTTAGCGATGTGATTCGGATGAAAGGTGAATCCTATGGGTCTTGGATTGCACACAATATCCCACGAGACACAAGAGCGATCATGATGTCCATGGCCCAGGTAGGGAAGTGGTGGCCATTGAGGGCGCATGGCCCAAATTCTCTAGCCATCGGTAACCAGATATAATTAATTTACGATCAATAAATTAAAGACCATCATGGCTGATGTTGTAATGAACTTTGCAAAATTAATGAAATTTCAGGAAGTTTACTTGAAATCATTAGTGTGAATCTCAAATTGCAAAGTATGACACCTTGAAGACAATCTCCAAAATGGAATAGATCTCGCAACACTAGGGAGTATAATCTGATGAAATCAGTAGATACTTACTTGTAATGCCTTATGTCATGATTTAGTAAAATGTGTGGGAGAGCACTTTGTAAAGCAATTATAATGTCGAAATGACAAAATTTAAGCTTTAACATTAGTCATTGATAATCTGCGTAGGCAGTAGATCGATGTGACTACCTTATGATCCCAAGCATCAATTTGAAAAAATTCACTTTGAATTTTGCATTGCAAGAAATTAAAAATCTCAATTGAAAATAGACGTAGTCCATCTTGACATGTGGCAAACATGAAAATATATTAGGTCATAGATAGATTTTGGAATACATGGTACTCAACAAAAAATAGTACTGAAATAGATGCACTAAATTTAGCAGAGTCTAAAGCAGGAATAAAATCACTGTTAGAAGTGTTGTTGGAACACTGTTCTGCTAAAAAGCTGAAAATTTCAGGAAATTAAGCAAATAAGCAAGGGCTGCTAATGGCCCGGTATGCAAATGGGCTAGATTGGCAGGCATCACAAGGACCAGTATGGTCAACTGAATGGATAAGGAGGGAACAACCAGGAGCGATCCCCCCAGCCACATCGATCCCCAAATTCCACGACCGTTTAGGCAGCGGCCACCAGCCGCGGGCCGACCCCTTCATCGGCGGCGCACGGAGGTGCTAGGGCCTCCATCTTCTTCCTCGGACAAGGATTCTCCTAGGAGCGTAGTCCCAGGAGCGACGTCGTCTGCAACCGTGCCACGAGAGGTAGTCGCAGGAAGAACGCACAGCCACACCACTTGCCGGAGGCAGGGAAGGGTGAAGAAGGTGTTGTGGAACGTAGCATGCAATTTAAAAAATTTCCAACGCTCACGCAAGATCTATCTAGGAGAAGCATAGCAATGAGACAGGAAGAGTGTGTCCACGTACCCTCGTAGACAGAAAGCGGAAGCGTTAGATTAACACGGTTGATGTAGTCAAACGTCTTATCGATTCAATCGATCAAGTACCGAACGTACGTCACCTCCGAGTTCTGCACACGTTCAGCTTGATGATGTCCCTCGAACTCTTGATCTAGCAGAGTGTCGGGGAAGAGTTCTGGCAGCACGACGGCATATTGAAGGTGATGGTGAAGTTGATCGCGCAGGGCTTCGCCTAAGCGCTACGACAATACGAACTGAGGAGTAAACAGTGGAGGGGGCACCACACACGGCTAAGAACAATTGATGTTCTTTGGGTGCCCCCTGCCCACGTATATAAAGGAGGAGAGGTAGGAGGCCGGCCCTACGGGGCGCGCGAAGTGGTGGGAGGTGGGGAACCCAATATGACTCCTAGTCCTAGACGGCCCCCTTACTTTCTTTGGGATGGGGAAAGAGGGAAGTAGAGGGATAGGGAGAAGGAAAGGGGGGACGTGCACCCTCCCCTTGTCCAATTCGGACTCCCCATGGGGGGAGGGGTGCCACCTCCTTGTGGGCTTCCCTCTCTCTCCCCTAAGGCCCATGTGGCCCATTCCTTCCTCCGGAGGGTTCTGGTAACCTCTCAGAACTCCTATATGTACCTGGAACCCCTCGGATCTCTTTCGGTGTCCGAATACTATCATCCAATATATCAATATTTACTTCTCGACTATTACAAGACTCCTTGTCAGATTCGATCGTCGGTATCTTTATACCTAGTTCGATCTCGTTACCAGCAAGTCTCTTTACTCATTCCGTAAGGCATCATATGACAACTAACTCATTAGTAACATTGCTTGCAAGGCTTCTTATGAAGTGCATTACCGAGAGGGCCCAGAGATACCTCTCCGATACTCGGAGTGACAAATCCTAATATTGATCTATGCCAACCCAACAGACACCTTCGGAGATACATGTAGATCATCTTTCTAATCACCCAGTTACGTTGTGATGTTTGATAGCACACAAGGTATTCCTCCGGTATCCGGGAGTTGCATAGTCTCATAGTTCGAGGAATATGTATTTGACATGAAGAAAGCAGTAGCGATAAAACTGAACAATCAATACGCTAAGTTAACGGATGGGTCATGTCCATCACATCATTCTCCTAATGATGTGATCCCGTTAATCAAATGACAACACATTTCTATGGTTGGGAAACTTAACCATATTTGATTAACGAGCTAGTCTAGTAGAGGCTTACTAGGGACACTGTGTTTTGTCTATGTATCCACGCATGTATCAAGTTTTCGGTTAATACAATTCTAGCATGAATAAAAGACATTTATCATGATATAAGGAAATATAAATAACAACTTTATTACTACGTGTAGGGAATATTTCCTTTAGTCTCCCAATTGCACTAGAGTCAATAATATAGATTACATAGTAATGATTCTAACACCCATGGAGTCTTGGTGCTAATCATGTTTTGCAGGTGGAAAGGGCTTAGTCAACGGGTCTACTACATTCAGATTCGTATGTGTTTGGCAAATCCCTATGTCTCCCTCCTTGACTTGTTCGCGGGTAGAGTTTAAGTGTCTCTTGATGTGCATAATTCTCTTGTGAAACCTGGATTCCTTCGCCAAGGCAATTGCTCCAGTGTTGGCACAAAAGATTTTCATTGGATCCAATGCACTAGGTATTACTCCTAGATTGGATATGAACTCCTTCATCCAGACTCCTTCATTTGTTGCTTCTGAAGGAGCTATGTACTCCACTTCACACGTAGATCTCGCCATGACGCTCTGCTTGGAACTGCACTAACTGATAGCTCCACCGTTCAACAAAAATTCGTATCCGGTTTGTGACTTAGAGTCATCCGGATCAATGTCAAAGCTAGCATCGACGTAACCATTTACGACGAGCTTTTTGTCTCCTCCATAAACGAGAAACATATCCTTGGTCCTTTTCAGGTACTTCAGGATGTTCTTGACCGATGTCCAGTGATTGACTCCTCGATTACATTGGTACCTCCCAGCTAGACTTATAGAAAGGCACACATCAAGTCTGGTACACAGCATTGCATACATGATAGAACCTATGGCAGAGGCATAGGGAATGACTTTAATTTTCTCTTTATCTTCTGCAGTGGTCAGGCATTGAGTCTGACTCAATTTCACACCTTGTAACACAGGCAAGAACGCTTCTTTGACTGATCCATTCTGAACTTCTTCAAAACTTTATCAAGGTATGTGCTTTGTGAAAGTCAAATTAAGCGTCTTGATCCATCCCTATAGATCTTGATGATCAATATATAAGCAGCTTCACCGAGGTCTTTCATTGTAAAATTCTTATTCAAGTACCCTTTTATGCTATCCAGAAATTCTACATCGTTTCCAATCAACAATATGTCATCCACATATAATATCATAAATGCTACAGAGCTCCCACTCACTTTCTTGTAAATACAGGCTTCTCCAAAACTCTGTATAAAACCATATGCTTTGATCACCTCATCAAAGTGTATATTCCAACTCCGAGATGCTTGCACCAGTCCATAGATGGATCGCTGGAGGTTGCACACTTTGTTAGCACCTTTAGGATCGACAAAATCTTCTGGTTGCATCATATACAACTCTTCTTTGAGAAATCCATTAAGGAATGCAGTTTTGGCATCCATTTGCCAGATTTCATGATTCAGACAGACTTAAGCATCGCTACGGGTGAGAAAGTCTCATCGTAGTCAACTCCTTGAACTTGTCCATAACCTTTTGCAACAAGTCGAGCTTTGTAGATAGTAATATTGCCATCAACATTAGTCTTCTTCTTGAAGATTAATTTATTCTCTATGGCTTGTCGATCATCGGGCAAGTCAACCAAAGTCCATACTTTGTTATCATACATGGATCCCATATCAGATTTCATGGCCTGAAGCCATTTGGCGGAATCTGGGCTCATCATCGCCTCCTCATAGTTTGTACCTTCATCATGGTCTAGTAACATGACTTCCAGAATAGGATTACCATACCACTCTGGTGCGGAACATACTCTAGTTGACCTACGAGGTCCGGTAGTAACTTGATCTGAAGTTTCATGATCGTCATCATTAGCTTCCTCACTAATTGGTGTAGGCATCACGGGAACGATTTTATGTCATGAGATATTTTCCAATTCAAGAGAAGGTACAATTACCTCATCAAGTTTTACTTTCCTCCCACTCACTTCTTTCGGGAGAAACTCCTTCTCTAGAAAGGATCCATTCTTAGCAACTAAAGTCTTGCCTTCGAATCTGTGATAGAAGGTGTACCCAACAATTTCTTTTGGGTATCCTATGATGACGCACTTCTCAGATTTGGGTTCGAGCTTATCAGGCTGAAGCTTTTTCACGTAAACGTTGCAACCCCAAACTTTAAGAAATGACAATTTAGGTTTCTTGCCAAACCAGAGTTCATACGGTGTCGTCATCATAGATCGCACCATATCTAATAAAGTACGATTACGACGTTCGAACACACCATTACGCTGTGGTGTTCTAGGTGGCGTGAGTTGTGAAACTATTCCACATTGTTTTAAATGAAGACCAAACTTGTAACTCAAATATTCGCCTCCGCGATCAGATCATAGAAACTTTATTTTCTTGTTACGATGATTCTCTACTTCACTCTGAAATTCTTTGAACTTTTCTAATGTTTCAGACTTGTGTTCACCGGAAGTTTTGGTCTCCGTTAAACTTATAGCGGCATCGTTGTCGGTATATTCGCCGGACATTTTGGCCTCCGAAACTATCACCAGGCCTCTTCTCTTCTGTCCTCGCAACCCACTCACGCCCCTACACAACCCACCTAGGCCTGCCTAACCTCCCCCTCGATCCGATCCGTCATATCACGATCGGAGGGCTCGGAAAACATCCCTAGACCCAAACCATAGCTAAAACTGCTATATATAGCCCCCCTTCCTAATTTGGCAACCTAGCCTTCCCCTAGCTCCAGCCACCACCCCCACCTCGCATTCCGTGCCCAGCCAGCTGATACATCTCCAACGTATCTACTTTTCCAAATCCTTTTTCCCTTGATTTGGACTCTAACTTGCATGATTTGAATGGAACTAACCCGGATTGACACTGTTTTCAGCAGAACTGCCATGGTGTTGTTTTTGTGCATAATAAAAAGTTCTCGGAATCGCCTGAAAATCAACGGAGAATTATTTCGGAAAATATAAAAAATACCTGCAAGAAGATCCACACCAGGGGGCCTTGGGCCTGTCCACGAGGGTGGGGGGCGCACCCCCTGCCCAGGGCGCGCCCCTTGCCTCGTGGGCCCCCTGGTGCTACACCGACGTACCCCCAGATCCTATATCTTCCATTTCTGGGAGAAAAAAAATCAGGGAGAAGGAATTATCGCATTTCACGAGACGGAGCCGCCGCCAAGCCCTAATCTCTCTCGGGAGGGCTGATCTGGAGTCCGTTCGGGACTCCGGAGAGTGGATATCATCGCCATCGTCATCATCAGCCTTCCTCCATCACCAATTCCATGATGCTCACCGCCGTGTGTGAGTAATTCCATTGTAGGCTTGCTGGACGGTGATGGGTTGGATGGGATCTATCACTATGTTCTGAGACTGATGTTGCTATGCCTTTGCTATGCTTAATGCTTGTCCCTAGGGCCCGAGTGCCATGATTTCAGATATGAACCTATTATGTTTTCATGAATATATGTGTGTTCTTGATCCTATCTTGCAAGTCTATAGTCACCTACTATGTGTTATGATCCGGCAACCCCGAAGTGACAATAATCGGGACCACTCCCGGTGATGACCATAGTTTGAGGAGTTCATGTATTCACTGGGTGTTAATGCTTTGGTCCGGTACTCTATTAAAAGGAGGCCTTAATATCCCTTAGTTTTCAATAGGACCCCGCTGCCATGGGAGGGTAGGACAAAAGATGTCAGTCAATTTCTTTTGCATAAGTACGTATGACTATATTCGGAATACATGCCTACATTGTATTGATGAACTGGAGCTAGTTCTGTTTCACCCTAGGTTATAACTTCTACATGATGAATTGCATCCGACATAATTTCCCATCACCGATCCAGTGCCTACGAGCTTTACCTATATTGCTAGCTGCTTATTTACTTTTCCGTTGCTACTATCACAAAAACTACAAAAACACTATCATTACTTTTATTGCTGCTACCGCCACTATCATATTACTTTGCTACTAAACTATCTTGCTGCAGATACTAAGTTTCCTGGTGTGGTTGAATTGACAACTCAGCTGCTAATACTTAAGAGTATTCTTTGGCTCCCCTTGTGTTGAATCAATAAATTTGGGTTGAATACTTTACCCTCGAAAACTCTTGCGATCCCCTACACTTGTGGGTTATCAAGACTATTTTCTGGCGCCGTTGCCGGGGAGCATAGCTCTATTCTTTAAGTCACTTGGGATTTATATCTGTTGATCACTATGAAGAATTTGAAGGACTCAAAAACCAAGATCTTACCCTCAACTACGAGGGGAGGTAAGGAACTGCCATCTAGCTCTGCACTTGATTCTCCTTCTGTTATGAGTAAACTTGCGACACCTACTCCTGCTATTGAATCTGATATGTCGTATGTTCTTGATGATGCTACTTCTGCTATGTATGATGAAACTACTTCTATGCCTGATACTGTGCCACTAGGTGAATTTCTAAATGAACAAATTGCTAAGGTTAGGGAGAGTGCAAATGTTGATGATATTTATGAAAGTGATGATGAAACTACTCCCAATAGATATGAATTGCCTGTTGTGCCTGAGGGTTATGTTATGGATGAAGAAACTGCTAGAGACTTTCTTGCTTGCAATGATAGGTATGATCTTAAGAAATTATTAGCTAAGCTGAAAGAAAAGTCCTTGAATGCTAGAATGAAACATGACCCTGCTTTTGCTACTTCACCTATCTGTGTTACTGATAAGGATTATGAATTCTCTGTTGATCCTGAGTTAATTACTTTGGTTGAGTCTGATCCTTTTCATGGCTATGAGTCTGAAACTGTTGTAGCACATCTTACTAAGTTAAATGATATAGCCACCCTGTTTACCAACGATGAGAAGATTCGTTACTACTATATCCTTAAGTTGTTTCCGTTCTCATTAAAGGGTGATGCTAAGACTTGGTTTAATTCTCTTGATCCTGGTTGTGTGCGTAGTCCCCAGGATATGATGTATTATTTCTCTGCTAAATATTTTCCCGCTCATAAGAAACAAGCTGCCTTACGGGAAATATATAACTTTGTGCAAATTGAAGAAGAGAGTCTCCCACAAGCTTGGGGGAGGCTTCTCCAATTAATTAATGCTTTGCCTGATCATCCTCTTGAGATGCATGATATACTTGATGTCTTTTATAATGGACTAACCGATGCTTCCAGAGACCACCTGGATAGTTGTGCTGGTTGTGTTCTCAGGGAAAGAACAGTTGAACAAGCTGAACTACTATTGAATAATATGCTGGCCAATGAAAATAATTGGACACTTCCTGAACTAGCCCCTAAGCCAACTCCGAAGAAAAGAGGTGTGCTATTTCTCAGTCCTGAAGACATGCAAGAGGCAAAGAAATCTATGAAAGAAAAGGTATTACAGCTGAATATGTTAAGAATTTACAACCTATTGAAGAAATACATGGTCTTGATAACCCGACACAGGTAGTAAAGGTAAATTCTCTTTATAGATTTGATGAAGGTGATATTCCTCGTTATAAGTCTGCTAGCCAATGCTTGGATGAGTTTGGCAATTTTATTGTGAAACAAGAAAACTTCAATGCTTATGTAGGTAGACAATTACAACACAATGCTTATATGATTGAACGCTTGAGTGATTATCTGTCTAGAGCTAAAGGTGAACTGAAACTCATTAGTATACATGCTTCTATGGTAACCACTCAAGTAGAACAAGTACTTAAGGCTCATAACGATTTGCTCAATGAATTAAATAGTAAGAATAATGATAATGCCATTAGAGTTGTGACTAGAGGTGGTAGAATGATGCAGGAACCTCTGTATCCTAAAGGCCACCCTAAGAGAATTGAGCAAGATTCTCAGAGAGCTAATTTAGATGCACCTAGCTCTTCTAAGAAGAAGAAAAAGAAAAATGATAGAACTTTGCATGCTTCTAGTGAACCTGTAGCTCACACACCCAAGAATCCCAATGATATATCTGTTTCTGATGCTGAGACACAATCTGGTAATGAACATGAACCTAGTGATAATATTAATGATGATGTTCATGATGATGCTCAACCTAGCAATGCTAATGATGTAGAGATTGAACCTGCTATTGGTCTTGATAACCCACAATCAAAGAATCAATGTTATGATAAGAGAGACTTTGTTGCTCGGAAGCACGGTAGGGAAAGAGAACCATGGGTTCAGAAACCCATGCCTTTTTCCCCGAAACCATCCAAGAAAAAGATGATGAGGATTTTGAGCGCTTCGCTGAAATGATTAGACCTATCTTTTTGCGTATGTGTTTGACTGATGTGCTTAAAACAAATCCTTATGCTAAGTATATGAAAGATATTATTACCAACAAAAGAAAGATACCTGAAGTAGAAATTTCCACATTGCTTGCTAATTACAGTTTTGAGGGTGGAATGCCTAAGAAATTAAGAGATCCAAGAGCACCTACTATACCTTGCTCCATTAAGAGATACTATGTTAAAACTGCTTTGTGTGATCTTGGAGCTGGTGTTAGTGTTATGCCTCTCTCTTTATATCGTAGACTTGACTTGAGTAAGTTGACACCTACTGAAATATCTTTGCAAATGGCTGATAAATCAACTGCTATACATGTTGGTATTTGTGAGGACGTGCCTGTTGTAGTTGCAAATGTTACTATTCTAACGGACTTTGTTATACTTGATATTTCCGAGGACGATAGTATGTCTATTATTCTTGGAAGACCCTTTTTGAATACTGCAGGGGCTGTTATTGATTGCAACAAAGGCAATGTCACTTTTCATGTCAATGGTAATGAGCAGTATCAATTATATTGGAAAAACTTCAACTATTACTACTGGAGGTTTTGAGTTTCCTATTCCTACTATCAAGAAGACATATGACATACTTATGGTTGGGGACATACATATCCCCATTGAGGTAACCTAGTGTTATTCGAAAATTCTCCGGTTTCATGTTACTTGGAAAGAGTTTATTAACAAGACCTGATCAACCTTGTTAATGGATTCCTTTTGATGAACATGGGATAGGTGAATCTAGATGGCACAACCTTCTATACCCTCCTTTCACTTTCTGTTAATTAGGATAAATAAAGCAAAAATACTATTGTTTGTCTGTTTCCAGACTTTTCCGTGCAATAAAAAATATCCCGAAAATAAAAGTTCTCCAAATGCCATGAAAATGAAATATGATTTTTTTCTAGAATATTTGAGGAAATATGGCACTGAACACACAGCGAGGGGAGCCAACACGTGGCCACGAGGGACCAGGGCGCGCCCCTACCTCGTGGGCCCCACGTGCCCTGATACGTCCAAAACGTATCTATAATTTCTGCTTGCTCCATGCCACTTTTGGGTGATATTGCTATGATATTTATACACTTCCATACACTTTTGATCATATTTGGACTAACCTACTAATCCAGTGCACCCCAGTGCCAGTTTCTGTTTTCGGCTGTTTTTGTATTTCAGGTTTTCACATTACGAGAACTGTTAGGAAAAATCCAGAAAAATTATATAAAAAATCAGCGTTCCAGAACCTACCTTGC
>LR738712.1:208743212-208799646 GCA_902687465.1 Secale cereale
GGGGGGGGGGGGGGGCGGGCCCCCCCCAAGCCCCGTCTGGTGCCCCCCTTTGGCATATATTTAAAGCGTGTCGAGGAAACCCTGATTCCAGACCCCTTTTCTCCAGAGGCGATTCCGATCTCCGCCGCCATCGCCATCAAGCTTCGGGGGACCAGAATTCCTGCGCCGGCACCCTGCCGGGACGGGGAAGTGCCCCCGGATTCATCTCCATCGACGTTGCTTCCTCCCTCCATGATGCGGGAGTAGTTCCTCCTCGGGGCTGAGGTTCTTACGAGTAGCTATGTGGTCAATTCTCTCTCCCATGATGTGATCTTCATTGTGATCATAGGCTATGTTAATCTAGGGTGATCCAATGATATTTCCCCTTCCTCTATGTATTGGATTGATGTACTCACTTGTCTTTATCTAGTATAATCCCCGAGACCAAGGTGACAGCGGTCTATTGGACATGGATTAGAACAATATTTTCATGAGTGATTTCCTCTCTTGTGTGTTGATTGAAGATTGAGAGTCTCTTGGTGCTTGTCTTTGACTATCCTTTAGATATGTTGTGGTGATTGTGGGACTCTCTTTGGATGGCCGCGGTGACATTGGGAAATCCTTAGATTGAGAACTACGAACTTTGAGGAGTGCTTTTGTAGCCCTACATAATTCTCGTCCTCTCTTGACCACGAAGGAATGACCTCCGAGTGCGTCCCCTTTGCATGTTTTATGGGAAATATCATGTGATTTGATTATGTTAATGTTGTTGGGAGTTGCCACTAGTAAAAGTATGAAGCCTATGCCTTGTTTCCACCATTGCAATACCATTTGTGCTCACGTTTACCACTTGTTTGCTTGCTGCACTTTTTATTACAGATTTATATTACTTTGTTTTGCCATCCATATCACTTGCCATTTAACATCTCTTCGCCAAACTAGTGCACCTATACATCTAACAAGTGTATTAGGTGTGTTGGGGACACAAGAGACTTCTTGTATCTTAGTTGCAGGGTTGCTTGATAGAGACCATTGTCGGTGTACTAAAGTAGGGTACCTTAGTATCCCGACTTGCGCACGGGCAGTAGCAGCGTCCCGTGGCAGGGCTCACCACGCGCTCGCCAAGACCCACTCTAGTTCCTTTTGAGCCATTCAAGAACAAAGTATTCAAGTTAAGAAACAAGACCCCGGCAAGAGGAGCTTGCCGGGAACGCCGCTCCAGGCTCAAGACCACCCCTCTAGCGCAAGACCCTGGCAAGAGAAGCTTGCCAGGAAGACCAAAGAACAGCATTTCAGAAGACTTGCCGTGGCGTATCGCGCGCCCCAGCAAGGCCCGGGGAGCGACAAGCTTCCGGGCGCGACAAGGTAGCGACCGCGGCAAGGTGCTTGCCGCGGCAAGCTTGCACTGTTTGCCTGTGCTCCAGCTCATCTGGCCACGCGTCGCCCTGGGGCCCTTCCAGGGGCACGTGGCAGATGGCTGTGCAGCCTGGGGTACACGGTGGCAAGCCACGATGACAAGACCTCCGTCGTGGCGAACGGAGACGCCCGGACGGACGCTTTTTACACTATTTGGGGCGACGGCGACGGGCATTCAATGCCCTTGTCCCCCACCGTCTAGGTTAGGTACAGAGCACTGTACATCCACTGTTACAACAACCACTAGTTTTACGCTTTTACCCCCAACTACGTTGGCACCTGTCGGTGACCCCTTGGACCTATAAAAGGAGGCCCATGCACAACGTAGGGGAGGTTCCGAAGTTTGATCACTCCCACGCTCGGTGTAGCCGATACTGTAGATCTTCTTGCTCCCGAGCCAAGAACTCAATAACAAAACCAAGGCAGGAGTAGGGTTTTACGCATCCGTGCGGCCCGAACCTGGGTAAACTGCTCACGTGCGCACCTCGATCCGCTCTTTGTGCTCCCTCCGCTCCCTTGCCGTACCGAAAAGGGGCTCCGGTCCCATAGGTGTTCGGGGGCGATCAGTTTCCCCGACATCTTTGGCGCACCAGGTAGGGGGCGTCGAGGTTGTGCGAACCTGATCCGGCGTTCACACGGGCGTAATCTTCAGCAGCTTCGTCAACTTCATCAACCTCATCGACTACATCAGCAAGCCACCGAAGAAGAAGGCTACGGAGGTCGGAGGTCCGTCCATGTCGATCCCACCACCACCAGAACCAACGGTTGGTGGGGTAGACGCTGGCGGAAGGACGGACGCCGGCGAGGAAACTCACGGCGCCGCCAAGTCCAAGGACAAGACGGACGACCGAGCTCACTCCAAGACCTCGGCGTCCGTGCACGGTCCACGCCCCTCTCAGGAGGTGCCGGAACTGCGACGGCGTGGTACGCAGGGTACCATCCGCTTGCTGGGCCAAGGACAAGTTGGCGGGTCGCAGGACGCTCACGGCCAACGTGCTGGCACGAGCAAGGTGCGGTCGCCGGGGCGAGACCCTACTCCTTCTAACGCTGTTAGAAGTCCGAGCATATCTCGCTCCTCGCACCGCTCACCACCGCTCCCCTCCACTCCAGCAGAGGCTCTAGCTAGAGCTCACCTGCTCCTCGACTCCCCTCCAGTGGCAGACAAGGCCGAAGACTGGAGGGCTACCATTCAAATCCTCATCGCCTTCGCCAACAATGACACGCCGCAGCAGCCGGCAACATCACGGCCGCGGCAAGTCAGCCAAGCGAAGGCCGATGGAGACAAGACCGCTGGGGGTGCAACTACCGTGCACTCCCCGCCGCGGAAGCAGAAATCGCCGACTCTCCGGATCAACGTCGACGACGACTCCACGGCGTCGTCGGATCCGCGAGCTCGCCGCGATCAATGCCAAGTCCTCGACGACAGGCGACAAGAAGACGCTCGGACTCGCATCGCGCGTCGAAGAGAAGCGCGACGACAGTCCGACCAGCGCGCTAGGACCGCTGTCGACATGCACGCGCCCGATGAACCAGGCGACTTGCCGTACGCGGCAGGTTGCCCTGCGTTAACCCAAGAGCTGCGGCAAGTCCAGTGGCCCAGCATGAAGAATTTCAAGCCCGACGTACCCGAGAAGTACGATGGTAAGACCCATCCCTCGGAGTTCCTCAGTATCTACACCATTGCGGTGCAGGCTGCCGGGGGACGGGATGAGAAGATTCTGGCGAACTACTTCCCGCTTGTGCTTAAGCCCAATGTCAGATCTTGGCTCATGCAGTTGCTGGAGAACTCCATCTCTTCTTGGGCAGACCTGTGCCACCAGTTTGTCGGCGCCTTCACAGGCGGCCACAAGCCCCACGGCCAGGAGAGTGACCTTCACATTCTAGCCCAGAAGGAAGGAGAGTCCCTGCGGAAATACATCCAGAGATTCAGCCGCGTCCAGCACAACATCCCGGACGTCCACCCTGCCGCGGTTATTAGCGCGTTCCATCAGAACGTGCGTAACCGTCGGATGAGGGAGGAGATGGCGATGTGCAAGATACGAAACGTCAGTGAGCTTTACGCTCTGGCTGACAAGTGCGCACGCGCTGAAGAGGGGAGGAGACTCCTCGGAGAGGATGTTGGGACAAGGGGAATGGACAGTGAGGATGTCGCCCCGGCAAGGAAAAACCGGCGGCGGAACAATAAGAAGAAGAAGAACAAAGAAGTACTGGCTGTGGAGCAGTCCGTCAAGGAGGCTGGCGCCAAGAAAGCTCAGGCTGGTAGCTCCGGCAAGGAAGCTGCCCCTGTAGCAGCCGCCGACAAGCAGGACGGCTCCGACAAGCAGTACTGCAAGATCCACCGTACCAAGGGCCACGATCTCCAGAACTGCAAAAGGGTCGAATACCTCGTCGAGCAGCAGAAGGCTGAGTACGAGCGACGCGACAAGGAGAAGGCCCAAGGAGGTGGAGGAGACTCCGGCAAGAAGCGGTCATTCAATGGCCGGGAGGACGCTGCGGCAAGGCCAAGCAGCGGCAAGGAGATAGACCTCCCCGCGGCCGCGACAAGGACGAAGACGAAGACGACGACAAGGACATGGATGACGGAGACAACAGCGAGCAGGAGTTCCAGAAGGCCACAGAAGTTTTGTGCGTCGATGGAGGTGCCTCTCTGCATACTTCCCACCGCCAACTCAAACAATGGGTGCGGGAAGTAAATGCAGCAGAGCCACCCGTCGAGTCGCGCAAGCTACTGAAGTGCTCCAGCACGCCCATCATCTTCGACATTGAGGATCGCCCTGACCGCACAACTGCAGTCGGGTGCTTGCCGATGTTGGTTACGCCAACCATCCGCAACCTCAAGGTCACCAAGATGCTGGTTGACGGCGGGGCCAGCCTGAACCTGATCTCCTCCGCTGTGATCCGGAAGCTACAGATCCCTGACAGCGAGCTCGAAGAAACCGGGACGTTCCAAGGGATCAACCCGGGAAGGAGCAAGCCGAAGGGGAAGATCACGTTGCCAGTAACCTTTGGCGGAGAGCTAAACTTCAGGACTGAGAGGATTACATTCGACGTTGCCGATATCCCATTGCCATACAATGGGATACTTGGCCGTCCAGCGCTCGCCAAGTTCATGGCAGCCTCTCACTACGCCTACAACATGCTCAAGATGCCAGGGCCAATAAGCGTCATCTCTGTCCCCGGCGACAAGAAGGACGCGCTTATTTGCGCCGACAAGATCTACCGGGATGCAGTAGCCACAGCAGACAGCAAGACACTTGCCGCTGAAGCTCCCGGGGGAAAGAACAAGACCAAGTCCGGCAAGAGCTCTGGAGCCCACTCCGGCAAACGCACCTCTTCGGAGTGCTGCGCTGCCGTCGAGGACGCACCATCGAGGTCCACCGGCAAGTGCAAGAAGGGAATGGCTGCTCCACCTGCAACCAAAAAGGTGTCCGCCAAGGAGGACGGCACTGGTGGTACCTTCACCATCAGTGCTACGCTTGATCCTAAATAGGAAAGCTCGCTCGTTGCTTTCCTACGGGCGAATGTGGACGTGTTTGCATGGCAACCGTCTGACTTCCCCGGTGTTCCCAGGAAAGTAATTGAGCACAAGCTTGCCGTTTGTCCTCATGCGCGGCCCGTCAAGCAGAAGGAGCGGTGGAGCGCCAATAGTTTATAGCTGGAGAGATCAAGAAGTTGGAAGCAGCAGGCCTTGTTAGAGGTGTACTTCATCCCACGTGGCTGGCCAATCCAGTTGCCGTGCGCAAATCTAATGGGAAGTGGAGACTTTGTATAGACTTCACTGATGTGAATAAAGCTTGTCCCAAGGATCCATTTCCCTTGCCGCGCATTGACCAGATCGTTGACTCCACGGCTGGATGTGAGTTGCTTTCATTTCTTGATGCATACTCCGGGTACCACCAGATATTTATGGCTGAGGAAGATGAAGAGAAGACCGCGTTCATTACTCCATGTGGCACTTACTGTTTCATACGTATGCCCTTTGGATTGAAGAATGCGGGTTCAACGTTTGCAAGGGTAGTCCACACTGCTTTTGAGCCACAGATACACAGGAATGTAGAAGCTTACATGGATGATATAGTGGTCAAGAGCAAGGACAAAGATACCCTGATTCAAGACCTAGAAGAAACCTTTGCAAACATGCGCAAGATACAACTCAAGCTCAACCCCGAGAAGTGCGTCTTCGGAGTCCCCTCCGGCAAGCTTCTCGGGTTCTTTGTGTCCCAGAGGGGGATTGAAGCTAATCCCGACAAGATCAAAGCCATCGAGCAGATCGAAGCCCCGAAGAGCGTCAAGGATGTACGGAGACTTGCTGGTTGTGTGGCTGCCCTCAGCAGGTTCATTTCTAAGTCTGCAGAACGCGCCCTGCCATTTTTCAAAATCTTGAAAAAGGCGGGTCCTATGAAATGGACTCCGAAAGCGGAGGCAGCGCTGCAGGACTTAAAAGGATACCTGTCCTCCACTCCAATACTTGTCGCACCTAAGCCACAAGAGAAGTTGCTGCTATACTTAGCAGCGACCAATCAGGTGGTTAGTGCTGCGTTGGTAGCGGAAAGAGAGGCAGATGAGGAGGCCACGGCCCCGGCAAGCACATCCAGCGACAAGCAGGGGGCTTCCCCGACAAACTTTGGCCCCGACAAGGATGAGTCAGCACAGATGCAAGAAGACGTGCGAAAGAAGTTGGTGCACCGCCCGGTTTATGTTGTCAGTTCCCTCTTGCAGGGGGCTAGGTCAAGATACTCTGGGGTGCAGAAGCTGCTTTTCGGCCTCCTCATGGCCTCGAGAAAACTGCGCCACTACTTCCAAGCACATGAGATAACAGTGGTCACTCGCTTTCCGCTGAAGAGGATATTGCAAAACCCAGAAGCAACAGGAAGGATTGTCGAGTGGGCACTGGAGCTGTCGAGCTTTGGTCTCAAGTTTGAAAGTACTTCAACTATTCAGAGCAGAGCATTGGCAGAGTTCATAGCAGAATGGACACCAACGCCAGATGAAGAGATTCCAGAGACAAGCATCCCTGCCAAAGAAGCAAGCAAAGAATGGATAATGTACTTCGATGGTGCCTTCTCGCTGCAAGGCGCCGGTGCTGGTGTGCTGCTCGTCGCACCCACCGGAGAGCACCTCAAGTACGTTGTCCAAATGCACTTTCCCAAGGAGCAAGCAACAAACAATACTGCAGAGTATGAGGGTTTGCTTGCCGGCCTCAGAATTGCAGCAGAACTTGGGATCAAGAAGCTGATTGTGCGGGGAGATTCACAGTTGGTTGTCCGACAAGTAAACAAGAGCTACCAGAGCCCGTTGATGGAAGCTTACGTCGATGAAGTGAGAAAGCTTGAAGAACACTTTGAAGGCCTACAGATGGAGCACGTTCCAAGGGCTCAAAATGACATCGCAGATGGCCTGTCAAAGTGTGCTGCATTGAAGCTACCTATGGAACCAGGAACCTTCATGCTCAAGCTAACTCAGCCATCCGTTACACCATCAACTTGGCAAAGCAAGAAAAGAAAGTTGGTCTCCGGCGACTACTTGCCGGCGGATCTTCCTGAAATCGCCGCCAAGGTCCCCAAGATCAACGACCAAGTTGCTGAGGAACAGTCTGCTCCTGCGGACCCTAGGGTTCGTACAGTTGAAGCAGGTGTTCCCGGCAAGTCTTGCCCCGGCGAGCTTGCCGGGGAACGTTCAGCTCCGGCAGAGCCGCAGGTTCTTGCCGTAGAAGCTGACGTTCCCGCACCAGCACTGATGCCTTTAGTCCTTGTTGTTGAGCCTCAAGCTCCAACTTGGGCACAACAAATTGTCCGATTTCTTCAAACTGGAGAACTTCCCGAAGAGCCAGAAAAGATAGAGAGAATAACCAGGCAGTCAAGTATGTACCAGTTCGTCGACAATGAGCTGTACAGGAGAAGACTCAATGGTGTCAGATTGAAGTGCATTTCCCGGGAAGATGGATAGAAGTTGTTGCCGGAAATACATGGAGGCATATGTGGCCACCACATTGGCGCAAGAGCACTTGCCGGGAAGGCGTTCCGGCAAGGTTTCTTTTGGCCAGAAGCCCTCCAAGATGCAACTGCACAAGTAACCAAGTGTGAAGCGTGCTAGTTCCGTGCCAAGCAAATACATCAGCCAACTCAAGCTCTCCAGACGGTCCCTTTGTCCTGGCCCTTTTCGGTCTGGGGGCTCGACATCCTCGGCCCCTTTCCCCGCGCAGTCGGGGGCTTTGAGTACTTGTACGTCGCCATCGACAAGTTCACAAAGTGGCCGGAAGTGGAACCAGTGAGAAAGGTGACCGCACAGTCAGTAGTCAAGTTCTTCACGTCAATTGTTTGCCGTTTCGGAATCCCTAACAGGATCATCGCCGACAACGGCACACAGTTCACAAGTCTCACCTTCATGCAATACGTCCAAGACCTTGGCGCCAAGGTCTACTTCGCTTCTGTTGCTCACCCAAGGAGCAACGGTCAAGCAGAGAGGGCAAACGCTGAAGTGCTGCGCGGGCTCAAGACAAGAACTTTCGACAGGCTGCACAAGTGCGGAAGAAACTAGATTGAGGAGTTGCCGGCGGCTCTTTGGTCAATCAGGACGACACCAAATCGAGCCACCGGGCAGACACCCTTTGCTCTTGTCTATGGACCAGAGGCAGTTCTTCCCACAGAACTCGTATACGGGTCTCCACGAGTGCTCGCTTACGATGAGCTCGAGCAAGAGCAGCTGCGGCAAGATGATGCACTGCTCCTCGAGGAGAACCGTCTTCAGGCTGCTGTACGAGCTGCTCGATACCAGCAAGCTTTGCGCCGCTACCACAGCCGCAAAGTTAGAGCCAGAAGTCTCGAGGAAGGCGACCTTGTTCTTCGGCGTGTTCAGTCCGCCAAGAATTCCAACAAGTTGACTCCAAAGTGGGAAGGCCCTTATCGGGTGAGAGAAGTCACAAGGCCTGGCGCTGTCCGCCTTGAGACCGAAGAAGGCTTACCGGTGAGCAACTCCTGGAACGTTGAGCATCTTCGCAAGTTTCACCCATGAGGCGCGGTTGCTGTGATCCATTCCGGCAACCACATTTTGTACAAGTCTTGCCGCTGTTGCATGTAAATCTTTGTACAAAGCCGGGCGCAGACCCCGTGCATCAGTAAAACTTTTGTGCTTCGCACGACTTGTCATTTCATGCCTTTCCGTTTTCTTGCATGTGTTATCTGACACTTTGTGCAGCACACAACCCCCGGTAAGCAATGACAAGCCGCAGGGCTCCATATCTGTGTTTCCTCCCTTTTTCCTTTTTTCTCTCGAAGCAGAAAAACTGTTCCTCACGCACAAGTTTGCCGGGGGGGGGGGGAGGAGACAGTGGTATGGACCAAGTGCTGTTCAAGGGAAGAAAGCCTTGCCGGGAAGCAAACAACCCACGAAAGCTAAGTTGCCAAAGTTTGAGCATTCAAATTTTTAAAATTCTTAGTTATCTTCCTTGAACGACCACGCTTTGTATGGAAAACCTGTGCGCGGAGGAACCTACCCATGGCTAGCCGCGCCCTTACTTTGTTTCGAGCACGCTCAACGACTTAAGTGAGCTGCGACAAGTGTCGCGCCCTTACTTCGTTCTCGACTTCGCTCAACAATCTAAGTGTGCTGCGACTAGCTACGGCAAGGTTTCTTGCCGGCAGGGGCATTGCCAGCAGGCTGCTGAAGTCCCGCACTCAGCGCTCGCGGTAAGGGTCCCTTTGCCGGCAAGTTCCCTAAAAGCGTAGGGTGAGAAGCATACAAAGTAAAGGAACCAAGCAAGGGAGATAACACTGCATCAATTACCCAAAATAAAGTTATATTACAAGTTGACTTGTCGTTGTTCTAACAAACTACTGTCCATGACTGAATTGGCAGCGACAAGAGAAGCAGAAAGAAAACAACCTAGTCTACACGGTCGCCGTCAACCCTCCTGATCTTCCCCACCTTGGGCACGATGTGGGCAACTCGAGCCTTCGGCGCTTCCTGGTCAGCGTCGGGCGGCAAGGTCCGGAGGACGTTGTCAAGATTGATCCCGGGGTTGCGGTGGACGATCTTCGTCAACACTCGCTCCACAGTACCCGTGGAGAGCCTGCGCGCCTCGTTCGCCAGCTGTGTGGGGAGCCTTTCCCGTAGCTGCGCGAGGGCCGGCGCCACTCCTCTGAAGAACAAGCTCAGCATGGCGCTGTGGGGGAGGTTCTCGTCGGGGGAGTACACGAGGTGCTCCGTCCCTAGCGCCACCATCTCCTTGTCGATGTTGGTGGCGGAGGCGACGAGCTCCTTGGTCCACTGCTCCACTGTCTGCCTGAAGTTGTTCTGCATGAGGGCGGCGCTCTCTAACAGTGCCCTCTCAGCCCGGAGATCTTCATTCAGCTTCGTCTCCCTGTTCCGGGCCCCGTCGAGCGATTCCGTGAGGGTGGACAGCTTTAGCTCCAAGTCCGCGATGGAGTCTTTGGCGGCGGTGAGTTCCTGACCCTTGTCGGAGAGGCGGACCTGCAGCTCCGAGTGGGTGTGGGCGTCTTTCTCCCGCGCCAACGTGAGCGCGGCAATCCTCTCCTCGCTCGTCTTCAAGCTCGTCTCCAACTGCGCCACCCTCGCCTCCAAGTCTCTCTTGGCGGTCTCTGCGGCAGCAGTGGCGTCCCTCGCGTCCTGCAGAGCCCCGCCAGTGGACTGCTCGCGCGCGGTAAGGTCGTCCTCATGGCTATCGAGGTCGACCTTCCGCTGCCTGAGCTCTCCCTCCCGCCGAGACAGATCCTCGGCGGCTAGTCGTTGCTGCTCCTCAACCTCGGCCTTCTCGAGGATGAACGCCTGGTGCGCCCCGGCGAGCTCCTCCCGCTCCTACGCCAAGTTCCGAAGAGCTGCTTGGTTGGCGGCGCGGAGTTCCTCGGCGCACTTCTCCAGACCAACGCCAGCCTTGACAGCCAGAGCCTCTCGGGACTCCAGCTTGGCCTACCTGGCACGATACAAGGCCAGAATCCGGCGCAAGAGCTGCTCCTCCTCGGGCTCGTTGCTACTGCCGGGCGCGTCGACAACCCTCAGCCCGGCGGAGGGAAGGACTTCTCCAACGAAGCTCTCCCCCTCCACGGGCGCCGTTGACGAAGATGCCCACGGGACTTGGATGAAGACCCCATTGGCGGCCTCCAGGTAGACACCCGGCCCAGTCGCGGCGGCGGAGGGGTCGGCGGCCGGCGCAGCGTCCGACGCTCCTGCGGCCTCAGGGCCGTCAGTGCAGTTGCCGGTCCCCTCCTCAGCTGCAGCGTCAGTGGCCGCGGCGGTCTCATCGGCGGCTGGCTCGTCGGCGCCGGCCATCCCTTCAGCGGTGGTGGCGTCTCCAGCATTGCCGCGTGCGTCCTCCTCGGCGATGGCCTCTGTCTCCATCGGCTCCGGGGCGGGCGGATCTGACAGAAGAAAAAGAAAAGAAGAATCGTCAAGCAAATATCCAAAAAGAAGAATTCAAGAGAAGAAAAGTACAAGGGTTACCTGCGCGGGCCTCTTCCTCTATGGGGATCCTTGTCGGGGAGTTCTCCCTTGGCGGCGTAGTAGTGGTCCCCGTCGGCGGAGGGCCGCTGGCGCCTTCCCTTGGCGGGGTGCCCACCCTTGTCGGGGTGCTCGCCCTTGGCAGGGTACGCGCCCTTGGCGGAGTACCCGCCCTTGGCGGAGCGCTCTCCCTCGCCGGGGAACTCCTACTTGGCGGGGAGGGTGGGACGAGCGGCTCGTCGGGAGCAGTCTCTTGACGCTCCTGAGGCTGCGGCTCCACTTCTGCGCAAGTCAACAAGCAAACAAGACATTAGCAAGGATAAGAAGCTCAAGCGCGTCCAACAAGCGAAAAAGTAAACAAAGGACTTACGCTGGGGGCTGCGCTGGGGGCTGCCCTGCGGGGCAGCTGGCTGGTCCGGCAAGCTCGTCGCCGGCGCATCCCCTGCCGCTGCGACGGGATCATCCTCGAGGTCGACCACCGGGATCTTGGTCCTCTTCGCCACTCTCTGCGCCAAGGTCCCGAAGGGCAAACATCAAGATCAGAGTCAGGCAAAGAGAATTCAAGACAAGAGCAACAAAAAAATCAAAAGAAATAAGAGTTGCAAGTGCTTACTCTTCCTCCTCCTCGTCGGAACTAAGGACGGAGAAGTCGAAGTCCGCCTCGCGCATCCCGGCGCGAGGAGCTGGAGGGGTAGGCTCCCTCGGGCGCTTGGCGGGCTCCGGAGCCATGGGCTGAGAAGACCCCGCTCCGGTCGTCGCCGAAGACCGAGGGGCGGAAGGAACGCCGGAATCGGTTCGGGAAGATCCCCCTCCGCCTGCCGCTGAGGCGTGGGGCGCCTCCTTGACGGCCTTGCTCGTCATGGTGGCACGCGTCGAGCGACGCTGCGGCTGCTGTCGGGGCGCCGGCTGCCTCGCCGTGTCAGTGGTCTTGCGGAGGCGCTTTTTTGGCTGTGGCGGAGGACTTGGCGGTGGCGGAGAATTCTCCGAGGATGAGGAAGCGTCGTCGAGGCCCAAAGACCCGCCTGAGTCTTCTGAAGGGTCGCCCGAGTCGTCGCCCGATTCGGCGTCCTCCTCGGCGGGCTCACTTGACTCTGTGCCCTGCCCGGCAGCCTCGCTCGTCCCGGTAGGCTGCCCGACAGGCCTCAACAGTTTAAGGATCTCCTCCTCCTCGGCCCAGCTCACCGCGTCCGCTGCGTCCGCCTCGTCCAAGGAGTACCGGAACTCGCCCGCGGCCTCAGCTGCGGCTGCCTCCTCCATCCTGGTGGCGATATACGTCAAATCCCGGTCGGTGGTGTCGCAGGTGAGACCCTTCTTCTCATCAAGATTAATCGGCAGCTCAACCAAGTTGTCGAAGAAAGTTCGTGCAGTCTCGTCAGAAGGTGCCAGCCAAGTGGGATCAACCCCGTGGGAGTCGCACAGCGGCATTGCCGCGCGGATGGCACTAAGAGAAGAGTTGTTACATAGTGGAACTACTCCCTGCGACAGGGTAAACCACTCCGGATGATTGGGGTCATGATTGAATAGCTCCCAGATCATCCCCTTGAGCTCTAGGACGGTGAAGTTGTAGTTGAGGCCGGGGCGTAGCCTCATGCAGTCAGCCGCGTTGCCGAATTCCCAAGCAGACCGCTTCCTCTCCTGCAAGGGGGCGATGCGCCGTCGAAGGAAATCTGCCCCGACCTCACCTACAGTAAGATTGGCTTGCCGGAGGCGGAGGATCCTAGTGAGGGCAACCTTCAGCTTCTCGTCCTCCGGGGCCAGGTCACTCCAATCCTTGCCGCGCACTATTGCAGCTCGGCGCGGGGAGGTAAATTGCTCAGGTTCATCTTCCATGACCCAGCACCAATCGGCCCTCCACTCCTCCCACTTGTCGCGGAGCTCTCCAGCCAAGTACGCCTCTTTCTTGTTGAGCCTAAAGATCCAAGAGATGCCACCAGACAGAGGAGACCCAGACTCTACTCTAGGTGTGAAGAAATGGCGGAAGAGAGCCATGTTGGGGGTGACTCCGACAAAGTTTTCGCACAGATGTGCGAAAACGGCCAAGGTTAAGACTGCGTTTGGGGTGAAATCTAGAAGGTGGAATCCATACGTGTTCATAACGTCGTAGAAGAACTCAGAGTACGGAGGGAAGAGGCCGCAATGGAAGAACGGAGCAAAATAAGGGTAACCTCCCGGGAACATGTCGCAGGCTTCAGCGGGGAGGACCCTGGTGCGCGGGTGAGCCTTCGTCTCCCTGGCCCAGAACAAGTAGAACTTGTCCCTCAGCTCCCTCGCGCCAAGCCTCGGCGGGAAGACCACCATCTTCTTCCGCATTGCTGCTAGCTTCGCCACCCGCTCGGACTTCGCGCTTTTTGCCTTGTCGCTCTTCGGGGCCATGGCGGGGACGGCGAGTGGGGTCGGCGGCGCTGGGGAGGCTGTTGGCGGCGGAAGAGGGGTGGAGCTCGGCTCTCTTTCGACCTTTGAGGAGGGGGGAGAGCGGCGGGGGTTTTTGGAGGTTGAAGACGCAATGAAGCAATGGGGGAAACTGCCCCTGTTTCCTCTGCTTTTATGGGGGAGCGGGGGACATTCCGCATTTTCCCATTAAAGAAACAGGCCACGATCTCTCCCACGACGCCGCAATCGACGCGTGCCGTTAGGGAGGGATGCGGCGGATACGGAGTGGGATACGGCGCGCCGTGGGCCGCGTGTGTCCGTGCATTGTTTTGGGCCTGGCCCAACAACGCTCGGCACCGTGTCTGCCCAGGCCCGGGGGCTCCTGTCAGTGTACTTAAGTAGGGGTACCTTAGTATCCCGACTTGTGCACGGGCAGTAGCAGCGTCCCGTGGCAGGGCTCACCACGCGCTCGCCAAGACCCACTCTAGTTCCTTTTGAGCCATTCAAGAACAAAGTATTCAAGTTAAGAAACAAGACCCCGACAAGAGGAGCTTGCTGGGAAGGCCGCTCCAGGCTCAAGACCACCCCTCTAGCGCAAGACCCTGGCAAGAGGAGCTTGCCAGGAAGACCGACGGACAGCATTTCAGAAGACTTGCCGTGGCGTATCGCGCGCCCCGGCAAGGCCCGGGGAGCGACAAGCTTCCGGGCGCGACAAGGTAGCGACCGCGGCAAGGTGCTTGCCGCGGCAAGCTTGCACTGTGTGCCTGCGCTCCAGCTCATCTGGCCACGCGTCGCCCTGGGGCCCTTCCAGGGGCACGTGGCAGATGGTTGTGCAGCCTGGGGTACACGGTGGCAAGCCACGATGACAAGACCTCCGTCGTGGCGAACGGAGACGCCCGGACGGACGCTTTTTACACTATTTGGGGCGACGGCGACGGGCATTCAATGCCCTTGTCCCCCACCGTCTAGGTTAGGTACAGAGCACTGTACATCCACTGTTACAACTACCACTAGTTTTACGCTTTTACCCCCAACTACGTTGGCACCTGTCGGTGACCCCTTGTACCTATAAAAGGAGGCCCATGCACAACGTAGGGGAGGTTCTGAAGTTTGATCACTCCCACGCTCGGTGTAGCCGGTACTGTAGATCTTCTTGCTCCCGAGCCAAGAACTCAATAACAAAACCAAGGCACGAGTAGGGTTTTACGCATCCGTGCGGCCCGAACCTGGGTAAACTGCTGATACGTCTCAAACGTATCTAATTTTCCAAACACTTTTGATATTGTTTTGACCTCATTCTTGCATGATTTGGACTAAACTAACCCGGACTGACGCTGTTTTCAGCAGAGCTGCCTGTATGGTTTATTTGTGTGCAGCAAAATGAATTTTTAAGCATCTCAGAAAAATCCACGAAAAATCCACGCACCCGAGGAAACCAAATGCCAGAAGTGGGGCCAGAGGGGGGCCAGGGGGTGCCCAGGCGCCCTGTGGGCGCGCCCCCCCTGGGCCGTGCCGGGGGGGGGGCGCCTGGGTGGGGCCCACACCCCCTGGTGCCCTACTTTAGCCCGTATTTTTCCTCCCGACGCAGAAATCCCAGATCGGAAGTCCTTTCGCTATTTTTCGTCGCGGAGCCGCCGCCACCCTCTGTTCTTCTTCGGGAGGGCTAATCTGGAGGCTGATTTGGCCTCCGGAGAGGGGAGATCGTCGCCATCGTCATCATCATCACCACTTCATCATCTCTCCATGACTTCCCCCTTCATGTGTGAGTAATTCCCTTGTTGTAGGCGAAGGGGATGGTAGGGATTGGATGAGTTAGATCATGTAATAGTTCGTCAGATTGTTGGGGGCATGTTGCCTATCATCTAGTATGGTGTTTATCATCTTTGCTACAACTTGTTATTCTTAATGCTTGACACTTAGGGCCCGAGTGCCATGATTTCAGATCTGAACCATATGTGTTTGCATGAATATATTTGTGTTCTTGATCCTATCTATGAGTTGTATGCACCTGTTACGGTTCGGAACCGGCGATCCCAAAAGTGACAGCTTGGGATACCAAAGGGGATGGTCTGTAGTTTGAGGATTACATGTATCCATTGAGTTCATTGCTTTGTTCTGGTGCTCTTTGACAGGAGCACCTTAATATCCATTAGTTCCTTTTGGCTCCGTTCGTAGCGGGATGGTAGGACAAAAGATGTTGTGCAAGTTCTTATTGCAAGCACGTACAACTACCTACGGGATACATGCCTAATGTTTGATATTTGCCTAGATGATCATTACTTTTCCGTGTGCCGTGCCCCGAGTTAGAAACTATCTCATCCATGCAACGCCCAACCATCCATGTCCCTAGCCTACAGTATTTTAAACCTTGCTTGTCACTAGTTGCTACTTTTGCCATTTACTACTTCTATTTACTTTTGCTGTTTACTTTTACTATTACTATCATCACTATCATATCACTGTTACCACTTATCTTTTGTTGCAAGTTAGTATATTTCAGGTGCGGTTGAATTGACAACTCAACTGTTAAAGCTTATTAATACTCTTTGGCTCCCCGTGTGTCGAATCAATAAATTGGGTTATTCTTACCCGCGAAGACTATCTCGATCCCTTACGGTTGAGGGTTATCAAGTACCGTTTTCTGGCGCCGTTGGCGGGGAGCATAACAATATTTACAAGTCTACTTGAGGTATCCTACCTGCTGCACTTTATTCACTATGGGTAAGAAAGGAGACCCCAAGGTTCCGATCTTACGATCCACTACAAGAAGAGGTACTGCTCTGAGCACTAGTGCTACACTTGATTCACCTTCTGTCATGAGTAAGTTCGCCTCACCACCACCACATGATGCTCCTACTGAATCTGTTACTATGTCTGATACACTTGATGATGCTTCTACTACTTTTGATGATGATATTAGTTCACTTGGTTATGCTCTTGAGAAACAAATTACTACTGCTGCTGAAAAATATGGAATTGAACTTCCTGTTACTCGCTACCCTATTGGTGAAACTTATGATTATCCTGATTTGAGTAAACTCCAGGAGAGGCTCCTTGATGATGATTATTATATACTTGATGAAGATTTATGCAGGGAACTGACGGAGTTTGCCGGCTCTGGCCTTGAAACTATTAAGAAAATATTTGAAAAACACTCTTTGAAAAACAAAACCGTTCCTAATCCTGAGTTTGCTACATCTCCTATATGCATTGATGATCCTGATTTTGATTTCTCTGTTGATCTTTCACTTATACCTATGGTTGAAGCTGACCCCTTTTATGGCAGAGAAAATGATGATGCTACTGCACACCTAACTAAACTTGGTGAGCTAGGTAGCCTGTTTACCACAGATGAGAAGATACGCTACTTTTATGTGACCAAGCTTCTTCCTTTCTCCTTGAAGGAAGGTGCTAAAGCATGGTATGATTCACTCCCATGCGGTTCTATTAAGAGTCCTCAGGACTTAGCTCACTCTTTTGTTGATAACTACTTTCCTGCTCATATGCAACATGCTGCTTTACAAAGAATTTATAACTTTAAACAGTCGCAGGATGAGTCCCTCCCTAAAGCTTGGGGGAGGTACTGCGGTTTGATTCAGGCTAGACCAGGACATGGAGTTCCTAAGAATGAATTAATTGATATATTCTATGCTGGTCTAACTGATGAATCTAGGTCCTATCTGGACAGTTGTGCTGGTTGTGTTTTCAGGAAAAGAACACCGGACGACGCGGAAGATTTAATGGGCAGAATTGCCAAGAACCATGAAGATTGGTCCGTCCCTGAACCACCTCCACCAACAAAGAAGAGGGGCATGTTTGTTCTAAGCCCCGAGGATATGCGAGAAGCAAAGAAGTCTATTAAAGAGAAATGTATTAAAGCTGAAGATGTGAAGAATCTACCCGCTATTGAGAAGCTGTGTGAGCCTACCACTCACCCTCCTATGGTAGAGGTACACTCTCTTTGAGATTTCAACGCAAGTGACATCCCTCATGGTAAACCTCCTGATCAATGTTTAGATGAGTTTGATAATTTTATTATGAAACAGAATCATTTTAATGAGAGGATAGAAAGTCAGTTGCATGATAATTCCCTTGCTATCAAAATGTTGCTTGGTGTTTTAGATAGAACAGTTAATGATGTTCAATGTCTTGTGAAGCATTTTCATATGGTTCAAACTCAGCTTGATCAAATTTCTAATGTGCAAAGAGATTTGCTTGCTAACAATGCCAAACAAGATAAATTGCAGGCTTTTGGGATTAAGACCCGAGGAGGAACTAGTACTCAAGATCCTCTTTATCCAGAGGGACATCCGAAGAGAATCGAGCAAGATTCTCAAATGCAGGAAGAAGAAATTGTTGTCCCTCCAAATAAGAAAAAGAAACATAAAGAGACTGACAATTCTAGTGATCCTATTGCAGATAAAGAGCCAGCTATTGATCCCAACAGTGTATCTATTTCCGATGCTGAGACTGAAGACGGTGCTGAACCTGAAGGTAATGATAATGAGAAGAATGATCCGCCTGAAGTTCGAGAAGAAGGAGCACCTGACAAACATAAGAGGTACACTAAAGAAGACTTCATCGCAAGAAAACATGGGAAGGAGAAAGAACCATGGGTACAGAAACCCATGCCCTTTCTAGGTAAGTCCATCAAATCTAAAGAAGAAGAGCATTACAATAAGTTTTGTGAATGGATTAAACCTCTTTTTCTTTAAATTCCTTTGGATGATGCTATTAAGTTACTTCCTTATTCAAAATATATGAAAGATATTGTGACTAACAAAAGAAAAGTTCCTAATGATGCAATATCTACTATGCTTGCTAACTATTCTTTCAGCGGAAATATTCCTGAGAAGCTCGGTGATCCAGGTATACCCACCATTCCTTGCTCCATAAAGAATAATTATGTCAAAACTGCTTTATGTGATCTTGGAGCGGGAGTGAGTGTTATGCCTCTCTCTCTTTACGAGAGGCTTTGTTTAGAGAAACTAATTCCTACAGATATCTCCCTTCAGATGGCTGACAAGTCAACCGCTGTTCCGATAGGTATTTGTGAGGATGTTCCAGTTGAAGTTGCTAATTGTTTAATTCTTACTGATTTTGTTGTGCTTGACATGCCCGAGGATGGGAGCATGTCCATTATTCTTGGTAGACCTTTCCTTAACACCGCAGGTGCTATTATTGATTGCAACATAGGGAAGGTTACCTTTCATGTGAATGATAAAGAACACACGGTATATTTTCCGAAGAAGACCGACAGGAGGCATGCCCTCAACTCTATAGAGAATATCGAGACCGTGAAAATTGGAGAATGGGACTGTCCACTACATGTGCCTCACAAATACAAAACTATCATGGTAGGGACAATGTCCATCAAGGTAAAAGTTCAGTGATTACTTCGTAGGAGCTGAGATTTTTTGTTCTATATACCGCTTGTTTGTTGGTAAGACTTGATCAACCTTACTAGTGAACGTGTTTTATATGGATAAAAAGTTGAGCTTTCTATGTTTTTATTTGTTTTTAGTGTTGTCATATTTGCTGTACCAAGTATCTGTGTTTTTGAAGCTTCACAATACTACTAACTGCTTCAAGTTTTCAGAGAGTTTCGCAGCTTTTTGAACTTCGAAAAAATTTTAACAGTGAAGTTTTCAGAAAAATTCCAGAAAAATTATATTAAAAATTTCCACAACGGGAGAGACCCGAAAAGTCCTGGGGCCAGCCAGGGGGGCCACCAGTGGCCCAGGCGGCCAGCTGGCGCGGCCCAGCCCCTGGCCGCGCCCACAGGGCGCCTGGGGCCCACGGGACCCCCCTCCAGGTACTTCTTCTTCCCCTCTCTCTCTCTTTTTCCAGAAATCCGAGTTCTGGTCTTGTTCTTGCTGTTCTTGCTGTTCTTGGGGGCGATTCTTCGATCTCTCTCTACAGCCCATCATTTGAGCTGAAATTTTGAGCAAATACTCCCTGGTATGTGACTCCTCCACCCCTCCAATTAGATTTTTGATTGGTGGCCTCATTTGTGAGTATTTAGTAGTTTTTGGTGCTGTAGAGATGAGCTTGCATGCATGTGTAGAAAGTTGTTTTCCAAGTTTTGATGCAAGTTTATGCCTTGGGCAAGTGAGTTGAGTAGTTTGCCTTAGCTCACTTTGTTTTAATCCTCGTTTTTGTAAATCGTATTTTTTTTTCAGAAATGAGTTTGTTAGGAAGGGCAAAAGGATGGCTTGAGAAGAGGAGGCCCGCACACTCCGATCGAGTCACTAGAGCCGCAGCTTCACCATCGACTGCCAGGGTGAGCTATAATGCAGATCATGTGCCCCTGGAGTTGTTGGAAGACACAAGTCCAGCACGTGTGATGACATATCCATGTGACGAATTCATGGAAGCTGCGGGAATCAAGGATGAATTTTATAATCTTTGTGCTAATGCAGGTTTGACACGGCTCGTCACCAGCCGTGTTACTCAGTATCAAAGACTCACCTCCATTTTCATTAACAGTTTTAGATATAATCCTGAATCAGGTGCTATTGAGTTTAAAATTTATAATGATCTTATCACCATGACTTTGGGAAATTTTTGTGAAGTAATAGGTGTGCCGAACGCTGGGAGGACGGCAAGGATGGCCACTCAGCCCTCCGAGCTGAAAACCGTCATCAACTCTCTCTGCAACATGGGTACGAGGGATATTCATCGGTCGAAGATCTCCAGTATCTTGTGTCCTCACCTCAGGTATTTTGCATATTATATTGCTAGAGGGGTGTTAGCTCGTGACAACACGAGCAGCATTTCTGCTCCGGATATTGCTATCCTGGCAGCAGCCCTCTTAGGGAGGTCTGATTATAACATTGGTACCTTAATTGCTCGACGCCTTGCTATGAACGGTAACAAGGGGGACTTATATGGTGGCATTTATGCCACGCTCATCTTAGAGCATCTTGGAGGCACCCCACACCCTGATGATACTCCTTTTACTTATTTAAGCTTTGATCATGCTGCTATGAAAAGGCATAAGTTTGTTACCATGGGTTCTGAGCTTGATAACCTTGTTTATATCTTGCGTTTTGGAACTACCACGGAACGCGAGATCCGTCTACCTGCACCTCTTTTGTTTGATTTTTCGGAACGGATGGTCCTTTGATGTTGTCCAGTTCGATGAGTTCATGGTCCAGCATCAGTTCCATAACCCCATGGAGGGGGTTGTGCCCGACGAGGAGAGGCACGGTGAGATACCACATTTTCAGGATGAGACCGCCACCGAGTTTGGTGAAGGGTCTTCCTCTGTTTGGCGCTCGGAACCTTCCTCGTGGGAGACTCCGAGGAGTTCGGTGTACGCGCCATCATCCTTCTACGACCCTTGGTCTCACCACCATACCCCTGGAGCAGGAGGCTCCTGGGGGCAGTAGCTGCTACCAACTTAGGCCAAAAGCCTAAGCTTGGGGGAGTACGTGCCCTTCTCACTTTTTCATTGTATTATCCGTTTTACTTGCTTTGATCTTTTCGAAGTTTTTGCCCGTTCTTCTTTGTTTCTCTCTTTGCAAAAACAACAAAAAGATTTTCTCTTTCTTTTGCTTTTATTCAACCTTTAAAAAAGAAACCCAAAAAGATTTCCTTTCTCTCTTTAGTTCGCTTTGTTTTTAGAGATCAGCTCAAATCCGTGATGGCATTTGATTATATTTCCTACGTTTGATCGTGCAAGTGACAAGCAGTAATGACGAAGATCGACTGAAAGGAAGCAACAAGGAAGACCGGTATGAACTCTTATTGTTTATACTTTTGTACATATGCCTGTACTTATGATCTAGAGACCAGCTTGTAGCGACATAGTGCTATGTTTGCAATGCTTTTTCAGTGGTTCATGCTTTCCTTGTGGCTAGTCCCGAATAACTAGAGTACATAATGTGTTATTGAAATGATCTACATGCATCATGCTGTTCATAGTCTGGCATACTAAGGTGGTATTTCCCTTTAGAGGATTTTTGGATTGACTTGGCACATGCTTACACATGTTTAAGACTAAAAAGTCTACTTTGCCTTGACGATCTTTGAGTTTTAGAATAGTTATATCACTTTCATGCCCGATTCAATGTTGCTTTGTCGCTCTGCATGATTATGACCGTTATTGCTCTCTAGTTGGTCGCTTCCCAGTCTTTTGCTAAACCTCCACCCGTACTAAGCGAAATGACTGCTTGTGCATCCAAAACCTTTAAACCTGTTATGCCATATGAGTCCACTATACCTTCCTATACATGGTATTTACCTGCCATTCCTAACGAAGACTTTCATGTACCATCTCGAAATTAATCTAAAGCATTTCTCTTTTTGTGCCTATGTTTTAGCTCATGAGGAAGTAGTAGTTAATTCATGATCCCTTTAAGTTGGACAAGTTTCACCCCTGGATTGCATGTATAATGTGCGAACCACTAATATGAAAAGGAACTGGCATTGAGTGCGCCCGGCTCAAAAAGATAATACAACAAACGAACCCTCCTTCATGCTTTGTTCATGAGAAATCAGAAAACTTTGGCAGTGATAAACAAAGGAGATTAAGAGGATGTGATCGTCCTCATGCGGGAGCCGTTCCTCGAAACTTGTCTGGTTTAAAAAGTGATTGAGTTATCTGCTAGCATTCGTTGACGAATTATGCACCTCTCAAAAACATATTTACTTCTGTTTTTTAAAACCAAGAGCTCTGGTACATGTTTAGTTTTTGTTTTCGATCACGGGTTTTCCATTTTGCCAATAAAAGCCACAGTTCGAGAGTCTCATCTTCTTTCTTCAAAGCACTGACTAGGAGAGCATAATTGTCATTCTGAGTGTAATGTGCATTGTCCCAAAGTATTACATTGTCTTCTGCATACTTGTGATATGATTTATTCTGAAATCCTTAGCTCTAGTCTCCTTTAAAACTCTGGAGGAGTCTCTGCATTTATGTTTTGCTTCACTCATGGAGGCTAGCGAGATACCACCTTAATATGCTCAAGCTATGTGCAATGTGATCTTGTCTTGATTTTCGGTAATATATTGTTTACCCTTAATTATTTGTGACTGGTCACTCGGAAGGAGGATTGCTCCTTGCATTGTTCTCATAAGTACTGTTTTAATACTTGCTGAACTCTTTTCGTAGTACATGCTTATATACATCTAATGAAGCAAAAGAGTTTGTCAAAGTTTTCTTTGTCGCGTCCAGTTCGTTGAACTGAATTGCTTGAGGACAAGCAATATGCTAAGCTTGGGGGAGTTGATATGTCTGAAACATATCTACTTTTCCAAACACTTTTGATATTGTTTTGACCTCATTTTTGCATGATTTGGACTAAACTAATCCGGACTGACGCTGTTTTCAGCAGAGCTGCCTGTATGGTTTATTTGTGTGCAGGAAAACAGATTTTTAAGCATCTCAGAAAAATCCACGAAAAATCATGAAAAATCCACGCACCCGAGGAAACCAAATGCCAGAAGTGGGGCCAGAGGGGGGCCAAGGGGTGCCCAGGCGCCCTGTGGGCGCGCACCCCTGGGCCGCGCCGGGGGGGCGCCTGGGTGAGGCCCACACCCCCAGGTGCCCTACTTTAGCCCGTATTTTTTCCTCCCGACGCAAAAATCCCAGATCGGAAGTCCTTTCGCTGTTTTTCGTCGCGGAGTCGCCGCCACCCTCTGTTCTTCTTCGGGAGGGCTAATCTGGAGGCTGATTTGGCCTCCGGAGAGGGGAGATCATTGCCATCGTCATCATCATCACCACTTCATCATCTCTCCATGACTTCCCCCTTCATGTGTGAGTAATTCCCTTGCTGTAGGCGAAGGGGATGGTAGGGATTGGATGAGTTAGATCATGTAATAGTTCGTCAGATTGTTGGGGGCATGTTGCCTATCATCTAGTATGGTGTTTATCATCTTTGCTACAACTTGTTATTCTTAATGCTTGACACTTAGGGCCCGAGTGCCATGATTTCAGATCTGAACCATATGTGTTTGCATGAATATATTTGTGTTCTTGATCCTATCTATGAGTTGTATGCACCTGTTACGGTTCGGAACCGGCGATCCCAAAAGTGACAGCTTGGGACACCAAAGGGGATGGTCTGTAGTTTGAGGATTACCTGTATCCATTGAGTTCATTGCTTTGTTCCGGTGCTCTTTGACAGGAGCACCTTAATATCCATTAGTTCCTTTTGGCCCCGTTCGTAGCGGGATGGTAGGACAAAAGATGTTGTGCAAGTTCTTATTGCAAGCACGTACAACTACCTACGGGATACATGCCTAATGTTTGATATTTGCCTAGATGATCATTACTTTTCCGTGTGCCGTGCCCCGAGTTAGAAACTATCTCATCCATCCAACGCCCAACCATCCATCTCCCTAGCCTACAGTATTTTAAACCTTGCTTGTCACTAGTTGCTACTTTTGCCATTTACTACTGCTATTTACTTTTGCTGTTTACTTTTACTATTACTATCATCACTATCATATCACTGTTACCACTTATCTTTTGTTGCAAGTTAGTATATTTCAGGTGCGGTTGAATTGACAACTCAACTGTTAAAGCTTATAAATACTCTTTGGCTCCCCGTGTGTCGAATCAATAAATTGGGTTATTCTTACCCGCGAAGACTATCTCGATCCCTTACGGTTGAGGGTTATCAACTGCTCGCGTGCGCACCTCGATCCGCTCTTTGTGCTCCCTCCGCTCCCTTGCCGTACCGAAAAGGGGCCGCGGTCCCATAGGTGTTCGGGGGCGATCAGTTTCCCCGACAACCATCTTCAACCTCTACTTCCCTGAGTTCGATAAACCTTAGGTCATCCACTTGAGGGAAATTGCTGCTATCCTACAAACCTCTGCGCTTGGAGGCCCAACATAGTCTACAAGAGTAGAAGCCTTTGTAGACATCATGCCCCCCTCCACTTATTCCTGCACTCATGCTCTTCTTCTTCCTCCCAAAAAAATCCCCAACCTGCTCAAACCCGAGTTCTAGCTCATCTTGCTGCCATTTTTGATCTCCTTGCTCAAAGCACCATTCACCAAACTGTTTGGGGAGATTGTTCCTTGGTATGTGACTCCTCCATTGGTCCAATTAGTTTTTGCTCTAGTGCTTTATTTGTTGCAAATTTATGCTGCTGTGGTGACCTTGTTCTTGAGCTTGCATGTCAAATTTTCTTGGTCCCAAGTGGTTCTAATGCATGATATAGCCTCTAGGCACTTATAGGAGTTGCTGATATCAATCTTGTTGAGTTTGGTTAACTTTTATTTTGAAGTTACTAAAAATTTCAAAAAATTCAGAAAAATGTCTAGGAGAAACTTCCAAGGTGGTCCTTCTAGGAAGCAAGAACGGAGGCTCGTGTTCCGTGAGCCGGACGATGAACCACCGAGGGATGCTGATGTGCAGCCTTGTGAATGGCCGTCAAATGAATTCATGTGTCAAGCTGGCATCAAGGATGAATTTTACGCGTACGTGCGCAACGCTGACCTCGAGGACTTCATACAGGATAAGTGTCCTCAATACCGTGACTTAACTTATAGCTTTGTGAGAAGGCTTAAATTTCCATCTTCACGTAATTCTCACACTGTATTGTTTGACCTATATGATAAATCCTATACCATGGATTTAGAGGATTTTAATGTTGCTTGCAAGCTCCGACAGTGGGGCAGTATGAGTGATCCTCACAAATCTGAATTTAGAGAATTCCTAACTAGTATTACAGTGGGGGAATCCAGGGAAATCACACATGCTACCATAGAGAGTATTCATTTTCCTGCTGTTCATTACTTTGCTCTCTTTATCGGCAGATGCATAAACGGTAAGGATGAGGCTTGTCACATGTGTGTCCCTGGTCTTAGTGTTCTCAGGAGTGTCATACTAGGTGATAGGAATATAAGTTGGGAGCCATTGTTGCACATAGACTACACCATAATGGGTTGCATGGAGATTTATTTGGTGGGATCTATGCTACCTGCATAGCCCGCTTTCTTGGTGTGTCTGTGCACGTGAATGATGAACCTTTACCTCCTGCTTATTTAGACTGCCATGCTATGACTAGTCATCGGTTTATAGAGTGGGATGAATATCGACTAATCTTTAACAGGCAGCATGCCATCCCTATTGTTCTTCCTACCCCCACCTTGTTTAACTTTCAGGAAAAAGGGAGATATACTATAACTATGAAGGAGGCAAATGCTTATTATAACATGACGGAGGCAGCTCGCCTTCGAGCTGCAGCTCAGCATGCAGCATCTGCTGTGTCTCAGTACGACCCCAACTACAACTTTGGATATTTGTCAGGCCAATACTGGCCATAGACCAACTTAGGCCAAAAGCCTAAGCTTGGGGGAGTACATGTTTCTCACCGACTTGCATTCATGTTCACACTTATTCTAGTTGTCGGTGCTCACACTCTTTCACTGTACCATCCATGCTTAGTTTCAATTTATTTTTCTTAGTCTTTTTCTTGTGTGCTAGAAAAACCCAGAAAAACAAAAAATATTAGCTGTAGCTTTTAGCTAGTTCACTTTCTTTGCTTGTAGTAGTAGTTAAATTGAAAACCTAACAAGATTTCCCGTTCTTCTTTTTCTTGTTGGGAGCTTTCCCGTGTAAATAGTTTCTTTTCTTTTCCTTAGGGGTTAAGAGTAGAGACCATGATTAGAATGCTTAGTGGCTCTCATATGCTTTGTTGTTGATTTAACCTTGAGCAATATTATCTTGTCTTCTCCCTTGTATTAAATGTCTGCAGATTCCAGCTTAGTCCAATGCACGTGCACTGTTATTATTATCCACACCGTTCGGTCGTGCGAGTGAAAGGCAATAAGGATGATATATGATGAACTAATTGAGATGAGAAAAGCTGGTATGAATTCGACCTCTCTTATTTTTGTAAATAAGATGGCTCGTCATTCTTGATTGAGCTTGTTATGAATGAAACATGTTTGCAATGATAATTAGAGATCATAGCTACTTATGCCATGCTTAATTAGCTGAGAGTTTATAATGGTCTATCTTGCGTGCCAACAGGATATTAAAATGGTTGTGATGTGGTATGATGGGTGGTATCCTCCTTTGAAGGATTTAAGTGATCTGACTTGGCACATGTTCACGCATGTAGTTGAAACAAATCAACATAGCCTTCATGATATTTATGTTCATGGTGATTTATATCGTACTCATGCTTGCATTCATTGTAGATTAATTTTAATGCATGTTCATGACCGTTGTTGCTCTCTAGCTGGTCGCTTCCCAGTCCCTTTCTAGCCTTCACCTGTACTAAGCGGGAATACTGCTTGTGCATCCACTTCCATAAACCCCAAAGTTATTCCATATGAGTCCACCATACCTTCCTATATGCGGTATTTACCTGCCGTTCCAAGTAAATTTGTATGTGCCAAACTCTAAACCTTCAAATGAAATTCTGTTTTGTATGCTCGAACAGCTCATGTATCAACTAGGGATGTCTATACCTTCCATGCTAGGTGGGTTATTCTCACGATGAGTGGACTCCGCTCATCATTCATGAGAAAATGGCTGGTAACCGGGATGCCCAGTCCCATGCTCAAAATCATAATAATTAAAAAAAACTCCCCCAGGGCTGTTGCTGGTTTGGACGGTACCCGTTGTTTCGGGCTAGCCGTGGAGTGTGCTTGTTGGTGGTTGGGGGAGTATAAACTTTATCATTCTGTTTGGGAACCGCCTATAATGTGCGTATCATGGGAGATATCGAGATTCTTGGTTGTTATGTTGACAATGAAAGTATACCACTCAGAATGTTATTCAATCTCTATTTAAAAATCGAGCTCTGGCACCTCTACAAATCCCTACTTCCCTCTGCGAAAGGCCTATCTATTTACTTTTATGTAGAGTCATCATCCTCTTATCAAAGAGCATCAGTAGGAGAGCACCTGTGTCATTGCATGTATTACTATTAATTTGCATTGAGTATGATCATGACTGGATCTCTTTTACCATGAATTAAAATGTCTAGTCAGTCCTTGATCTTTAAAGGTACTCTGCATTTATGTTTTGCGGTCTCATAAAGGGCTAGCGAGATACCATGTTGTTATATCATATCATGATTGTTTTGAGAAAGTGTTGTCATCCGAGGTTTATTATTATTGCTCGCTAGTTGATTATGCCATTGATGTGAGTAGTCTTGAGACCTGAAAGTTATTGTGAATGTGGTTAGTCCATGATCTTGTTGAAAAACTGAATGCTAGCTTACATATTTACAACAACAAGAGCAAACAGAGTTTGTCAAAGTTTTTCTTTATCACTTTCAGTTTATCAACTAAATTGCTTGAGGACAAGCAAAGGTTTAAGCTTGGGGGAGTTGATACGTCTCCAACGCATCTACTTTTCCAAACCCTTTTGCCCTTGTTTTGGACTCTAACTTGCATGATTTGAATGGAACTAACCCGGACTGACGCTGTTTTCAGCAGAACTGCCATGGTGTTGTTTTTGTGCAGAATAAAAAGCTCTCGGAATCCCCTGAAAATCAACGGAGAAATATTTCAGAAAATATAAGAAATACCTGCAAGAAGATACACACCAGGGGGCCTTGGGCCTGTCCACGAGGATGGGGGGCGCGCCCCCTGCCTCGTGGGCCCTCTGGTGCTCTACCGACGTACCCCCAGATCCTATATTTTCTGTTTCAGGAAGAAAAAATCACGGAGAAGGAATTATCACGTTTCACGAGACGGAGCCGCCGCCAAGCCCTAAACTCTCTCGGGAGGGCCGATCTGGAGTCCGTTCGGGGCTCCGGAGAGTGGAGATCATCGCCATCGTCATCATCAACCTTCCTCCATCACCAATTCCATGATGCTCACCGCCGTGTGTGAGTAATTCCATCGTAGGCTTGCCGGACGGTGATGGGTTGGATGATATCTATCATGTAATCGAGTTAGTTTTGTTAGGGTTTGATCCCTAGTATCCACTATGTTCTGAGATTAATGTTGCTATGACTTTGCTATGCTTAATGCTTTTCACTAGGGCCCAAGTGTCATGATTTCAGATCTGAACCTATTATGTTTTCTTGAATATATGTGTGTTCTTGATCCTATCTTGCAAGTATATAGTCACCTACTATGTGTTATGATCCGTCAACCCCGAAGTGACAATAATCGGGACCACTCCCGGTGATGACCATAGTTTGAGGAGTTCATGTATTCACTATGTGTTAATGCTTTGGTCCGGTACTCTATTAAAAGGAGGCCTTAATATCCCTTAGTTTCCAATAGGACCCCGCCGCCACGGGAGGGTAGGAAAAAAGATGCCATGCAAGTTCTTTTCCATAAGCACGTATGACTATATTCGGAATACATGCCTACATTGTATTGATGAACTGGAGCTAGTTCTGTGCCACCCTAGGTTATAACTTCTACATGATGAATTGCATCCGACATAATTTCCCATCACCGATCCAATGACTACGAGCTTTACCTATATTGCTAGCTGCTTATTTAATTTTCCGTTGCTACTATCACAAAAACTACAAAAACACTATCGTTACTTTTATTGCTGCTACCGCCACTATCATATTACTAGGGGTGGACCAAAAGCTCGAAGCTCGCGAGCTTAATGAGCGATCGATAGTTTGGCTCGTTAAGTTGGTGGCTGGCTTCTTAATGAACAGAGACAATCTTTGATTTCAGCTTGTTAAGCTTAACGAGCTTAACAAACGAGCTAACGAGTTTCACGAGTAGCTCGTTAGTAACAACATAACACATATTTTCATCTTACCTCACAATTTTTTTTAGCACCTTGTCCCATCCCCTCAATCTAATCCACATAGGAGGAAACAAAAGAGTGCATTTTATTTTGTAGTTATCATCTTCCTTCTGAAAAACCAAATCTACACGCTTATTGTGTGGAGCGTAACACATCAAAATCTGTTAACGAGCGCTCGTGAGCGCTCACGAGCTTAACGAGCTTTAAACGAACCGAGCTGAGCAGGGTATTCTGCTCGTTACTCTTAACGAGCTTATCGAGCCGAGCCTTAACGAGCTCGAGCTTAACGAGTACGAGCTTAACGAGCCGAGCAGCTCGTTAATCCACCCCTACATATTACTTTGCTACTAAACTATCTTGCTGCAGATACTAAGTTTCCAGGTGTGGTTGAATTGACAACTCAGCTACTAATACTTAAGAGTATTCTTTGGCTCCCCTCGTGTCGAATCAATAAATTTGGGTTGAATACTTTACCCTCGAAAGCTGTTGCGATCCCCTACACTTGTGGGTTATCACCAGCCATTCCCCGCCACTTGTCGCCTCCTCCTCCTTCCTTGCCACCTATCACCACCACCGTCACGCCCTTCGGCCAATCCCCACGCACCACCCCGCCTCCCCAGCGCCCGCGGCTACTCCTGTGCCGCCATCTGTATGCGTCCGCATCCCCCTGCTCGCTCCCTCCGCCGCCAGCCCGCCCGAGCCCGTGCAAGGCCGCCCGGGCCAGATCTGGCCTGAGCCGCGCCCGCGCGCCGCCTCCCGACCACTCCGTCGCCCGACCGCGTCGCCGCCCTCTCACCGCAGGAGCACCCCGCCGCCTGACTCCCTCCACGCCTCCGCTAAGATCTCCGCCTTTGCCGCCGCGCTCGCCCAGCTCGGCCAGATCCGACCCCGCCGCCGCGCCCCTCCGGCATCCCGTCACCCGGAGCATCCCTCCGCTGACGGCTGGAACCTCGCCGGAGCTCCCTCGCCCCCGTGCCCTGCTGCCAACCGTCTTGCCGACCATCTCTTCCTCGCCGCCGAATATCAACTCCGCCACTCGGATCCGGTCGGGATCCGCCGCCCCAACCCGTTCTCGACCTCCCCTGCTGTTGCCTGGCCCGGATTAGGCGGATCCGGCGAGTTCTTCCTCGCCGCGGTTTGCATCATCCATCGCCAGGAGCTCGAGCAGGAGTGCTCGACCGAGCGCGTTGACCCGCGCCTAGGCCTCGCTCGCCCCGCATGGGCCCCGCAAGCCCAGGCCTAGCTGCGGCCAACAACCGGCCTAGCTGGCTTTGCCCTGTCAGGCCTCCTCCTCACCGACCTGGGCCAGGCCCAGCTAGGTGAGCGCCCATTGCCCCTATCCAGCGACCTGTGCGTTGGATAGTTATCTAGCTCTCATTCCAGACTTGGTCATTTCGGCTAAGTCCTAGATTTTGAATATCATATATGCATGTTTGTCATGGTGTAACTTTGTGCATGTTGGTCCGGTTGGAGTGTGTAATATTTCAAAATGTTCAGCTATTTGTGCTCTACATGTTGGTGTGCTTTGCATTCATGTTAGGATGCATATCGACATGATTATCCCTGTTGCAAAAGTGCATATTGTTGTTAACTGCTGAAAAACTAATATAACTTGTTATTTTGTCCTTTTCATAACATTATGTGTGATTTTCTTTTGAGCATCATGTCTACATGTTTTAGGAGCACAATCATGTCATATTTACAATGGGGTAATTCATTTATCATGATATGCCCTATGTTGATTGGAACAAGCTTGCAAAGTGGCCTACTCACTGTTTGCTGTTTTCACAGACTTAGTAAATTCTGCCAAGTCTGAATCTGTTATATTGTGATGCCATGTTTACTTCATGCTACTATAAAATCTATGCATATTTTGGAGATGTCCATTGATAATGTTTTGAATTTCATGTAATGCTCTATCCATCCATGTCCTTGGTTGCAATTATAGGCTATTGTAGCTTGCCGTTTTCTTGCTCTCAATTTGCTTGAAAATATAACTGTCAGTCTGTTAACAGCACGTTCCATTTTGCAAAGCTCATTGTAATCAATCTATGAATATTATAAATTATGCCTTTGGTTTAATTGGACGTATGTCATTCATTCTACATGTTCGTGACCTTTGCATGTTTATTAAAATTGCTATACTTTCTGTTATGTGCCTCCAAAGTCAGCATCATAATGTTGTTGTTTTGCATTCCTAGATTTTCACCAAGTGTGAGAATCTGCTATTTCATGTTTGCATCTTGTCTTGATGAATGCCATGAACCTGTTGCTCCTATGTATATGCCATGTTAAGTTATGTGAGCTACATAATATGTACTAGCATGCTATACCTTTTGATTCCATGTTTATGCACTATAGCATACTTGATTCTTGCTTCCAACATGCCAACATATTAACTCTCCTCATGCATATGCCTAGTTTTTCACCAAGTCATAATCGTTGTTATAAAGTTGCCTTTTGCTTTGTTCGTGTTGGATTATTCTTCATGCCTATGAACCTGAACCTTGATGATTTTTGAAGAATATAATCTGTGCTTGAGGTGCATATCATGTTTGTGTCTATATTGTTCTTTTAGCATGTTGTTATGATGCTTGTAAGATGCCTAGTTGCTGTTTTGGGCAGCTTGTCCTTTAAACTTGTTTCATATGTATGTGTTGAACCGTGGCTCCGTTTGGAGCATGCTCTATATGAAACTTGATTGGTTTTGCATGTAGATGCATCATGTCATGTTGCATTCATGTTTTGAGTGTTGTGCTTGATGTTTGAATGCATTTTGCATCAATTCCATGCTTAACTTGTTTTGCTCATATCTTCTAGGCCGTAGCTCTGAATTAAATGAACATTATATGTAACTTGACTCGAAAATCGTGTAAATCATCATGGTGCATGTTAACTTGATGTTTAACAACTTTAGCATAATGTGTTATTCAGATCTGGACCAATTTCAAAATTTGCATATGAGGACTTACCAGAATTGTTATATGTTGTTTTCGTCCTCATTTAAACTTGCTATGTTATGATGTTCTTGTTTGCATCATGTAGCCTTGTCATGCATCATACTTGGTTGAGCATCATGTCATGTTATGCTTGTGTGTTTACCATGTTGTTTGCTTCTTTCTAGTTGTGCTTCTCTGGATAGTGCCTATTTCTTTGTGATCGTGAGGATTCGTCCGACTACGCTTGGTTCGACTACGTCCGTTCGTCTTCTTCATGGACTCGTTCTTCTTCCTGGCGGGATTTTAGGCAAGATGACCGTCACCTTGGATCTCACTACTATCTTTGCTATGCAAGTTGTCTCGATGCTATCGCTGTATGTCGCGCTTCCCACCACTTGTTTATCAAGCCTCCCAATATGCCATGAAACAACCTCTAACATTTTTCACCATCCCAGCAAACCGTTGTTTGGCTACATTTCCGCTTTTCTCAGCCCCTCTTATAGCGTTGCCAGTTGCAAGTTGTTCCATGTTGGAACATGGATATGTTGGAATATCACAATATCTCTTATTTAATTAATGCACATATATACTTGGTAAAGGGTGGAAGGCTCGGCCGTTTGCCTAGTGTTTTACTCCACTCTTTCTGCCTTAGTTTCCGCTAAATCGGTCTTATGCTCCTTGATTTTGCGCTCCTAACACGATTGCGGTTTATGGGCCCCGCTTGACAGTTCGCTGTGAATAAAACTCCTCCAGCAAGGCCCAACATTGGTTTTAACATTTGCCCAACATAATAAACATGATATTAAATTTGACGCATAGGGAGTTAGCGCTACCTGAGTTCGTTATTCCACTTAATACAAGGGGCCAGTGCCGATGGTGTTGGTCCCAAACGGGTAGACTGCGGGGCCGCCTCGAGGAAACTCGAGGATTTGGTTTTCCCTGTAGGATGTCCCATTCGGTCATGGCCGGAGACAAGATATGCGCGGCTACTATCATGGTGTCAGCACGCCGGGAGGTCTTGCTGGACTTTTCCTACCATTGTCGAAATGTCTTGTGCATCGGGATTCCGAGTCTGATCGGGTTGTCCCCAAGATGGAGGTTTTACCTTTGCTGATCGTGAGAGCTTGTGATGGGCCTAGAGGGGACACGCTATAGAGTTTGATCTTGCGAAAGCCGTGCCCGCGGTTATGTGGCAGATTGGAATTTGTTAATATCTAGTTGTATAGAACTTGACACTAAACCCGAATTAAAATACACCAACCGCGTGAGTAACCGTGATCGTCTCTTTTCAATTTAGTTCGAGAAGAGAACACAGTGTGGTTATGTTTGACTCAGAGGTAGTCCATGATCACTTATTGATCATTACTAGTTTGCGACTGTATGCGTAGCTTCTCATCTTTCTCTGGTAATCATAAGTTAGCCACCATAAAGATGCTTAGTCGCTTCCTGCAACCTCACCACTTATCCTTTCAAAACCCATTGAGTTTTGCTAGTCTTGATACCCATGGTAATGGGATTGCTGAGTCCTCGTGGCTCACAGATACTACAACAATAGTTGCAGGTACAGGTTATGTGATGATCTGACGTGAGAGTGATGTTACTTGTGTTGAAGTTCTTCTTCTTCCGCTTCCTCCTTGTTCAGGGGATAGGTTCCTGGTCGGCAGCCTGGGCTAGCAGGGTGGATGCGATTTGTGCTTTTCTTGTGGTTTCATCCGTAGTCGGATGTCTCTCTTGTGTATGATATTGTTGTATTCATGTGGCACATGTATGACTTCGTATGTATCCCCATCTATTCATGTAATGGTACGATATAATGATATCCATCTTGCTAAGCGCCCGAAATGCGGTTGTTCCCCAATCACAAGGTTATCATGTGATCAGGATATAATCGCATCTTGGGCATGACAGGCATGCCCGGATCACGCAATGATATCAACGTGCTTCAGCGCTTGCCGGTGTTTGCTAGGCTCACCAAAGGCAACAGCCCGCCGGTGAACTTTATGATCAACGGTGACAACTACGACAAAGGATACTACCTGGGTGATGGTATCTATCCTCAGTGGACCACTATTGTGAAGACAATCCCCACCACTATTGGAGATAAGAGGAAAAGATTTGCGCAAGAGGCACAGAGTGCTAGGAAGGACGTCGAGCATGCCTTTGGTGTTTTGCAATCTTGATGGGGCATCATTCGGTATCCTGCTAATACTTGAAGCACGCAGAAACTATGGGAGGTGATGACTGCTTGTGTGATCATGCACAATATGATCATAGAAGATGAGCGCCCGGAATGTCTTTACGAGCAAGGGTTTTAGTTTCATGGTGAGAATGTTGTGCCTGGGCATGGAGGAGCGGCAACGTTTGAATAGTTCACCCAATTTCATCATGACATGTGTGATTGGGAAACTCACGTCCAACTGCAAAATGATTTGGTTGAGCACATGTGGGCTCATGTTGGCAACCAATAGATGTATCTTCTTTATTCGGCTTGCAAAACTATGTGAGACATTTTTACTTTTATCCGGCTTGAAAACTATGCTATTTCATTCGCTTGAAACTATGTTTTATTTAACTATATGTTTGAATGCAAAAGTTGTGTCTGAAACAATGCAAAAATGAGCTATTTGTTAAAATATGGCGGCTAGCTGGCCACGTCGGCACATATGGGTCGACGCGTTGGGCGCACTGCCGACCCAATTCTAAAATAGGGCGGACGCCTGGCGGCCGGCCGACCCAAACAGACGAAAAACAGACAAAAGCACCGTCCGTTTGGGTCGCCCCATCGGAGTTGCTGTTAAATCTATGCAAATCTACATGCGTTGATCATAAAGAACAATGTCTCACATAAATATCAAATGCTGGTACGGAGCATAGATAGCGCTTACATAAAATATATTTTAAGTGCACAACTCAAGTATTAAGTTCCTTGGTTACCATTATGGGTCCACATGTGCTCCACAAGATCATTGAGTAGCTGCATTTGCACCTGATGATCTCGAAGATTATGATGCATCTGCAGGAAGTTCGTGAGCTGAGCTGCATCTTGATCTTTTTGGATTTCGATTTGTTCTCCATGTGCTTTTAAATCATGGGTTTGGACTACACTATCACCCTCATCCTCGACAATCATATTGTGCAGAATAACACAACGTGTTAACATCTACCACAAAGTTTATGATTCCCACAACATTGCAACACTCTGCACAATTCCCCAACGAGCTTGAAGCACACGGCATCCCCTCTCCACATCCTTCCTAGCCGCTTCCTGCATTGTTGCAAAGTGGCTCTGTTTCTTCCCATGCGGTTCGGATATGGTCTTTACAAACACCGCCTAGTGAGGATAGATACCATCCGCAAGATAGCATCCCATGTTGTAGTCTCGGCCATTGACGGTGTAGTTGCACAATGGTGGTTCCTCATTGCAAAGTCTCCTGAACACCAGAGATAGTTGAAGCACATTGATGTCATTGTGAGAACCTGAGATTCTGAAGTAAGCATGCCAAATCCATAAGTCATGTGATGCCACCGCTTCTAGTATGATGGTGGCTTCTCTGGTGTGACCTTGATACATTCCCCACAAACCATTAGGAAAGTTCTTCCATTGCCAATGCATGCAATCAATTGATCAAAGCATTCCAGGAAACTCCCTTGCTTCTCCAATAGCGAACAAATTCTCAGTTTTCTACGCATTTAACTCTCTGAGATACTTAGGTCCAAACACCTCCACCACAGCGCGGGCAGACTTGACAGTAGTCTCCAGGAACATGCTCTCCCACATCCTGACCATCTCACCAACGACATCCGCAACTATACGAAGTGGTAGCATCCTCAGAGTGTCCATGCACTTCTGCTTGAGAGAGAAAGAGAGTTGTGTGCTACAATACCTTGTGAGCTTGAAGTAGTCTATGTGTGCCTCCACTCCCTCCACAATGCGCAAAAACAATGGTTTCTGCATGGGAAAACAGTGACAAAATCATGGATCATCTAGGAAAGCGGGCTTGGGAGCAAAGTAGTCCCCGTACAGTAGCTTTGCTCTGGACACCCTATCCTAGTTGATCACTTTTCGCCCTTTGATCGAGCCCTTGAAGTTAAGGATATGCTCCACTTGGCGGTCCATTTCCTCTTGCATGCTCATGACCATAATCATGTCCACTTCTTCGTCCGAATCCGAGAAATCGAAGAACTCATCTTGAATCATTTGGTCAAGCTCCATCAGTCCATACTCCTTGTGTGACGAAGCATCGGAATCCATCATTTTCCCTAACAAAATCTCAAAATATCGAGTCGGACAATGTGTCGAACACATAAAGTGCAAGGCGGAGCCAAAGAGTTGTCGGACGTACCACGGTGGTGTCCGGCTGGAGACGACGTCCCCCATGAGAGGAAGGGAGAGAGGACTGATCTACTAGAGCTGGTAGCGCAGAGGCTAGGAAAGGCAGTAGAGCGCGCACGGCGGCGGAGCTACAAGACGGACGACGCAGAGGATGAATAAGAGTGGAGATAGCAAGTGGATCTCGCAGGTCTTTTGGGTGGATTTGGTGTAGTTTGCGATGGGGTCGGGCTATCAGGTCCGACTTGGAGGGCATGCTCGGGCGCCACCATACACGCCCCATATTTAGGCTGAGTATGAGGGGTGCCGATCAGCTCGGGCGTTTGAGGCCCGTTTGAGGCGCCCATCTGGATAAAAAATTTGTGACTAGACCGTGGCCGAGTGACCTTCCTCGGTGTATGAGGCTGGTTTGAGGCGCTCGGCTGTAGATGCTCTTAGTCATTGTACCTGACATGAAAACTTACTTTAGTCCTCGTCACTGTTCAAGATATCTTCCGATATGCCGATAAATCGGCCGATTTATCGCTTACCGTTGTCTGACCGATCAGTTAAATCGGTCGATAAATCAGTCGATATGGCGATAAATCGGCCGATATGCCGATAAACTGGCCGATTTACCCCTTATCATGGGTCGATCGATTAGTTCTCGATAAGAGATATCCCCAACAATGGTCCTCGTACTCGCAAAATGCAGAGTTTGCACACTGTACTTGGTGATTGACTCAGTTTAGTCCTAAATCTGCCGAGACGAGCAAAAAATTGCTACCGAGGACAACCATGTTGGCGGAGGGAACCGAGCGGTTGGATATTTTCATTTAGGCCCTCCCGCAATTTATATTAGCATTTTGTAGTCCTTTCCTCTCTGTTTCTCTCTCTCTCTCTCAGTTCGACCACATGAAAGGGGGCAAGAGAATTGGTGGCAACGTCGACGAGAAGCGACAAGCGAGGAAGATCCATTAACAGGGATGATGAGCGAGGGGAACACCATGGCCCTTGACTCCATCGTTGCAGGGGCCGACACTCAGGTCGGTCGATGGCCCCAATCTGCCGCCGCAGTACGGTACATACTCCTGCTCCTCCCTTTGCTATCATGCTGGAAAGTAGTGATTTTTAGAGCGGATTTATTGCTGGCACTAGTTGTATGTCACGGATGCAAATGGTTTTCTATTATTTAGCTAGGGTTTGTGTTGCTGTTCTGCTGATGATTAATTAGATTTTTTATAATTTTGAATTAGGTGAGAAGAAGGATTTGTTCACATGCATGATCTTCCATGGGGGATTTTTCATGGGAACATGATCAAACAAGGGGTATTTGAATAGTAGGTAGGTGTCGGTGTACTAAGGTAGGGGTACCTTAGTACCCCAACTTGTGCACGGGCAGTAGCAGCTTCCCGTGGCAGGGCTCACCACGCGCTTGCCGGAAACCTTTTCGGTCCTTATTAAAACCATTCAAAAACAAAGTATACAAGGCAGAAGATCAAGACTCCGGCAAGTAGAGCTTGCTGGGAAGGCCGTCCCAGGCTCAAGACTATCACATTAACGCAAGACCCTGGCAAGAGGGGCTTGCCAGGAAACCAGAAGATTGCATCTTAGAAGACATGCCTCGGCGCACTCTGCGCCCCGACAAGACCCGGGGAGCGACAAGCTTCCCGGCCCGACAAGATCAAGACCCCGGCAAGGTGCTTGCCGGGGAAGCATGCGCTGTGTGCCCGCGCTCCAGCTCATCGGCCCACGCGTCGCCCTGGGGCCCTTCCAGGGACGCGTGGCGGATGGCTGTGCAGCCTGGGGGACACGGTGGCGCTCCACGGTGACGAGGCTATCGCCGTGGCGAACGGAGACGCACGGGCGGGTGCTTTTAGGGTCGACGGCGACGGGCATTAAATGCTCTTGTCCCCCACTGTCAAAGTAGGTGATGACCACTGTTCATCCACTGTTCACGCACTGTTCCCGCACTGTTACAACTACCATCAAAGTTACATTTTTGCCCTTCTTCTACGTTGACACCTGTCGGTGACCCCTTGAGCTATAAAAGGAGGCCCATGCACAACGTAGAAAGGGTTCGGAACCTAGACAGCTCTCTCGCTCGGTGTAGCTAGTTCTTCAAGCTCCCGAGCTCACGAACTCAATACAAACCAAGCAGGAGTAGGGTTTTACGCGTCCGCGCGGCCCGAACCTGGGTAAATTGCCCGCGTGCTCTCCTCGATCTGCTCTTCATGCTCCCTCCGCTCCCTTACCGCAACGACAAGGGGCTCCGATCCCATAGGTGCTCGTGGTGGACAGTTTCCCCCGACATCTTTGGCGCGCCAGGTAGGGGGCTTCGAGGTTGTGCGAACCTGATCCGGTGCTCACGCGGGCGCATTCTTCATCAACCTCTCCAACTTCGTCAATTTCATCAGCAGCAGCAACATGGCCCCAAAGAAGAAGGCTTCGGAGATCGCAGGCCCGTCTGCGTCTGTTCCACCGCCACCAGAACCAACGGCGGGTGGAGGAGACGCCGGCGGAAGGGTGGTCGCCGGCGAGGAAACTCGCGACACCGCCAAATCCAAGGAAAAGACGGACGACCGAGCCTCGGTGTCCGTAGACGCGCCACGTCCATCTCAGCAGACGACAACCCAGCAGCGCCGTGGTACAGGAGGTACCATCCGCTTGCTGGGGCAAGGGCAAACCGGAGGATCGCGGGATGCTCTAGGCCATCGTCCTGGCACGAGCAAGGCGCGGTCGCCGGGGCGGGACCCTGCTCCTTCTAACCCTGTTAGAAGTCCGAGCATATCTCGCTCCTCGCACCGCTCGCCACCGCTCCCTTCCTCTCCAGCAGAAGCTCTCGCAAGAGCGCAACTGCTCCTCGATTTACCTCCAGCGGCAGACAAGGCCGAAGACTGGAGGGCAACAATCCAAAGCCTCATCGCCTTCGCCAACAACGACACGCCGCAGCAGCCGGCGACCTCGCGGCCACGGCAAGTCGAGAAGACGAAGGCCGATGGCGACAAGACCGCCGGGGGTGCAACCACCGTGCACTCCCCGCCGCGGAAGCAGAAGACGCCTCCCCGCCGGATTAACATCGACGACGACTCCACGGCGTCGTCGGATCCGCGGGCTCGTCGGGACCAGCGCCAAGTCCTAGACGATCGGCGGCAAGAAGATGCTCGAACAACGATCGAGCGCCGGCGAGAAGCCCGGCGACAATCAGACCAGCGTGCTGTGACCGCTGTCGACACGCACGCGCCCGGTGAACCAGGCAACTTGCCGTACGCGGCAGGTTGCCCTGCGTTTACTCGTGAGCTGCGGCGCGTCCAGTGGCCCAGCATGAAAAACTTCAAGCCCGACGTACCCAAGAAGTACGACGGCAAGACGCACCCCTCGGAGTTCCTCAGTATCTACACCATTGCGGTGCAGGCTGCCGGGGGGCGCGACGAGAAGATACTGGCGAATTACTTCCCGCTGGTGCTTAAGCCGAACGTTCGTTCTTGGCTTATTCACTTGCCCGAAGGCTCCATTTCTTCGTGGGCGGATCTGTGCCATCAATTTGTTGGCGCCTTCACGGGCGGCCACAAACCCCACGGCCAGGAGAGTGATCTCCACATCTTGGCCCAGAAGGAAGGAGAACCCCTGCGCAAGTACATCCAACGTTTCAGCCGCGTACAGCACAACATTCCCGACGTCCACCCCGCCGCGGTTATCAGCGCGTTCCACCAGAATGTGCGTAACCGTCACATGCGGGAAGAGATGGCCATGACCAAGATACGGGATGTCAGCGAGCTCTACGCTCTGGCTGACAAGTGCGCGCGCGCCGAAGAGGGGAGGAGACTCCCCGGGGAGGATGCTGGCGCAGGGGGAAGCGACAGCGAGGATGCCGCCTCGGCAAAGAAGAGCCGGCGGCGGAACAGCAGAAAGAAGAAGAGCAAGGAGGTGCTGGTCGTCGAGAAGTCCGGCAAGGAGGCTCACGCCAAGACAGCACAGGCTGGCGGCTCCGGCAAGGAGCCTGCCCCTGTAGCGGCAGCCGACAAGCCGGACGGCTCCGACAAGCAATATTGCAAGATCCACCGCACCAAGGGTCATGACCTTTCGAACTGGAAACGCGTCGAGTACCTCGTAGAACAGCAGAAAGCTGAATAGGAACGACGCGACAAGGAGAGGGCCCAAGGTGGCGGGGGAGAGCCAAGCAAGAAGCGGCCATTCAATGGTCGGGGAGGACACCGCGGCAAGGCCAAGCAGCGGCAAGGTGATCGACCTCCCCGGGGCCGCGACAAGGATGAAGAGGAAGACGACGACGACATGGAGGAAGGTGATAACAGCGAGCAGGAGTTCCAGAAGGCCACAGAAGTCCTGTGTGTCGACGGGGGCGCCTCTCTGCACACTTCCCACCGCCAACTCAAGCAGTGGGTGCGGGAAGTAAACGCAGCAGAGCCGCCCGTTGAGTCGCGCAGGCTGCTGAAGTGGTCCAGCACGCCCATCATTTTTGATCTTGAGGATCACCCTGACCGCACCACAGCGGTCTGGTGCTTGCCGATGTTGGTCTCACCAACCATCCGCAACCTCAAGGTCACCAAAATGGTGGTTGACGGCGGGGCCGGGCTGAACTTGATCTCCTCAGCTGTGATCAAGAAACTCCAGATCCCAGATGGCGAGCTCGAAGAGACCGGTTCGTTCCAAGGAATAAACCCGGGAAGGAGCAAGCCCAAGGGGAAGATCACTCTGCCAGTGACCTTTGGCGGGGAACTCAACTTCAGGACGGAGAGGATAACCTTTGATGTTGCCGATATCCCATTGCCATACAATGGGATACTTGGACGTCCTGCCCTCGCGAAGTTCATGACAGCTTCCCACTATGCGTACAACGTACTCAAGATGCTGGGGCCGATAAGCGTCATCTCTGTCCCTGGCGACAAGAAGGACGCGCTTATCTGCGCCGACAAGATATACCGGGATGCAGCAGCCGCAGCGGAGAGTAACACACTTGCCGCTGAAGCTCCCGAGGGGAAGAAGACCAAGACCAAGTCCGGCAAGTGCTCTGGGGCCCACTCCGGCAAACGCACCTCTTCGGAGTGCTGCGCTGCTGTCGAGGACGTTCCATCGAGCTCCACCGGCAAGTGCAAAAAAGGGATGGCCGCTCCACCGGAAACCAAGAAGGTGTCCGCCAAGGAGGACGGCACTGGTGGTACCTTCACCATCAGTGCTACACTTGATAGCAAATAGGAGAGCGCGCTCGTTGCCTTCCTGTGGGCGAATGTCGATGTGTTTGTGTGGCAACCATCTGACATCCCCGGCGTTCCCAGGAAGGTGATTGAGCACAAGCTTGCTGTTTGTCCTCATGCGCGGCCCGTCAAGCAGAAGGTCAGGAAGCAAGCCGTGGAGCGCCAAGAATTCATTGCCGAAGAAATCAAGAAGCTAGAAGCAGCGGGCCTAGTTAGAGGCGTGATCCATCCGACGTGGTTAGCAAATCCAGTTGTCGTGCGTAAGGCTAACGGGAAGTGGAGGTTGTGTATAGACTTCACCGATGTGAATAAAGCATGTCCCAAGGATCCATTTCCCTTGCCGCGCATTGACCAGATTGTTGACTCCACTGCTGGATGTGAGCTGCTCTCCTTCCTTGATGCATACTCAGGCTACCATCAGATTTTTATGGCCAAGGAAGATGAAGAGAAGACTACATTCATTACTCCATGTGGCACATATTGCTTCATTTGCATGCCTTTCGGATTGAAGAATGCAGGCTCAACATTTGCAAGGGTGGTGCACACTGCTTTTGAGCCGCAGATCCACAGAAATGTAGAAGCTTACATGGATGACATAGTGGTCAAAAGCAAGAGCAAAGATACCCTGATCCAAGATTTGGAAGAAACTTTTGCAAATCTGCGCAAGATACAGCTCAAATTGAACCCCGAGAAGTGCGTCTTCGGAGTCCCCTCCGGCAAGCTTCTCGGGTTCTTTGTGTCTCAGAGGGGGATTGAAGCTAATCCCGATAAGATAAAAGCCATCGAGCAGATCGAAGCCCCGAAGCGCGTCAAGGATGTAAGGAGGCTTGCAGGTTGTGTAGCTGCTCTCAGTAGGTTCATTTCAAAGTCTGCAGAATGCGCCCTGCCTTTCTTCAAGATCTTGAAGAAGGCAGGTCCTGTGAAATGGACTCCGGAAGCGGAGGCAGCGCTGCAAGACTTGAAAGGATACATATCCTCCACTCCAATACTTGTCGCACCTAGACCACAAGAGATGTTGCTGCTGTACTTAGCGGCGACCAATCAAGTGGTTAGTGCTGCGTTAGTAGCGGAGAGGGAGGCCGACGAGGAGTCTACACCACCGGCAAGCGAATCCAGCGACAAGCAGGGGGCTGCTCCGACAAGCTCTGGCCCCGACAAGGACAACTCTGCGCAGGAGCAAGGAGAAGTGCGGAGGAAGATGGTGCAGCGCCCGGTGTATTTTGTGAGTTCCCTCTTGCAGGGGGCTAGATCAAGATACTCCGGGGTGCAGAAGTTGCTTTTCGGTCTCCTCATGGCCTCGAGAAAGCTGCGCCATTACTTCCAAGCACACGAGATAACAATGGTCACTCGTTTTCCGCTGAAGAGGATACTACAAAATCCAGAAGCAACAGGCAGGATCGTCGAGTGGGCACTGGAGCTGTCGAGCTTTGGTATAAAGTTTGAAAGTACTTCAACTATAGCTGAATGGACCCCAACGCTAGATGAAGAAGTTCCAGAGACAAGTGTCCCCGTACAAGAAGCGACAAGCGAATGGGTAATGTACTTTGATGGTGCTTTCTCGCTGCAAGGCGCCGGTGCCGGCGTAGTACTCATAGAGCCCACCGGAGAACACCTCAAGTACGTTATCCAGATGCACTTTCCCAGGGAACAAGCGGCAAACAATACTGCAGAGTATGAAGGTCTACTTGCCGGCCTCAGAATTGCAGCTGAACTTGGGATTAGGAAGCTGATTGTGCGGGGAGATTCTCAGTTGGTGATCCGACAAGTCAACAAGAGTTACCAGAGCCCTTTGATGGAAGCTTATGTAGATGAAGTGAGGAAGCTTGAAGAGCACTTTGAAGGTCTGCAAATGGAGCACGTCCCGAGAGCTCAGAACGATATAGCAGATGGCCTTTCAAAGTGTGCTGCGATGAAGTTACCTGTGGAACCAGGGACCTTCCTGCTCAAGCTGACTCAGCCATCCGTTACACCATCGATTGGGCAACCCAAGAAGAGAAAGTTGGTCTCCGGCGACTACTTGCCGGCGGATCTCCCCGAGGCCGCCGCCAAGGTCCCCAAGATCAACGACCAGAACGCTGAGGAACAGTTTGCTCCTGCGGACCCAAGGGTTTGTACAGTTGAAGCAAACGTTCCCGACAAGCCTCGCCCCGGCAGGCTTGCCGGGGGACCATCAGCTCCGGCAGAACCAGAGGTTCCTGCCGTAGAAGCTGGGGTCCCCGCAGCGGCCCTCATGCCTTTAGTCCTTGCCGTTGAGCCTCGGGCTCCGGCATGGGCACAGCAAATCGTCCGTTTTCTGCAAACTGGAGAACTTCCCGACGACCCAGCAGAGATAGAGAAAATAACCAGGCAGTCAAGTATGTACCAGTTCGTGGACAATGAACTGTACAGAAGAAGGCTCAATGGTGTCAGGTTGAAGTGCATTTCCAGAGAAGATGGACAGAAGCTGTTGGCAGAAATACATGGAGGCATATGTGGCCACCACATCGGCGCAAGGGCACTTGCCGGGAAGGCATTCCGGCAAGGGTTCTTTTGGCAAGAAGCCCTCCAAGATGCAACTGCACAAGTAACCAAGTGTGAAGCGTGCCAGTTCCATGCCAAGCAAATTCATCAGCCAGCTCAAGCTCTCCAGACGATCCCTTTGTCCTGGCCCTTCTCGGTCTGGGGGCTCGATATCCTCGGACCTTTCCCCCGAGCTGTCGGGGGCTTTGAGTACTTGTACGTAGCAATCGACAAGTTCACAAAGTGTCCAGAAGTGGAACCGGTGAGAAAGGTGACAGCACAGTCAGCGGTCAGGTTCTTCAGGTCAATTGTTGGCCGTTTCGGAATCCCTAACCGGATCATCACCGACAACGGTACACAATTCACTAGTCGCACCTTCATGTAGTGTGTCCAGGGCCTTGGCGTTAAGGTCTGTTTCGCTTCTGTTGCTCACCCGAGGAGCAATGGTCAAGCGGAGAGGGCCAATGCTGAAGTGCTGCGCGGACTCATGACAAGAACCTTCGACAGGCTGCGCAAGTGCGGAAAAAACTGGATAGAGGAGTTACCGGCGGCTCTTTGGTCAATCAGAACGACACCAAGTCGAGCCACCGGGTAGACACCCTTTGCTCTTGTCTATGGAGCAGAGGCAGTTCTCCCCACGGAACTCGTATACGGATCTCCTCGAGTGCTCGCTTATGATGAGCTCGAGCAAGAGCAACTGCGACAAGATGATGCATTGCTCCTCGAGGAGGAACGTCTCCAGGCTGCTGTACGAGCTGCTCGATACCAGCAAGCCTTGCGCTGCTACCATAGCCGCAAGGTCAAGGCCAGGAGTCTCGAGGAAGGCGACCTTGTTCTTCGGCGTGTTCAGTCCGCCAAGAATTCCAACAAGTTGACGCCGAAGTGGGAAGGCCCTTATCGGGTGAGACAAGTCACAAGGCCCGGCGCTGTCCGCCTTGAGACCGAAGAAGGCTTACCGGTGAGCAATTCCTGGAACATAGAGCATCTTCGCAAGTTTCACCCATAAGGCGCGGTTGCCGTGATCCGCTCCGGCAACCACCTTTTGTACGAGTCTTGCCGCTGTCGCATGTAAACCTTTGTACAAAGCCGGGCGCAGATCCCGTGCATCAGTAAAGCTTTTGTGTTTTCGCACTATTTGCCATTTTCATGCTTTCCTTTGTTATTTGCGTGCATCATTTGGCATCTTGTGCGACACACATATCCGGTAAGCAATACCATGCCGAGAAACCCTATACTTGTTTCCTCTTCTCCTTTTCTTTCCCTCTTAAGCAGAAGAAACATTCCTCGCGCACAAGTTTGACGGGGGGAAGGAGGTGGAGGATGAACCAAGTGCTGTTCAAGAAAGAAAAGCTTACCGGAGAACGAACAGACCATGAAAGCTAAGTTACCAGAATTTGAGCAGTTCAAATTTTTTTTAAAAAACTTTAGTTATCTTCCTTGAACAACCACACTTTGTATGGAAAACCTGTGCGCGGAGGAACCTACCCGTGGCTAGCCGCACCTTTGTCTTGTTTTCGAGTACGCTCAACGGCTTAAGTGAGCTACGACAAGTGTCGCTCCCTTATTTCATTTTCGAGTTCGCTCAGCAAGCTAAGTGCGTTGCGACTAGCTGCGGCAAGGTTGCTTGCCGATAAGGCCTTTGCCAGCAGGCTGCTCAGAGTCCAGCACTCAGCGCTCGCGGCAAGGTTCCCTTGTCGGCAAGTTCCCTAAAAGCGTAGGGTAAAAAGCATACAAAGTAAAGGACCAAAACAAGGGAGATAACACTGCATCAATTGCTCAGAAATAAGATAATATATTACAAAGATAACTCGTCTCAATGACTAATAGGTTCATGTTCATGGCACACTTTGCAGCAGCAAAGGAAATAAAGAGAAAGAGGCCTAATCTACGCGATCGCCTTCACGCCTGGAGATCTTGTTCACCTTGGCGATGATGTGGGCGACCTGCGCCTTCAGCGCCTCCTGATCTGTGTCGGCCGGCAAGCTGCGGAGAACGTTGACAAGATTAATACCGGGGTTGCGGTAGACAATCTTGGTCAAGGCGCGCTCCAAGGTACCCGCGCAGAGCTGGCGCGACTCCTCGGCCAGCTGTGCAGGGAGCTTCTCCTGTAGACGTGCGAGCGCCGGCGCGATTCCCCTGAAGAAGAGACTGAGCTTGGCGCTGTGGGGGAGGTTCGGGTCCGGAGAGTACACCAAGTGTTCAACCCTCAGCGCCATTAGCTCCTTGTCGATGTCGGCGGCGGAAGTGACCAGCTCCTCCGTCCATTGCTCCACCGCCTGTTTGAAGATGTTCGTGGAGGTGGCAGCGCTCTCCACCAGCTCCCGCTCCTTGCGGACCTCCTCCTTGAGCTTGGTCTCGCGATCCCGAGCGGCGTCAAGCGAATCCCTCAAAGTGGAAACCTTCAACTCCAGATCAGCAATCGAGTCCTTGGCGGCTTTGAGCTCGTCGCCCTGCTTGGAGAGGCGTACCTGGAGGTCTGAGTTGGTATGGGCGTCTTTCTCGCGCTCTATGTTGAGCGCGGTGACCCTTTCCGTGCTCGCCTTCAGGTACTCCTCCAGCTGCGCCACCTTGGCTTCAAGGTCCTTCTTGGCGGTTTCCGCGGCGGCAGCGGCTTCCTTTGCCTCCTTCACGGCCCCGCCAAGAGCCTGCTCCCGGGCGGTGAGCTCGTCGTCATGGGCGTCGAGCTCAACCTTCCGCTGGTTGAGCGCTCCTTCTCGCCGGGACAGCTCCACACCAACAAGTCGCTGCTGCTCCTCGGCCTCTGCCTTCTCCAGGAGGAACTCCTGCTGCTCTCCGGCAAGCCTCTCGCGCTCCTCCGCCAAGTCGCGGAGAGCTGCCTGGTTGGCGGCGCGGAGCTCTGCAGCGCGTTTCTCCAAGTCCGCTCCGGCCTTGGCGGTGAGGGCTTCCCGCGACTCCAGTTTCGCCTGCCTGGCCCGGTAAAGGGCCAGGAGCTGGCGGAGATGTTTCTCCTCTTCGGGCTCATCGCTCCCGCCAGGCGCTTCAACGATCTTCAACCCCGCGGAGGCGAGGACCTCTCCATCAAAGGTCTCTCCCTCCACGGGGGCTCGCGACGAAGACCCCCACGGCACTTGAATGAAGACGCCGTTGGGGGCCTCAAGATATATGCCGGGCTGCTCCTTATCGGCGGAGGGGTCGGCGGCCGGTGCAGCGCTTGACGCTCCTGCTGCCTCCGGGCCGGCAGTGTGGTCGCCGTCCCCCTCCCCGGCCGCGGCGTCTGCGGTTGGAGCAGTCTCCTCAGCGGCATGCTCGTCGGCTCCTGCCATGTCTTCAACGACAGGGGCGTTGCCGCCGTCGCCTTGCGCGCCCTCCTCGCCGATGACCTCGGTCTCCATCCGGTCCGGCGCGGGAGGATCTAGAAGAAGAAGAAAAGAAAAGAAAAACTTCAAGCAAATATCCAAAAAAAGACAAGTCCAAGAAGACGAAGTTGTAAGACTTACCTTTGCGGACTTCCTCGACGACAGGCTCCCCCGCCGGAGAATCCTCCCTTGGCGGGGTGGCCGCCCTCGCCGGGCTGCTCGCCCTTGGCGGGGTACTCGCCCTTGGCGGAGTACCCGCCCTTGGCGGAGCGCTCTCCCTCACCGGAGAGTTCGTCCTTGGCGGGGATGGCGGGACCTGCGGCTCCTCGGGAGTAGTCTCCGGGCGCTCCTGCAGCTGCGGCTCCGTTTCTGCACAAGACAAGCAAGACAAATGAAGCAGCAAGATATCAGTACAAGTCAAAACCTCAAGCACGCCTGACGAGCAAAGAAATCTAAAACCCAGACTTACGCTGGGGGCTGCGCTGGGGGCTGCTCCTCGGAGCAGCGGTTGGGTCCGGCAAGTTCGTCGCCGGCGTGTCCCCTGTCGCCGCGACGGGCGAGTCGTCCTCGACCTCGACCACGGGGATCTTGGCCCGCTTCGCCGCCCGCTGGGCCAGGGACCTGAAAACAAGGACAAGATTAGAATCACAAAGAAGAATCAAGTCAGAATTGAAGAAAATACAAGATATAAGTGCTTACTCCTCTTCCTCGTCGTCGTCGTCGCTCAGGGCGGAGAAGTCAAACTCTACCTGAGTTGCTCCGGCGCGAGGAGCGGGAGGAGAAGGCTCCCTCGGGCGCTTGGCGGTCCCCGGGGCTGGGGGCTGCGACGACCCAGCCTCCGCCGACGCCGAGGCCCGAGGAGCAGGCGGAGCGGCCGCTCCGCTCTGAGAAGATCCCCCACCGCTTGGCGCTGGTGCGCGGGGCGCCTCCGCCGCAGCTGGTGCGCGGGGCGCCTCCGCCGCGGCTAATGCGCGGGGCGCCTCCGTCGCGGCTTGGTTCGCTCTGGTGGCGCGCGTCGCCCGGCGAACAGGCTGTTGTCGGGGCGCCTGCGTCCTTGTCGCTGTGGGCGCCTTGCGGAGACGCTTCAGCGGTGTTCACCGGGGACTGGCCCGAGGCGGGGAGTTCTCCGATGACGATGAGGCGTCGTCATCGAGTCCCAGGGACCCACCGCTGTCCTCGTCGGCCTCGGTGTCCTCCTCCTCCTCCCCGACGGTCTCGCTGGGTCCGGCATCTGATCCTGCGGCCCCGCTCCCTCCGGCACCTCTGTTCCCTCCGGCGGCCTCGCTTGCCGCGGCTTCGCTCACGACTCCGGGAATCCCGGCGTGCCTCAAGGAAGGGACCCCGGCAAGCTCGTCGGGCGGAAGCTTGAGCAGTCTGCGGATCTCAGCCTCCTCTGCTTGGCACACCTCGTCTTCGGCCTGCGCCTCGTCGAGGGTGAACCCGAAGTCTCCTGCTGCTGCAGCTGCGGCGGCCTCTTCCATTCGGGAAGCAATATAGGCTATGTCCCGCTCTGTGGTGGCCCGAGTGAGACCCTTGTTCTCCTCGGCGTTCCTCGGCCGCTCGACCAGGTTATCGAAGAAACTCATGATGGCATCCGGCGTGGGCACTATCCATGTGGGGTCGACGCCGTGAGAGTCACATGCGGGCATCATTGCACGCAAAGCATCCCGGGCAGTGCTATTGCATAGAGGCACCACTCCCCGGGGAGACCTAAACCACTCCGGATGGGCCGGGTCGTGCTTAAAAAGCTCCCAGACCATCTCCTTCAGCTCCAGAGCCGTGAAGTTGAAGTTCAGACCCGGGCGTAGCCTCATAATGTCCGCCGCATTGCCAAACTCCCATGCTGGCCTTTTCCTCTCTTGTAAAGGGGCAATGCGGCGGCGGAGGAAATCTGCTCCTACCTCTCCGATGGTCAACTTAGCTACCCGGAGACGAAGTATCCTGACAAGGGCGACGTTGAGCTTGACATCATCCGGGGCCAACTCGCTCCAGTCCCTGCCGCGCACTATGGCTGTTGTGTGCGGCGCAGTGAAAGGCTCCGGCTGGTCCTCCACTATCCAACACCAGTCCGCGCGCCACTCTTCCCACTTGCCGCGGAGCTCTCCTTTCAGATATGACTCCTTATTCAAGCGGAAGATCCAAGATATACCCCCGGAGAGGGGAGCACCGGCCTCTACTCTAGGCATAAAAAAGTGGCGAAAAAGCGCTATATTTGGATAGATCCCTATATAGTTTTCGCACAGATGTGCGAAAACCGCCATCGTAAGGATGGCGTTGGGGGTGAAGTCTAGAAGATGGAGGCCGTACGTGTTCATGATGTCGCAGAAAAACTCCGAGAATGGAGGACACAAGCCGCAGTGGAAGAAGACAGCGAAGAAGAAATACCCGCCGGGGAGCAGATCTTTGGCGCTGGCGGGGTAGACTCTGGTCCGGGGATGAGCCTTGGTCTCCTTGGCCCAGAAGAGGTAATATTTGTTCCAGAGTTCCCTCGCGCTGAGCCTCGGCGCGAAGACTACATTCCTCTTCCGCAGGGCGGCGAGCTTCGCCGCCTGCTCGGATTTCTCCCTCTTGGACTTGTCCGCTTTCGCCTTCTCGGCCTTCGGAGCCATGGCGGATGCGGCGGGGGAAGGGGCGAGGAGTTCGACGGCGCCGCGGGTGCGGAAGAGGGCAGAGGGGATGTGGAGGCAAAGCGCAGCGGGGAATTTCTGGAGGTTGAAGACGAAGTGAATGCGGAGGAGGGAAACTGCCCCTGTTCCCTCTGCTTTTAAGGAGGGAGTGGGGGACGCTCCGCATTTCCCATTACAGAACGTGGCCACGATCTCTCCCACGACGCCGCAATCGACGCGTGCCGTTAGGGAGGGACGCGGCGGACGCGGAAGGGGAATTAAGGCTTGCCGTGGGCCGTGCGTGCCCGTGCACTGTTTTGGGCCTGGCCCAACAGCGCTCGGCACCGTGTGTGGCCCAGGCCCGGGGGCTCCTGTCGGTGTACTAAGGTAGGGGTACCTTAGTACCCCAACTTGTGCACGGGTAGTAGCAGCTTCCCGTGGCAGGGCTCACCACGCGCTTGCCGGAAACCTTTTCGGTCCTTATTAAAACCATTCAAAAACAAAGTATACAAGGCAGAAGATCAAGACTCCGGCAAGTAGAGCTTGCCGGGAAGGCCGTCCCAGGCTCAAGACTGTCACATTAACGCAAGACCCTGGCAAGAGGGGCTTGCCAGGAAACCAGAAGATTGCATCTTAGAAGACATGCCTCGGCGCACTCTGCGCCCCGACAAGACCCGGGGAGCGACAAGCTTCCCGGCCCGACAAGATCAAGACCCCGGCAAGGTGCTTGCCGGGGAAGCATGCGCTGTGTGCCCGCGCTCCAGCTCATCGGCCCACTTGTCGCCCTGGGGCCCTTCTAGGGACGCGTGGCGGATGGCTGTGCAGCCTGGGGGACACGGTGGCGCTCCACGGTGACGAGGCTATCGCCGTGGCGAACGGAGACGCACGGGCGGGTGCTTTTGGGGTCGACGGCGACGGGCATTAAATGCTCTTGTCCCCCACTATCAAAGTAGGTGATGACCACTGTTCATCCATTGTTCACGCACTGTTCCCGCACTGTTACAACTACCATCAAAGTTACATTTTTGCCCTTCTTCTACGTTGACACCTGTCGGTGACCCCTTGAGCTATAAAAGGAGGCCCATGCACAACGTAGAAAGGGTTCGGAACCTAGACAGCTCTCTCGCTCGGCGTAGCTAGTTCTTCAAGCTCCCGAGCTCACGAACTCAATACAAACCAAGCAGGAGTAGGGTTTTATGCGTCCGCTCGGCCCGAACCTGGGTAAATTGCTCGCGTGCTCTCCTCGATCTGCTCTTCGTGCTCCCTCCGCTCCCTTACCGCAACGACAAGGGGCTCCGGTCCCATAGGTGCTCGTGGTGGACAGTTTCCCCCGACAGTAGGACTGCTTGGTTTGATTTCTGTGAAACCGAGACATGGTCCGTGGATGTAATCAACAAGATTATAGAAGAAATAGGTTATGAAGCTGCTGGTAGAGTGAAACCTTATTGGTGCTTGCCTATGAGGATGCTAGAAGATGGAGAGACTGGTGCTGTTAGGTGTATCTGGCAGGATCATGACATTGCAACAATGGTTGACAGAGTAAAGAGTGGAAATCAGTTTGTAGTGATGTACCTGGATCATGATGAGACTTATGGAGCATTAATGTGGATGATGTTGCAGCATATCCAGCTACAGAACTTCCAACAATATTTCATAGTAGAAGGAAGCAGAAAATTGGAGGAAATTAAGCTGCAATAAACGAAGTTTGTGTTGATTGAGTTCTAGTGAGAAGATCAAGCAGATATACAAGTAATGTTGCAGCAAATGAAGATGATTACAGTAGTGATGAAGACTCATATGATGAAGATTATGTTCCTTATTTAATTGATATTGATTATTGTTGGGAAACATTGCATGAAAAAAGAAATCTACGCACATGCAATGATCTATCCATGGATATGCATAGAAACGAGGGGGAGAGTGTGTCTAAGTACCCTCGTAGACCGTAAGTGGAAGCCTTTGACAACACGGTTGATGTAGTCGAACTTTCTTTGCGATCCAACTGATCGAGTATCGAATGTACGACACCTCCGCGTTTAGCACACATTTAGCTCGGTGACGTCCACACCTTCTTGATGCAGCAAGACGGTGAGGTAGTAGATGAGTTCCGACAACACGACAACATGGTGACGGTGATGGTGATGCAATTTCTGTAGGGCTTCGCCTAAGCACTACGAAAATATGACCGAGGGAGTAAACGGTGGAGGGGGCGCCGCACATGGCTAAGACAATGTTATGTCCTTGTGTGGCGCCCCTCCCCATGTATATATTGGTGGGAGGGGAGGAGGCATTCCCTAGGGCGCCCCAAGTGACCTGGCGGCAGCCCTAGGGCTACTGCCTTGCCCTGCGCCCTCCCTTCCTTATTTGGAGTGCGGGAGGAAGGAAGGAGGAGGTGACACCCCCCCTTTCCTTTCTTTCTAGAGGAGGGAAAGGCAAGAGGGGCCACCCCTCCGCTTTCCTTCCCATAGGGCCGGCCAACTAAGGGATGGGGCGCACCAGCCCCCTACTGAGCTAGTCTGTCCCCTCCTTTGGCCCATAAGGCCCATACACTTGTCGGGGGTTCCTAGAACCCTTTCCGGTGACCCGGTGAGTACCCGATGCAGTCTGAAACTATTTTGGTGTTTGAATACCACCGTCCTATATATCAATCATTACCTCTCAACCATTTCGAGACTCCTCGTCATGTCCGTGATCTCATCCGGGGCTCTGAACTAGTGATTAAAATGGAGTGGAAATGGGCGAAGCTGAGTGCTACCACATTTGTTTTCATATTTTTTTGGAGAAGCTGAAATGAATACAAAATCTCGGAAATGAAGACAGAAACAGATACTACCGGAAATGTACACGTAGTGAATAGAAATCGTACACAGAAACAAAAGTGGGCGTTGACTGGAACTTAAAAACACCTTGAATCATAGAGAAATACACACAAAAACAAACAAATTTAATGAATTGTTAACATGGCTATGGGGTCAAGCTCAGTACATGTGTGGTAGTAGAAGGTGGGCCTCAAATGATTCATTGTACTCATTGGGTCATTGTGTGTCATTTGGTGGTTACAAAGCATCCATAGATCTATAGTAAAAACTAAAATTCCATATTCACGGAAACGGAAAGTTTCATTTCCACGCCCGTTCCACCAGAAAACACCGTTATGTTTTTTCTCGTTTCCGCATAGAAAAAATCCATTTCCACTCCCGTTTTGCAAATTTCCATTTCCGTTTTCATATTTCCTCTTTGTTTCGTTTTTTCCTCTGGAAAAGTGGAAAGTTTCCACTCCATTTTCATCCCAACTCCGAACAACACTCGGTCACCAAATCACTCGTATAACACTATATCATCAACGAACGTTAAGCGTGCGGACCCTACGAGTTTGAGAACTATGTAGACATGACCGAGATACCTCTTTGGTTAATAACCAATAGAGGAACATGGATGCCCATATTGGTTCCTACATATTCTACGAAGATCTTTATCGGTCGAAGCAGTATGAAAACATACGTAATTCTGTTTGTCCATCGGTATGTTACTTGCCCGAGATTCGATCGTCAGTATATCTATACCTAGTTCAATCTCGTTACCGGCAAGTCTCTTTACTTGTTCTATAATACATCATATCGTAACTAACTCATTAGTCATTTGCTTGCAAGGCATCTTATGATGTGTATTACCGAGAGGGTCCACAGATACCTCTCCGATACTCGGAGTGACAAATTCTAATCTCGATCCATGCCAACTAAACAAACACCTTCGGAGATACCTGTAGAGTATCTTTATGATCACGCAGTTATGTTCTAACATTTGGTAGCACACAAAGCATTCCTCTGGTATCAGGGAGTTGCATGATCTCATACTCAAAGGAATATGTATCTGACATACAGGAAAGAGCTAGCAATAAAGTGTACTATCAAAATGTTGAGCTAACGGATGGGTCTTGTCCATTACATCATTCTCCTAATGATGTGATCTTGTTGTCAAATGACAACACATGTATATGGTTAGGAAACCTTAACCATCTTTGATCAACGAGCTAGTCTAGTAGAGGATTCCTAGGGACATGGTATTTTGTTTATGTATTCACACATGTATTTAAGTTTTCGATCAATACAATTATAGCATGAATAATAAACCTTTATCATGTTAAGGAAATATAACAATAACAATCTTATTATTGCCTTTAGGGCATATTTGCATCAGTCTCCCACTTGCACTAGATTCAATAATCTAGTTCACATCGCCATGTGGTTAACACCCATAGTTCACATCGCCATGTGATTAATACCTAAAGAGTTTACTAGAGTCAATAATCTAGTTCACATCACCATGTGATTAACACCCATAGATAACATCGCCATGTTATTAATACCCAAAGAGTTACTAGAGTCAATAATCTAGTTCACGTCGCCATGGGATTAACACCCAAGGAGTTCTAAGGTATGATCATGTTTTGCTTGTGAGCGAGGTTTTTAGTCAACGGGCCAGCAACATTCAGATACTTGTGTACTTTTCAAATTTCTATGTCTATAATGCTCTGCATAGACCTACTCTAGCTAATTGCTTCTACGTTCAATACGCTTCCAGATTGATACTCAAAGTCATCTGGATTAGTGTCAAAGCATGCCTCGACATAACCCTTTACGACGAACTCTTTATCACCTCCATAACCGAGAAACATTTCCTTATTCCTCTAAGGATAATTTTGACCGATGTCCAGTGATCCACACCTGGATCACTCTCGTACCCCCTTGCTAGACTTGTGGCAAGGCACACATTAGATCTGGTACACAACATGGCATGCTTTATAGAACCTATGGCTAAGGCATAGGGAATGACTTTCATTCTCTCTCTATTTTTTGTCGTGGTCGGGCTTTGAGTCTTAATCAACATCATACCTTACAACTCACGCAAGAACTCCTTCTTTGACAGATCCATTTTGAACTCCTTCAAAATATTATCATGGTATGTACTCATCAAAAGTCTTATCAAGCATCTTGATCTATCTCTATAGATCTTGATGCCCAATGTGTAAGCAGCTTCACCGAGGTCTTTCTTTGAAAAATTGTTATTCAAGTATCCTTTTATGCTATACAGAAATTCTATATCATATCCAATCAACAATATGTCATCCACATATAATACCAAGAATGCTACAGAGCTCCCAATAACTTTCTTGTAAATACAGGCTTCACCGTAAGTTTGTATAAAACCATATGCTTTGATGACCTCATCAAAGCATATATTCCAACTCCGAGATGCTTGCACCAGTCCATAGATGGATCACTGGAGTTTGCACACTTTGTTAGCACCTTTAGGATTGATAAAACCTTCTGGTTGCATCATATAGAACTCTTCTTTCAAAAATCCATTAAGGAATGCAGTTTTGACATCCATTTGCCAAATTTGATAATCATAAAATGCGACAATTGCTAACATGATTAGGACAGACTTAAGCATCGCTACGGGTGAGAAAGTCTCATCATAGTCAACTCCTTGAACTTGCCGAAAACCTTTTGCAACAAGTAGAGCTTTGTTGATAGTAACATTACCATTAGCATCCATCTTCCACTTGAAGATCCATTTATTCTCAATGGCTTTCCGACCATCGGGCAAGTCCAACAAAGTCCTTCCTTTGTTCTCATACATCGATCCTATCTCAGATTTCATGGCCTCAATCCATTTTTGGAATCTGGGCTCATCACAACTTCTTCATAGTTAGAAGGTTCTCCGTTGGCTAACAACATGACTTCCAGGACAGCGTTACCATACCACTCTTGTGCGGTATGTGTTTTGGTTGACCTTCGAGGTTCAGTAGTAACTTGATCCGTAGTTTCATGCTCATCATCATTAGCTTCTTCTCTAGTCGGTGTAGGCATCACGGGAATGGTTTTATCTGATGAGCTACTTTCAATTTGAGAGGAGATACAAATATCTCATCAAGTTCTACTTTTCTCCCACTCACTTCTTTCAACAGAAACTCCTTCTATAGGAAGGATCCATTCTTAGCAACAAAGATCTTGCCTTCAGATCTGTGGTAGAAGGTGTATCCAATAGTTTCTTATGAGTATCCTTTGAAGACACACTTCTCGGATTTGGGTTCGAGCTTATCAGGATGAAGCCTTTTGATATAAGTGTTGCAACCCCAAACTTTAAGAAATGACATCTTTGGTTTCTTTCCAAACCATAGTTCATACAGTGTCGTCTCAACGGATTTAGACAGTGCCCTATTTAACGTGAATGAAGCTGTCTCTAATGCACAACCCCAAAACTGATGGGAAACTTAGCATGCAATTTCAAAAAAAAATCCTACAATCACACAAGATCTATCTAGGAGATGCATAGCAACGAGGGGGAGAGTGTGTGTACGTACCCTCGTAGACCAAAAGTGGAAGCGTCTGACAACGCGGTTGATGTAGTCGAACTTCTTCTAGCTCCAACCAATCAGGCACCAAATGTACGGCACCTCCGAGTTCTGCACACGTTCACCTCGATGACGTCCCTCATCCTCTTGATCCTATAAGATTTCGAGGAAGTAGATTAGCTCCGTCAACACGACGGCGTGGTGACGGTGACGGTGAAGTGATCCGCGCAGGGCTTCGTCTAAGCACGACAAGAATATTAACGTGGGGTGTAAACTGTGG
>LR738712.1:208799720-208821082 GCA_902687465.1 Secale cereale
GGGCGCCACACACGACTAACAATTCATGTTGTGTGTTCTAGGCGCCCCCTCCCCACATATATATAGGTGGGAGGGGAGGAGAGGCATCCAAGGGGCGCTCGAAGTAGGATCCGAATCCTACTTGGGGTTTCCCAAGTGGCGCCCCCCTTTCCTTTGTTCACCTGAGAAGAAAGGAAGGGGGCCGAGCCACCTCTTCTCCTTTTCCTATTCGGCCACCTGCCATAGGGTGGCATGCCACCCCTTGTGGGCTGGTGTGCTCCCCTCTCATGGCCCATATGGCCCATATAACCCCCCTCGGGGGTTCCGGTAACCCCCCTTTTACTTTGATAAATACCCGATACACTTCGGAACTCTTCCAGTGTCTGAATACTATCATCTTATATATCAATCTTTACCTCTCAAACATTTTCAGACTCATTGTCATGCCTATGATCATATCCGGGACTCCGAACAATATTCGGTCACCAAATCACGTAACTCATATAATACAATATCATCATCCAACTTTAAGCATGTGGACCATACGGGTTCGAGAACTATGTAGAAATGACTGAGACACTTCTTTGGTCAATAACCAATAGCGGAAACTGGATGCTCATATTGGCTCCTACATATTCTACGAAGATTTTATCGGTCAAACTGTTATGACAACATAGGTTATTCCTTTTGTCCATCGGTATGCTACTTGCCCGAGATTCGATTGTCGGTATCTTGATACCTAGTTCAATCTCGTCACCGGCAAATCTCTTTACTCGTTCATTAGTCATTTGCTTGCAAGGCTTATGATGTGTATTACCGAGAGTGCCCAGAGATACCTCTCCGATACTCGGAGCAACAAATCCAAATCTCGATCTATGCCAACTCAACAAACACCTTCGGTGATACCTATAGAGCATATTTACAATCACCCAATTTTGATAGCACACAAGGCATTCTTCCTGTATTCAGGAGTTGCATAATCTCATAGTCGAAGGAATATGTATTTGACATGACGAAAGCAATAGTAATAAAACTGAACGATCATTATGCTAAGTTAACGGATGGGTCTTGTCCATCACATCATTCTCCTAATGATGTGATCCCATTATCAAATGATAACTTGTGTCCATGGTTAGGAAACCTTAACCATCTTGGATCAACGAGCTAGTCAAGTAGATGCTCATTAGGGACACAATGTTTGTCTATGTATTCACACATGCATTTAGGTTTCCGATCAATACAATTCTAGCATGAATAATAAAAATTTATCATGAATAAGGAAATATAAAATAATAACTTTATTATTGCCTCTAGGGCATATTTACATTAGTCTCCCACTTGCACTAGAGTCAATAATCTAGATTACATTGTGATGATTCTAACACCAATGGAGTCTTGCTGTTGATCATGTTTTTCTCATGGAAGAGGCTTAGTAAACGGGTCTGCTACATTCAGATCCGTATGTATTTTTAAAATATCTATGTATGCTTCCTTGACTTAATCACAGATGGAGTTGAAGCGTCTCTTGATGTGTTTGGTTCTCTTGTGAAACCTAGATTCCTTAGCCAATGCAATTGCTCCAGTGTTGTCACAAAAGATTTTCATTGGACCCGAAGCACTAGGTATCACACCTAGATCAGATATGAACTCCTTCATCCCGACTCCTTCATTTGCTGCTTCCTAAGCAGCTATGTACTCCGCTTCACATGTAGATTCCGCCAGGACGCTCCACCATCCAATAAAAATATGTATCCAGTTTGTAACTTAGAGTCATCCGGATCAATGTCAAAGCTAGCATCAACGTAACCATTTATGACGAGCTCTTTGTCACCTCCATAAATGTGAAATATATCCTTGGTCCTTTTCAGGTACTTTAGGATGTTCTTGACCGCTGTCCAGTCGTCCACTCCTAGATTACTTTGGTACCTCCTTGCCAGACTTATGGCGAGGTACACATCAGGTCTGGTACACAACATAGCATACATGACATAACCTATGGCTGAGGCATAGGGAATGCCTTTCATTTTCTCTCTATCTTTTGCATTGGTTGGGCATTGAGTCTGACTCAACTTCATACCTTGTAAAACATGCAAGAACCATTTCTTTGATTGATCCATTTTGAACCTTTTCAATACTTTATCAAGGTACGTGCTTTGTGAAAGTCCTATCAAGCATCTTGATCTATCTCTATAGATCTTGATGCCCAATATATAAGCAACTTCACCGAGGTCTTTCATTGAAAAATTCTTAATCAAGTATCCTTTTATGCTATCCAGAAATTCTACATCATTTCTGATCAACAATATGTCACCCACATATAATATCAGAAATGCTACAGAGCTCCCACTCACTTTCTTGTAAATATAGGCTTGTCTGAAAGTCTATATAAAATCTTATGCCTTGATCACCTCATCCAAGCGTATATTCCAACTCCGAGATGCTTGCACCAGTCCATAGATGGATCGCTAGAGCTTCCACACTTTGTTAGCACCTTTAGGATCGACAAAACCTTCTGGTTGTATCATATACAACTCTTCTATAAGAAATCCACTAAGAATGCAGTTTTGACGTCCATTTGCCAGATTTGATAATCATAAAATGCAGCAATTGCTAACATGATTTGGATAGACTTACGCATCCCTACGGGTCAGAAAGTCTCATCGTAGTCAACTCCTTTAACTTGCTGAAAACCTTTCGCGACAGGTAGAGCTTTGTAGACAGTAACATTACCATCAGCGTTTGTCTTCTTCTTGAAGATCCATTTATTCTCTAGGGCTAACCGATCGTCGGGAAAGTCCACCAAAGTTGACACTTTGTTCTCATACATGGATACTATCTTAGATTTCATGGCCTCAAGCCATTTATCGGAATCTGGGCTCATCATAGCTTGCTCATAGTTCGTAGGTTCGTCATGGTCTATTAACATGACTTCTAGAACAGGATTACCATACCACTCTTGTGCGGATCGTGCTCTGGTTGACCTACATGGTTTGATAGTAACTTGATCTGAAGTTTCATGATCATCATCATTATCTTCCTCTCTAGTCGGTGTAGGCATCACAGGTACGATTTTTTGTGATGAGCTACTTTCCAATTTGAGAGAAGGTAAAATTACCTCATCAAGTTCTACTTTCCTCCCACTCACTTCTTTCGAGAGCTACTCCTTCTCTAGAAATGTTCCATTCTTGGCAAAAAAAGATCTTGCCTTCAGATCTGTGGTAGAAGGTGTACCCAATTGTTTCATTAGGGTATCATATGAAGACGCACTTCTCGGTTTTGGGTTCAAGCTTATAAGGCTGAAGGCTTTTGACATAAGTGTCGCAACCCCAAACTTTAAGAGACGACAGCTTAAGTTTCTTGCCAAACCAAAGTTCATCCAGTGTCGTCTCTACAGATTTAGACAGTGCCCTATTTAATGTAAATGCAGTTGTCTCTAATGCATAACCCCGAAACGATAGTGGTAAATTGGTAGGAGACATCATAGATCGCACCATATCTAATAAAGTACGGTTACAATGTTCGGACACACAATTACGCTTTGGTGTTCCATGTGGCGTGAGTTGTGAAACTATTCCACATTGTTTTAGATGAAGGTGAAACCCGTAACTCAAATATTCTCCTCCGCGTTCAGATTGTAGAAACTTTATTTTCTTGTTATGATGATTTTCTACTTCACTCTGAATTTTTTTGAACTTTTCAAATGTTTCAAACTTGTGTTTCATTAAGTAGATATACCCATATCTGCTCAAATCACTTGTGAAGGTTAGAAAATAACAATACCTGCCGCGAGCCTCAAAACTCATTGGACCGCATACGTCAGTATGTATTATTTCCAATAAGTCATTGGCTCGCTCCATTGTTCTGGAGAACAAAGTTTTAGCCATCTTACCCATGAGTCATTGTTCGCAAGTATCAAATGATTCATAATAAAGTGATTCCAAAAGTCCATCTGCATGGAGTTTCTTCATGTGCTTTACACCAATATGACCTAAACAGCAGTGCCAAATATGTTGCACTATCATTATCAACTTTGCATCTTTTGGCATCAATATTATGAATATGTGTATCACCAGAATTGAGATTTCACAAAAATAGACCACTCTTAAAGGATGGATGACCATAAAAGATATTACTCATATAAATAGAACAACCACTATTCTCTGATTTAAATGAATAATCGTCTTGCACTAAACAAGATCCAGATATAATGTTCATGCTCAACACTGGTACCAAATAACAATTATTCAGGTCTAAAACAAATCCCGAAGGTAGATGTTGAGGTAGCGTGCCAACGGCGATCACATCGACCTTGGAACCATTCCCGATGCGCATCTCACCTCGTCCTTATCCAATCTTCGTTTAATCCGTAGCTCATGTTTCGAGTTACAAATATGAGCAACCGAACTAGTATCAAATACCCAGGCGCTACTATGAACATTAGTAAGGTACACATCAATAACATGTATATCAAGTATACCTTTGTTCACTTTGCCATCCTTCTTATCCACCAAATACTTGGGGCAGTTCCGCATCCAGTGACCGGCCCCTTTGCAGTAGAAGCACTTAGTTTCAGGCTTGGGTCCAACTTTGGGCTTCTTCCCCAGTGTGGCAACTTGCATGCAATTCTTCTTGAAGTTCCCTTTCTTTCCCTTGCCCTTCTTCTTGAAACTAGTGGTCTTGTTAACCATCAATACTTGATGATCCTTTTTGATTTCTACCTTCGCAGCTTTGAGCATTGCGAAGAGCTCGGGAATTGTCTTCTCCATCCCTTGCATATTATAGTTCATCACAAAGCCTTTGTAGCTTGGTGGAAGTGATTGAAGAACTCTATCAATAACACTATCATCTAGAAGATTAACTCCCTGCTGAGTCAAGTGATTATGATACCCATACATTTTGAGTACGTGTTCACTGACAGAACAGTTCTCCTCCATCTTGCAGCTATAGAACTTGTTGGAGACTTCATATCTCTCAACTCGGGCATTTGCTTGAAATATTAACTTCAACTCTTGGAACATCTCATATGCTCCATGACATTCAAAATGTCTTTGAAGTCCCGATTCTAAGCAGTAAAGCATGGCACACTGAACTATGGAGTAGTCATCAGATCAGGGTTGCCAGATGTTCAAAACATCAGCATCTACTCCTGCAACAGGCCTTTCACCTAGCGGTGCATCAAGGACATACTTCTTCTGTGCAGCAATGAGGATAATCCTCAAGTTACGGACCCAGTCCATGTAGTTGCTACCATCATCTTTGAACTTAGCTTTCTCTAGGAACGAATTAAAATTCAAGGGAACAGTAGCACGGGCCATAGATCTACAACATAGATATGCAAATACTATTATGACTAAGTTCATTATAAATTAAGTTCAATTAATCAAATTACTTAAGAACTCCCACTTAGATAGACATCCCACAAGTCATCCAAATGATAAGTGATCCAAATCAACTAAACCATGGCGAACATCTCTATGATGATCATATCTACTATATGATTCATGTTCGACCTTTCGGTCTCCAGTGTTCGGATGCCATGTCTATTCATGATAGGCTCGTCAAGTTTAACCTGATTATTCAGCATGTGCAAAACTGTCTTGCAGCCGTTGTATGTGAACGTAGAGTCTATCACATCCGATCATGGTGTCTCAACATGACGAACTATAGCAATGGTGCATACTCAGGGAGAACACTTTTACCTTGAAATTTTGTTAACGGATCATCTTATAGTGCTACCGCCCTACTAAGAAAAATAAGATGCATAAAAGATAAACATCACATGCAATCGAAATATGTGACATGATATGGCCATCATCATCTTGTGCTTTTGATCTCCAAATCCAAAGCATCCTCATGATCTCCATTGTGACCGACTCGACACCTTGATCTCCATTGTAGCGTCGTGGTCGTCTTGCCAACTATTGGTTCTACAACTATCGCTAACTCATAGTGATAAAGTAAAGCAATTACATGGTGTTTACATTCCATACAATAAAGAGACAACAATAAGGCTCCAGCACGTTGTCAGATATCTTACAAAACATTATCATCTCATACAATAATGTTTGTCACATCATGTCTTGACCATATCACATCACAACTTGCCCTCCAAAAACAAGTTAGACGTTCTCTACTTTGTTGTTGCAAGTTTTACGTGGGTGCTATGGGCTTCTAGCAAGAACCGTTCTTACCTACGCATCAAAACCACAACGGTGTTTCGTCAAAATTTGCTGTTTTAACCTTCTCAGAGGACCAAACGCAGTCAAATTCGATTAAACTAATATTGGAGAAACAGACACCGGCCAGCCACCTTTATGCAAAACAAGTTGCATGTCTGTCGGTGGAACCGGTCTCATCAACATGGTCATGTAAGGTTGGTCCAGGCCGCGTCATCCCATAATCATATGTGAAGGTGGGAAAATAATGATACCCGCCGCGTGCTTCAACACTCATTGGTCCGTATACATTAGTATGTATTATTTCCAGTAAGTCATTAGCTCGCTCCATTGTTACGGAGAACAGAGTTTTAGTCATCTTGCCCATGAGGCATGGTTCACAAGTATCAAATGATTCATAATCAAGTGATTCCAAAAGTCCATCCACATGGAGTTTTTTCATGCGCTTTACACCAATATGACCTAAACGACAGTGCCACAAGTATGTTGCACTATCATTATCAACTTTGCATATTTTGGCATCAATATTATGAATTTGTGTATCGCTGTGATCGAGTTTCAATAAACCATTTACATTGGGTGTATGACCATAGAAGGTTTTGTTCATGTAAACAGAACAACAATTATTCTCTGACTTAAATGAATAACCGTATTGCAATAAACACGATCCAATATTGTTCATGCTCAATGGGAACACCAAATAACAATTATATAGGTTCAACACTAATCTCAAAAGTATAGGAAGTGTGTGATGATGATCATCATTATCTTGGAACCACTTCCAACACACATGGTCACCTCACCCTTAACTAGTCTCTGTTTATTCAGCATCTCCTTTTTCGAGTTACTAATCTTAGCAACTGAACCGGTATCAAATACCGAGGCGCTACTACGAGTACAAGTAAGGAACACATCAATAACATGCATATCAAATATACATTTGTTACCTTTGCCATCCTTCTTATCCACCAAGTACTTGGGGTTGTTCCACTTCCAGTGACCATTTCCTTTGCAGTAGAAGCACTCAGTTTCAGGCTTGGGATCTAGATTTTGGCTTCTTCTAGGGAGTGGCAACTTGCTTGCCGTTATTCTTGAAGTTCCCTTTATTTCCCTTGCCCTTTTTCTTGGAACTAGTGGTCTTGTCAACCATCAACACTTAATGCTCCTTCTTGATTTCTATCTCCGCTGATTTTAGCATCGCAAAGAGCTCGTGAATCGTTTTTGTCATCCCTTGCATATTTATAGTTCATCACGAAGTTCTAGTAGCTTGGGGATAGTGACTAGAGAAGTCTGTCAATCACTATCTTATCCGGAAGATTAACTCCCCTTGATTCAAGCGATTGTAGTGCTCAGACATTCTGAGCACATGCTCACTGGCTAAGCTATTCTCCTCCGTCTTGTAGGCAAAGTACTTGTAAGAGGTCTCATACCTCTCAACATGGGCATGAGCCTGAAATACCAATTTTAGCTCTTGGAACATCTCATATGTTCCATGGCGTTCAAAAACGGCTTTAGAGCCCCGATTCTCAGCCGTAAAGCATGGCGCACTAAAATATAAAGTAGTTATCAGATCGAGCTTGCCAAACGTTCATAATGTGAGCATGAGCTCCTGCAACAGGTGTGTCACCTAGCGATGCATCATGGATATAATTGTTCTATGCAACAATGAGGACAATCCTGAGATCACGGACCCAGTCCACATTATTGCTACCATCATCTTTCAACTTAGTTTCATATAGGACCGTATTAACAACAGGGGAGCTACATCACGAGCTATTGATCTACAACATAATATGCAAAAACTATAAGACTAAGTTCCTGATAAATTAAGTTCAATTAATCAAATTACTAATGAACTCCCACTTAAATTAACATCCCTCAAGTTATCTAAGAGATACACGATCCAAATCAACTAACCCATGTCCGATCATCACGTGAGATGGGGTAGTCATCAGTGGTGAACATCTCTATGTTGATCATATCTACTATAGGACCCATGTTTGACCTTTCGGTCTCTAGTGTTCCGAGGCCATGTCTGTACATTCTAGGCTCGTCAAGTTTAACCCAAGTATTCAGCGTGTGTAAATCTGGCTTACACCCCTTGTATGTGAACCCGGAGTCTATCACACCCGATCATCCCATGGTGTCTCAAAACGATGAACTATAGCAATGGTGCATACTCAGGGAGAACACTTTTATCCTGAAAAGAGAAGGAATCATGTTATAATCCTACTGTCGTTCTAAGCAAAATAAGATCCATAAAGGATAAACATCACATGCAATCAAAATATGTGACATGATATGGCCATCATCATCTTGTGCTTTTGATCTCCTTCTCCAAAGCATCATCATGATCTCCATCATCACCAGCTCGATAATTTGATTTCTATTGTTGCGTCGTGGTCGTCTCGCCAACTATTTCTTCTAAAACTATTGCTAACTCATAACAATAAAGTAAAGCAATTACATGGCGCTTACATTTCATACAATAATTAAGAGACAACCATAAGGCTCCCGTCGGTTGTCGGTATTACAAAACATGATCATCTCATACAATAACGTATAACTAATCAATGTCTTGACCATATCACATCACAAGATGCCCTGCAAAAACAAGTTAAACGTCCTCTACTTTGTTGTTGCATGTTTTACATGGCTGCTACGGGCCTCTAGCAAGAACCGTTCTTACCTACAGCAAAAACAACAATGGTGATTTATCATGTTTGTTGTTTTAACCTTCTTCAAGGACCGGCCGTACACTACTGCAGGATGCTGCTAACGCGACACTACAATCAGAGACCCTTCAAGAAACTGTGTGCGATGCCATAATCGCAAACGGTGGTGTATGAAAACCATCATAAATGTATAAAACATTTGCGATGACGGATGCATCAAACACGGTTCAGGTTTTAGTTGCGTGTGCGATGAAGGGCATACAATTCAGTTCAATTAACTGTTTGCGATGAGGAGGAACAAAAGAAACGGGCAGCCAGATGAAGTCATGTGCGATACACATCATACGGTTCACTCGGATGAACTATTTGTGATTAGGCAAGAGAACAGAAATGGTTCAATATAAAAAGATGTGTGCGATACACGACAAAGAGGTCTGTAATAAAAAATGTGTGCGAAGACCGATAATAGCGCAGATGATTGCTTCTAGTAAGACTTATGTGATATGCTCCACCAGTAGCTCATGTAAGAAAACTATCAAGTTAAGTGTGCTCAGGCTGGAGCAACCATCAGATGGGTGACTGGATTGGAAGTTGTGCCGATGTTAAATTAGCTAATGGGATGGGTCATTTCGGTCAAATGACTGAAATGCCCCATTCCCTCAGCTAATTTAACCTCGAGGTCCTTATTTTTTTATTTTTAGCACATGTTAATTAAAGAAGGTCTCCCACATTACTTTTTGACAGTGTGCTATACGTGGCATATAGTTGATCCATCCGACCTATTTGTGATGGAATAAGCAGTGTGTGTTGTGGGAAAACGCTTGCTAGTATTCAACCGTTTGGGATTGATGAATTTATCACCGACGGGTTCGCTAGTGTGGTCCGTGTTCATCTGATCATCATCTATGACATGTGCTAGCTCGATGCTAAGTTTCCATTAATTGATAGCGTTTTATGAACACACCGCCGTTTCCCGCCACCCTGCTATATTGCGCATAGGGGGCGCGCGATGCACGGAGGCGACAAACACAGCCTGTAGCACATCCACCTTTTCCAAGCATGCCAACCCACCAAAGCGCCGCCTCTGCCATCAACCTTGTCGACGAGGAAAACGAGTAGACGCCACGGCCCGTCGAGGCCAAGGCGCTCCCCGGCAATGTGATGGACGACGCCGTGATGTGCGTCATCACCAGGGTTGAGCAGACCTTTGGCGCATGGCGCTTGAGCGCCACGGATCAAAGATAGGCATGCTAGCGCCGACAGGATGCAGCTCGCCGCACAACAAGATCGTTGGCGCATCGTAGAGCAATCTATGTGCGTCCAGGCCGATAGGTTGCGGCTCGTCGTATAGCGAGATCGTTGGAGCGCCGCAGAGCGAGAGACGCGGCGCGCCGCACAGCAAAAGCGGATCCATTAGCGCTTGCATGCTGTCGACATGGCGTCGCAGTTGGGTACAAGTCCCGTCAGTACTCCCATTCCTCGTCAGGAGTGGGCCAATGCCCTCAGCGCCATACTTGCACTACAGGTTGGCCGCTCCGTACTTGCACCAGACGCCCGCCATGCCGTTCGCGTGGGTGCCACCGTTCACCTTGTCCACGGCCCGCTGGATGACAACGCGCTAGTCCGTCGGCTCGACCGCCTAGTTGGCCCAGGTGTCCACCTGGGCGTAGTAGAGGAACATCGCTGTCGCATCCTCGAGATCACGCTCCAGATGTACCGCGAGCGTGTCGACCGCTTGGACGAACGCCTGCACGAGTTCAGGCAGAGCCAAGAGCTACCCTAGTGTCGGGGTTTTGGTGCAACATATGCCAAAGGATGGCTTATCATGCATGGGGACAAGAGTACGTCGCCGGGACCTGGAAGCGGGATAAGGCGATACTTAGGATGCCTACGAATCTTACATAGGTTCGGGGCTCTCCATGGAGATAACACCCCTAGTCCTGCTCTGCGGGGGCTCCGCGTCATGACTAATGTCAATATGGTGGCTACAAGATTTCTCCTTGAGCTGCGTCGTCTAGAGGAGGAAGAAGGGCAAGGCTAGCTCTCTACCTTCCCTCTAGGGAACGTGAGTGATCGCTCGGGTTCCTTCCTATCGATGACTCTTTCTTTCTCTCTGTGTCTCTTAGCGTCCAACCCCTCCACATGGAGGACCCTGGGGGTTTATATAGGCCAACCACCAAGGGGTACAATGGTAATCTGGGCGCAGTGGCCCCCGGCCGTTAGCGTCTCTGGGTGCCAGCCTCTCCGCCGTCTGCTGGGGCCCGCCGTCTGTGGGCCCGCAATATTGTCTTTTACTGTTGGCGTCCTTCTGCTGACGCGAGCATCGTCAGGGGGGGGGGGTGGCTACAGTGCCGCCGCCTCTTGGTCGTACACTGCCACCACGCCCTGTCTTGTCATCTTAACGGGGCTTAGACTCCCAGGGAACGGTCAGCCGCCTTCTACAGGGCGGCCCGTCCCCCAGGTCGCCTGCCAAAGGTCGCGTGGTTCTGGGTGGCTCACCGACGGGTGGGGCCAGTCGCCTGCTAGCCACTTTGCCTTCGGGTAGTGGGATCATGGCTTCCTTTGACCAGGGCTAGGTCATCAGTAACATGGCCATAGTGATACGCCGCTTAGGGAGTGTCCGTAAGGTACACTCTCACTGTAGCCACACTTCTGAGGATTATTTAAAGACAGGCTCAACTGTAGCCATGCCTTATTCTCGTCGTGGCTCCCCAGCACACGTCCCGAGGGGGAGGCACGGGGCCGTCTTCTAGATGCTGGTCGCCAGGCTGCCGCCCGTTAGGGCTCCGCCGCCTGCTAGCAGCTGGCTCCTAGGCATTGTAGCCCTAGGAGGCGGCCCGATACACAGGCGGCCAGAGGATGACAGGCGGCCCCTATTTGTCTTGAAACACCATGGGTGGTCAATGAAGACACCTGTGGTCAATATCTCCAACAATAGTCCCCGAAGCTGGTGGACCTCTGCTGTCATGAGCGGGACTGCGGGGTTCCAGTAGCTTCCCACTCCAAGTAAGGTTTCGTTGTGCTTCTGGTCCGTCTTCTGGAAGGTCCGGCTTCTAGAAGCCGGGCCTTTGTCTTCTGGAAGGGCCGGCTTCTAGTAGCAGGGCCTTTGTCTTCGAGTCTTCGGGGAGAAGATATCGCATGGATGGCAGGCCGCGGGTGGTTTTGCCGCTCGTTGGCGGTGTTCCACGCGTCATCATCTCGCCATGCCGCCCTGCCAGCCCACGCGCGTGATGGGATGCAGCAGCAGGCCAGGGCCCACCATTATAGGGCCTCGGCGCGCGCGCGGATCCGTTGCCGCAGAGGTAATCGATTGCCCTCCCCAGGCGCATTAAATGCGCGCAGATTAGGCGCGAAAAAGGCGTGGGTCGTGCGGGGCATGGCGTGGTTAATCCCACGCCCTCGACCCCTCGGCTTCGTCGTCTCGAGCCTATAAGTAGGCGCGGGAGGGGGCGAGCGCTGCTCACGCGCACACCCCCGCTGCATCTTCTTCTTCCTCGCTACCTCTTGCGCACTTTGCCACCGTTGCCCGCATCGCTCTGCCAGAGTTTGACCTCACCCCAGGCCATGGACACGGAAGCGCAGGTCCACCGCTCCGGCGAGTGGGATTGCACCGAGGTCATCGACGAGCACGTGTATTAGCGGTTGCCTCCTGCCGAGAAGGTCGCCATGCGTCTTGCGCCGTCGGCCGAGATCAGGCCGGCGTCGCGGCTGGGCGAGCGGGTAGTCTTCCGCTCGCACTTCCCTTGCGGCTTCGGGCTTCCCGTCGGCGGGTTTTCCGCTCCTTCCTCGACTTATACTATGTGCAGCCCCACCACCTCACGCCGAACACGGTGGTGATGCTGTCTGCCTTTGTCGTCCTCTATGAGGGGTACTTCGAGATACTCCCCACGATCGAGCTGTGGAGCGAGCTCTTCTACCTGAAGCTCGGCACCGCACTCCGAGGCGAAGCTGCCCAGTGCGGCGGGTGCATCGTAGTGAAGAGCACCGGGGCCAAGAACCACTTCCCGCCGCCTTCCCTCGTGCACTTGGCGAAGTTGTGGCAGAAGACATACTTTTATGTCTCCAATGTCGACCCGGAGCACGACTTCATCAATCTGCCGGATTACGCCCCCGGCCCGCCTGCCGAGCCCCGCGCCTATTGGAAGTTCCAGACCGTCTCCCTCACGCCTGGGGCCTCTATCACCGTGAGGCGCCTTCGGGAGATGAAGGAAAATGAGGGCATGGTGTTCTCGGACCTCCTGGCCACTTTTGCGGAGCGCCGAGTGCTGCTGCTACAGTCCCGCCCGCACCTGATCTGCGACATGAGCTGGCACCGGGACCTGAGCCGGACCTGCAGCAAGCAGATGCCGTACAAGGAGGTGGCCCTTCTGGTGAACTCCATCTCCAACTGCAAGCTGTCTGATTCGGGGTAGGCATTTGGCAAGCTGCCGTACAGCCGGAGCAACCCGCCCCCTGTGGTGAGCCTTCATTCTATTTCTGCTTCTTTCCCTTTTCCGCCTGCCCCAGCCGCCTGACCCTTGTGCCGCCTGGCAGCTCTTCCCCGGCCAACCGGAGCCGGGTTCTGGGAGGCCGGGCCGCCCGTTGCTGCCGGACCGCTCCCAGAGCGACACGAGCGACCCCGATCTTGGGGCGGGCGGCATGGAGGAGGAGGAGGTCACAGGCGGCGGGGGCCAACCACTAGGTGGCTCGTCCGGAGGCGGCATCGAGGACTGGCCAGACGACGACGGGGCGGACTCGATCGGGGCAGCAGCTCCTCGATGGCGCCGCCTGCCGCGGCCGGCGGCTCGAAGCGCCGGGCCTCTGCCGGGCTGCCCGAAGCCCGGCCCAAGAAGCCTATGGCCTCGGTCGTCACCACCAAACGCCAGGAGGCGGCTGCCAAGGCGGCCCTTCCTAGGGTCCCTAAGCCCAGGCCGACCGTATCCGCGTAAGTGCCGTGCCCTACCTTTCTCTCTATATTTGTTCTAGAACTTTGCCCTCTTCGTGACTGATTTTACTGTCCTTTTGGGATCACTTGAACAGTGCCCCGCTTTCCGTCTCAGGAGTTCCTGTGGGCTCGATTGTCGGGGGCACGGGCGCCCCTTCTGCGCCTCGCCGCGTGGATCCTGCCGCCGCCCTCCGAGAGGCGACAAAAAGGAATGCGCGAGAGGCGTGGGAAGAGCATGAGGCCGCGACCCGCCAGCAGGCGGAGGACGACGCCGCAACCAAGGCCAAAGCCCCGGCGGCCACCAAGGCATAGGCGGGTGCCGCCGTCCGATCCTAGGAGTAGGAAGCGTCCATCCAGAAGTCGGCGGGCCACGCCGATCTCCAGCACGCGGCTCCTCCGGAGCCGTCTGTTCAAGTGCCGGCTGGCGGTGATTAGCTAACCCTTGAAAAGGAGGGGGACGGTCACGCCGTCATGGAGGCAGAAGCAACCCCTCCTGTGCCGCCTTCTGGAGCACGGGACAGCCGGCCCGGGGGGATGGATGTGCCACCGGCAGGAGGCGTGCTGGTGGTAGGTCTGCTGCCTACCACCCAAGTTCCATCCCGTCCGCGCCCGGCGAGGGCTGCCTCAGCCCCGCGGCAGGTAGAGACCAGCGCTGCCAGCTCATCCTCGCCAGACAATGAGGCCACCAGCGCAGCGCCGCCAGGCTGGACGCCTGGTGGCGGCGTCGCGTTGAACGTCGCGTCCCGGGATGTCCTTGATTGATTCAACTATTTGGGTGAGATGATGCAAACGGTCTTGCGGGAGTTCTTGGCCACGCAGACTTCCGTCCGGGTATCTTGATTTCTGCTTTAATTTTTATTCCTTCAATTTCTCTCGTGGGGGCGCGTCAGCGCACCCACTGGGTGTAGTCCCCGAGTTCTGAGCAGACTGCTGAGAAGGCGGCTTGGAACTCCAAGGTGCTACTTTGTGAACTAACTTATTTCTTGCCTTTCTGGCTGCAGGATTACGACAATCTTCAGGTGGCGGCCTACAACTCCCACAATCTGGAGCTGGTTCAGCTGAGAGCCGCCCTGGCCGAGAGCCGGAGTGAGTACGTCTCCTTTTCTCCTTGAGGGGGCACGTCAGCGCACCAGCTGGGTGTAGTTCCCGAGTTCTGGGCCGGCTGCTGAGCAGGCGGCCTGGAACTCCAAGGTTATTTTGTCTTCTTGCCGATGCTAATGCTTCCTCCTCCTTTCTTGTCAGCAACCGCAACCGACCTCCGTCCAAGAGTGTGACCGCCTGGCCAAGGAGCTGGCAGACCAGGTGGCGACGCACGAGGCGGAGCTTGAAAAGCTGGCAGATGCCGAGGAGCTTCTTTAGGCCGAGTTCGAGAGTGAGCGCTCGAACTGGGCCGAGACGGAGATGGCCCTGCAGGACAGCTACGGGGCCATCGAGGACATGGTTGACGGTAAACTACTTTTCCTTGCTTTCGCATGTTCGCCGTTTGTCACAACAACTGGCTCCCTTTTCCTGATTCTTTGTCTTGTCCTTGGCGCACAGTACTTCTCGGGCCATCTGTTGCCGCCAGCCAGGCCATTGAGGCCCAACGCGACGAGAGGCGCCGGGCGGGTCGGGTGATCGCACCCAACGCGCCCGGACTCCCATCGAGCATCTCCTTGCCGTTAGGGCGCGCCTCCAGCCGGCCAATCGTCTGCTCCGCCGTCTTCAACGCGCCGGGTCCCAGGTACTGGCCGCCCTCTGGCCAGACGTCCCGGCACCCCGCACTTCCAGCCGGGCCGCCGAATGGCTGGAGGCGGCCGTCGGCCGCTTCGAGGCTTGGAAAGGCGCTGCAGCGAGAGCCGGCAGGCGGACCGCCCTGGAATTTGCCAAGGGCTGGTACCCCGATCTGGATTTCGCTCAGTTGGCGACCTTCCACCTGGAGGCCGAGCCTGAGCTGGCAGTAGTACGAGGAGACCTCATCAAGCGCGCCGCCATGGTTGCTGAATATGCCGACATTTCCGTCATCATCCCGGAGTTGGATGAAATCGGTCGTGTGGTGCCTCGTGACAACTTTGGGCTGGACCTGGCGGCATCGGAGGAGCTGGATGAGGAGATCACCTCGAGTGATGAGGGTGAGGACGAGGATGACGACGACGAGGAAGGCGACTTTCTGGAGGAGGAGCCGCCTGCTCGTCATCAACCCGACCAGGCCTCGACGAGCGGACCCCGCGGGAATGCACCGTCTGCCACGGAAGGCGACCAGGCCGAGACCCACCAGGCGCCCGCTCAGCAGCCGGCCCAGTGGATCCCATGGTGCCATCCGCCCCACCTGCTGCACCTCTGGCCTAGGCGGCCATGCTATCTTTCATTTCTTGTTTCTTTTAAGACTTGGTAGAGTTAGTATCGAACAATTCCACCCACTTGGTAGAGTTAGCACCGTCCTTTGTTCCTTCGGGCGTTTTTCTTTTGCCGTCTCTTTTAACTGCCGTCCAGCCAGCCAGACTGCCACACTGTGGTCTGTGGCTGGGTCAGGTACTTAGCTGTTTTCCGGACAAGGAAGCATCCCGCCTTCTGGAACACGGTTTGTCTAAGCTAGAAACCGGTTGGCCAGCTGCTCGGCAGCCGTCCAACTTGTCTCAAGGGCCGTCTTGCCCTATGTTTATTTTTCTTTAGCCATTTCTCATGTGGGCACCACTTCCTGCCTTTGACTCCGCCAGTCAGACAGCCGCGTTCTGTGAGTCTGTGACCTTTAGGTGGGAGAGGGCTTGGATGCTGACACATTACTTGTCCAACTATTGGAGAAAAAGTTTAAACATAGGACCAGGCGGCAAGCCCCGGGGCCGTCTGTTCGGTCTCGGTGCCTGGCGAAAGAATGGAAATAACACATTCACATGCATAAAACTTCTCATATAGATAAAGGGAGGGGCAGTGCTCGATAGCTCCTCGGGGGTCCCGTTGTTTCTCAAAATACAGTAGATAGTATGATACATACTTCCTTTAGCTGTAAAAGCGGCGAAGGAGGTTTGCGTTCCACGGGCGCTCTAACTCCTTGCCTGAGTCGTCTCTTTTGCATGCTCTTGGCTTCTGCGCGTCGACAAGGTAGTAGGCATCGTTGCCTAGTACCTTGCAGATGATGAATGGTCCTTCCCAAGGGGCTGAGAGCTTGTGCGGGGCCGGTTCTTCGCTAGATCAGCCGGAGCACAAGAGCCCCCTCGTGGAAGGATCGCGGCCTGACTCGCCGGCTGTGGTAGCGACGGAGACCCTGCTGGTAGATGGCGGATCGACGGAGTGCTACTAGCCTGGCCTCCTCTAACAGGTCCATGCCGTCTTCTTGTGCTTCTCTTGCTTCGGCTTCTGTGTACATGGTGACACGAGGGGAGTCAAACTCAACATCTGTTGGGATGACGGCCTCGGCCCCATAGACGAGGAAGAAGGGACTGAAGCCGATTGATTTGTTCGGAGTCGTTCTGAGGCTCTAGAGGACAGACGGCAACTCCTCGATCTAGCAGCCGGCCGATCGTTCCAAGGGCTCGACCAGCCGGGGCTTGATGACAGACAAGATGAGGCCGTTTTCTCGCTCAACTTGTCCGTTTGACTGCGGGTGGGCAACAGATGCTAAGTCTAGTCGGATGCCCTGTGTTGCGCAGAAATGAGCCATTGCTCCTTTGGCAAAGTTTGTGCCGTTGTCGGTGATGATGCTATGTGGTATGCCGTACCGGACTGTGATATCAGCGATGAAGGTCACGACAGTCGGGCCATTGAGTTTCTTGATTGGCTTCACCTCGATCCACTTGGTGAACTTGTCCACAACCACAAGCAAATGAGTCAAGACGCTGCGTGCTGTCTTGAAAGGACCCACCATGTCTAGTCCTCAGACTGCAAATGTCCAAGTGATCGGAATGGTCTTGAGTGCAGAAGGCGGCAGATGTTGCTTGGAGCTGAAGCGCTGACAACCGTTGCATTTCTTGACTAAATCTATGGCGTCGTCCAAAGCAGTCGGCCAGAAGAAACCGTGGCGGAAAGCTTTGGCGACGAGGGATCTTAAGGTCGTATGGTGGCCGCATTCGCCTTGATGAATATCTCTCAAAATGGCCAGACCCTTTTCTGCTTCCACGCAGCGCTGGAAGACGCCGGTTGCACTGCGTCTGACAAGATCTGTGTTTACTATTGTATATGCTGAAGCTCTGCGCTGAACTTGCCGTGCTAAGATCTCATCTGCTAGAGCAGAAATTTGAGGTTTGGTTGTGCCCATGATGGTGCTGTTACTCCTGTTACTTCTGCCACTTAAACCAGGGTGGTTGGGCCAGGAGGTGGAGGGCTGGAGTGATCCGCTTGCTGTGATTCTGAAGTCTCCGGGTCGGCTGCAGCAGTCCCCGGGCCGGGTTATGAAGTCCCCAGGCCAGGTGCTGGTGCAGCAGTCCATTGGCTGCCTATTGGCGATGTAGTTCCCTGGCCGCGTATTGGCGCTGCAATTTCTTGGACGACTGTTGGAGCTCCTGAACCGGCCGTAGCAGTCCCCGGGCTGGGTGTTGGTGCAGCAGTCCCTGGGCCAGCTGCTGGGGTCTTTGGGCCATCTACCCCAGGATTGGCTGGCATGAAGATTGATTCTGACTATGGTGACAGCTGGATAGACGGCTTGCACAGGCATTGGAGGGACACGGTGGCTGGTATTTCTTGCCGTGTGGAGCCAATTTATGCCAAGGCATTGGCCTGAACGTTGTCAGCTCGTGGTATGTGGATGAACTCGCAGCCGTCAAAATGCCCACTGATTTGCTGGACCAGGAAGCTGTAACTTGCCATGTTTGCATCTTTCGTGTCCCAATCACCACACGATTGTTGGACCACCAAGTCCAAGTCACCATAGCACAACACTCGGTGGATGCCAATCTCTTTGGCCATCCGGAGCCCGTGAATGAGTGCCTCGTACCCGGCCACGTTGTTGGAGGTAGAAAAGTGGATTTGCAAGGTGTATTTGAGCTTGTCGCCTTTGGGAGAGGTGAGGATGACGCCGGCTCCCAGGCCAGCGCGCATCTTTGATCCATCAAAGTGCATCCGCTGATGGGTGGAATCTGGAGCAGGCGGCAGGTGCTGGGTCTCAGCCCAGTCGACGAGGAAGTCGGCCAGCGCTTGTGACTGGATGGTGGTGCAGGGCTGGTAGAAGATGGTGAAGGGGCCCAGCTCAATGGCCCACTTCGCCACTTGGCCTGAAGCATCTCTGTTGCCCATGATTTCAGCAAGCGGAGTCGTGCATACGACCATGATCGGATGCTCTTGGAAGTACTGCTTGAGTTTCTTGGCGGCAAATACACACCATAGCACATCTTCTAGTAATGGGGATAATTCTGCTTGGAAACTGATAGCACATGGCTCAAGTAATAGACCGACCTCTCGACAGGCAAGGCTCTGCCGTCTTCTGGGTGTTCGACCACAATCACAGTGCTGACCACCCGGCTGGTGGCGGCTATGTGAAGGAACATGGGTTCCTTGTCTATTGGCGTCGCCAGGACAGGCGGCGTGGACAACACTTTCTTGAGCTGGTGGAAGGCTTCATCCGCCTTGTCAGTCCACTCAAAGCAGGTGGTCTTCTTCATCAATTGGTACAGAGGGAGTGCCTTCTCACCTAGCCGGCTGATGAATCGGCTGAGCGATGCCAGGCACCCAGTGAACTTCTGGACTTCTTGATGTGAGTTGGCCTCTCCATCCTCTCAATGGCCTTGATCTTTGCGGGGTTGCACTCAATGCCGCGTTCAGACCCCAGGAAGCCAAGGAGCTGGCCTGCTGGTACCCCGAAGACGCATTTCTCCGGGTTTAGCTTGATCTGAAAGCGGCACAGGTTTTCAAAGGTCTCTTGGAGGTCCTCCAAGAGAGATCCCCACTTCTCTGTCATCACCACAGTATCGTCCACGTAAACGTGGGTGTTTCTGCCAAGTTCCTTGAGGAGACACTTCTGCATGCAACGCTGAAAGGTGGCGCCGGCATTGCTCAAGCCGAACGTCATAGTCAGGTAGTATGAGGCCCCAAATGGCGTGAGGAAGGCAGTCTTCAGGCGGTCGGCCGGATCCAGTTTGATCTGGTGGTATCTATAATAGGCATCTAGGAATGACAACAGCTCGCATCCGGCTGTGGAGTCAATCACTTGATCTATTCGCGACAGAGCAAACGGATCTTTAGGGCAAGCTTTGTTGAGGCTGGTGTAGTCAATGCACATGCGCCATTTTTTGTTCTTCAGCATTGGACAGGGTTGGAGAGCCACTCTGGGTAGAACACTTCCATAATGAAGCCTGCTGCTAGTAGGCGGGCGACTTCTTCTCCAACAACTCTTCTTTTTTCTTCTGATAGGCTGTGGAGTGGCTGCGTGACCGGCTTCGTGTCTTGTCTCACATGTAGCTTGTGCTCGGCGAAATTCGTTGGGACACCCGGCATGTCTTTGGGGGACCATGCAAAGATGTCCCGATTCTCATGGAGGAAATCGACGAGCTCGCTTTCCTATTTGCTGTCTAGGTTTGACCCTATGACAGCAAATCGCTCCGGGTGTGACGGGTCCAAAGAAATCTTCTTGGTTTCCTTGGCCGGCTGGATTGAGCCTTGCGGTTCCGCCTCCTTGGGATCGGATGGTATGGCCGGCTGCTCGCCAGCCATTGCCACCAACCGATCAAGGCAACGCTTCTCTTCAGCTATGACAAGGGACTCGGCCAGCCAGCTGCTGGCAGTGGCACATGCGATGGACTTCTCATCGTCCCCAACTATGGTGATTATTCCCTTGGGGCCCGGCATCTTCATCTTGAGGTAGGCCTAATGGGGCACTGCCATGAATTTTGGAAGAGCTATCCGCCCTAATATCACATGATACAGGCTTTCCAGATTGACCACCTCAAACCAGACCGGCTCCCGCCGGAAATGCTTCTTGTCACCAAACATGACATCAATCTTGACCTTGCCGATTGGTGAGCAAGAGATACCGGAGACGGTGCCGTGGAACACGGTCCTGGTAGGCTGAAGCTGCTTCTCTTTGATGCCCAACTTCTCCATGATGTCTCGGTACATGATGTTGATGCTACTGGCGCTGTCTAACAGCACTCGGGAGAAACAACAGGCACGTCTGTCGGTGGAGAAAGTTGCATCTAGAACCATGGCGTAAGCTCCTGGCGAAGGCATGACAGCTGGGTGGTCTTCACGACTCCAACTGATGGGCCTTTCGGACCAACGCATGAACTCTGGGGCTTCGGAGGCAACGGTGTTGACTTCTCTATGCTGCTGACGCCGGCTGTGCCTATCGTTTGACTGACTTGTGAAGACGACCTAAGCTCTGTTCTCTTCTGGAAACTCATCCAAGACTTGGCCGCCTGGACGAGCAGCCAGCGGTTTTGGAGGCAAAGCCGCCTGCCCAACAGGTGGCGGTGGTAGAGCTTCGCCTCTGGTAATCTGTGTGAGCCAGTGACACTATCGTGTGACATGATTGGAGGGTTTCGCGCTGCTGTGAAACTTGCATGGGGCATCCAGGGCTTGCTCAAAGGAGAAGGCGGGCTGCCAGGCCGGCTTGCCGCCCTTCTGGCGCTTGGGACATGCTTGAGCTTCTGGCTGCTGGCCATCAACTGCTCCCACCAGCCGGCTATTGGAAGCCGGGGGGGG
>LR738712.1:208824519-208842695 GCA_902687465.1 Secale cereale
ATATATATATATATATATTAATTGTTCATTTGATGATCATAGAATATATATATATAATATCATCACATCTACGTGATGATACTTAACTACTAGGTACGATGCATAAAATTGAAAACAAACAATACTAAAACTAATAATCCCTCCTGGGGCCAGTATTCCGGCAGCCCCTCGCCAGCAGCTTCCTGGTGCGCGGCATCTTCCCAGTGTGGAGGCAGTACTCTGAATCCTCCGCCTCGCAGCGCTTGACGTACCGATCTGCCTCTTGTTGGTAGACACGCGCGTCCGATCTTGCCATTTCGTTGGGCGTCCACCGGAGCTCCTCGTCGGTGGCACACTAGAGCTTATCGGCCCACCTCCATGCAGCGACGACGTGCCCAGCACCTATGACCTTCCTCGCGAAGTACCCGTCTTCGTACACCTCCTCGACACGACGACGCGCCCGCTGATGGGCCTCTAACCCCTCGTTGGTTACCCCAAGTGGAAGGTGTAAGATGCAGTGTTGTGGAAGTTTTTCCCTTAGCAAAGATGCCAAGGATCGAATCCCCAGAGACTCCTAGGTTCAACAAATAGGTGTCAACTGCTAACGGCGCGGATTAGCAATCAACGTGGACCTGCACACAGATACAAATAACTTTGCTCCCAACGAGTACAGAGAGGTTGTCAATCCCTCCGGCCTTGTAGTTCACAAAGGATTAAACGCAAATGATAGTAGTTATAGATAATGTTTGAAATAGTAAATAATAGCGAAAAGTAAATAGCGGATGTGATCAATGATGGTAATATGGACCGGAGTCTCATGATGTTCACTAGTGATGTCTCTCTCTCAAAAGACGATAAAACAGCTATGTGAGGTAAACGAATTACAGCTGGGCAATTGACAGGACCACGAACGCAAACCAATGCTGACTACATTGCAAGAAAGGTTGAGGTTCAAAGCATGGGCGGTACGCCAAAGTAAGTAGACCGAAATCCATCAATATCTACTACTAATCATCCACCTTGAGATATCTATCCAGAACATCTCTCTGGTATTAAGTTGCGAGTCCCACCCATAGTGTAAACTCAAAGCAACAGACAACTGCATTAAAAGAACTTTGCGTAAAGTAGATAATCGTTGCACCCGCGGGCACAAGCACCGTTGTTTTCCCCCTTGTGGCAACAGCACATCCCCTAGACTCATGTTTCTGTCACTCAAGCTAGTCATCGAGGGGCATGAACCCACAATCGAGCATAACGTTCCCTCTTGGAGTCACTACGTATTACTTGGCCAAAGCAATAAATAACAACGGAGAAAATGCAAGAATTACTTATGAACATAAATATAAAAGAGGTAGATCAAATATATTACTCAAGAACAATCTGAACATAATCTCATAATCCATCGGATCCCAGCAAACTCATCATAGCAACAACATAAGGATTACATATGTGCCTCGATCATGTAGGGCAGCTCACGAGGACTAATTAGTGAAGCACAAGAACGGGAGGAGAACATCACATAGCTACTGGTCATGGACTCATGGTCCAAGGGAGACTACTCACAACTCATCCGGGAAGCATCCATGGTGGTGGAGAAGCTCCCGATGGTGATCCTCCCCTCCGGCAGGGTGCCGGGAAGAGTTCTCCTGGTGCTCCCGATCTTGGAAGCGGCGGCGGCGGCGGAACAGAGATGAGATCGCGAAAAAGAGTTCCCGTCCCGAGGGTTTCGAAGGACGCTCTAAATATATGCCGAAGGGGGGCACCAGACGGGGCTCGGGGGGCCCAGGCGCCCCCCCGGCGCGGCCCAGGGGGGCGCGCCGCCAGGGCGCCTGGAGCCCTGGTGCCCCCCCCCCCCGGCTGTCCTTCGGGCGCAAGGTAGGTTCTGGAACGCTGATTTTTTATATAATTTTTCTGGATTTTTCCTGGCAGTTCTCGTAACGTGAAAACCTGAAATACAAAAACAGCCGAAAACAAAAACTGGCACCGGGGTGCACTGGATTAGTAGGTTAGTCCAAATATGATCAAAAGTGTATGGAAGTGTATGAATATCATAGCAATATCACCCAAAAGTGGCATGGAGCAAGCAGAAATTATAGATACGTTTTGGACATATCAACATCCCCAAGCTTAATTCCTGCTCGTCCTCGAGTAGGTAAATGATAACAAGAATAATTTCTGTGGTGACATGCTATTAACCATATAGGACTTTTTCATAGTCATATGACAAAAGCTTTCTGAGACAATGATTCTATAGTAATTAAGTTGCCTCATGAGAAAATCACAAATGACTGAAAGTTTTACAACATGACATTGAAGCATCAAATAGATTTGCAATGAACATGATGTGCAAATATGATAAAGTGATATCTAGCTTGCCCCCTTTAGTGATGCAAAACATAAATGCAGGGGCACCTTCAAGGTTTAAGTGATGACTAGATACAATGATTTCAAAATAAACGATATCACAATCATGCAAAAGACAATGCTACTTTGGAACAATGCACATTACACTTAGAATGAAAATCATGCTCTCAGTAGTTGGTGCTTTTAAAAGAAGGTGGAGACTCAACATAAAAGTAAAAGAATGGTTATGTGCTAGAGCTTTTTATTTTGAAAACATAGAAGCAATTTTGTCAACGATAGTAGTACTTCATATGTGTCATGCATAAGACATCCTATAGGTTGCAAGCCTCATGCAACGAATACCAATAGTGCTCGCACCTTGTCCTAATTAGCTCGGATTTCCATGGGTTATCATTGCATTACATATGTTTCAACCAAGTGTCACAAAGGGGTACCTCTATGCCACCTATACAAAGGTCCAAGGAGATAAATCGCATTTGATTTCTCGTTTTTGATAGATCTCAACTTGAGCACATCCATACCGGGACAACATAAAAAATAGATGATGGACTCCTCTTTAATGCATAAGCATATTCTCATAAGAGATTGAGGATTAATGTCCAAGCTAAAACTTCCACCATGATGCATGTCTTTGGTTGGTGGCCCAATGTTCTTCTCTAACAATATGCATACTCATTCAACCCATGGCAAATCACCCTTACTTCAGACAAGACGAACATGCATAGCAACTCACATGATATTCAACAAAAGTGTGACAGTTGATGGCGTCCCCAGAAACATGGTTACCGCTCAGCAAGCAACTTATAAGAAATAAGATACATAAGCAACATATTCTTTACCGCAATAGTTTTTAAGCTACTTTCCCATGAGCTATGTATTGCAAAGTTAGTCTGCTTAGTACAGGTGGAGGTTAGCAAAAGACTGGGAGCGACCAACTAAGAGAGCAATGATGGTCATAATCATGCAGATCGACAAAGCAATATTGAATCAGGCATGGAAGTTATATCGCTACTCAGAAATAAAAGATCATCAAGGCTTGACAGACTTTCTTTACAGTCTTAAATATGCGCGAGCATACGCCAAGTCAATCAAAGTAAATTCTCGAAGGAAGATATTACTAAACCATGCCACATCATCGGCAAACAAATCATGTTGGTACTCCAATAACACATTGGGAATCCCCAGCTATTTGAGACTAACCATAAGAAAACCTGAACTACTAAGCGCCATTATGCACGTAGCATCTTTATCATAGACATATTAACCAATGCAACGGAAGCAAACTCTCTTAATAAGATAAGCATGATAATTAAAGAGAGTTCAAGCAACCAACTAAACAAAAGCTCTTTGAAAAGATAAGCATGAATACTAAGAGCGGAGCATGATAGTAGCTATTAAAAGACAAAGAACACACACATCAAAGATAGACATGAAAATTCTATGTTATGTTCTAGGTAGAAGTGGATCGTGTTTCTCTCCCACATAAAGAACGCCGAGTTCCGACTCGTTATGAAAAACTAAAAAGAAAACTAAAAGCAAGACGCTCCAAGCATAGCACTTAACACATGAAGTGATAAAAATATAGTGGAATGAAAGACGAACTGATAATGTTGATGGAGAAGGGGATGCACGGGGGCATCCCCAAGCTTAGACGCTTGAATCTCCTTGAATATATCTTGGGGGTGCACGGGGGCATCCCCAAGCTTGAGCACTTGACACTCCTGAATCTTTTTATCATCTTCCCTCGCACACTTGAAAACTCCCTTCATACATAACTCATCATAATCTGATTAGCGAGGTTAGTATCCTTAATAAAATAATTATAACTTGCTGGAAATAAAGATATTCTTGAAGTTCTACTGTTTCTCAAGATTGCCGAAAGGTTTTTGCAAAGAAAAAGCAAGCTCTTGGTTTGCAAAATGAAGGAAAGGCAAAACAGGACAGAATCTGTGAAAAACAGAACAGCAGGTAGTAATTGATTTGTTCGGGGTACTTCTGCAACTCGAATCAAAAAACTCAGAACAGATGCACGAAAGACAATTATATAGAGAACGCTGTCGAAAAAATTCAGACCAAAAAGATGATCTGGTGGTTTTATACGAATTTTTCTATCCAAGGACAGAATCTGTTTCCTGGACAGCACCTCACAACTTTTGAACTTTCTAGCAATCAGAGGCTATACTTGGCACAAATATGAAAAGCAAAGATACAATGATGATGCTACTGTAGTAAACAACATAAAGACACAACAAAAGAAAAATAAAATTTTATTCATGTGGGCTGCCTCCCAAAAGCGCTTTCTTTTATGCCTTTAAGCTAGGCATAATGCATATAGATCAAGTTTTATCAAGAGTAAAAGAATAGCTAGCCCGTACAACGGACTCAAAAGGTAACTTTATCTTATTTCGAGGGAAGTGTTCCATCCCTTTCTTGAGAGGAAACTGAAATTTTATATTGCCCTCTTTCATGTCAATGATAGCACCAACGGTGCGAAAAAAGGGACGTCCCAAAATAATTGGACATGAAGGATCACATTCAATATCCATAATAGTAAAATCAACGGGAACATAATTATCATTGATAACGATAAGAACATCGTCGATCCTCCCCAAAGGTTTCTTTATAGAAGAATCAACGAGACGAACACCAAAAGAACAAGAATCATAAGGTTTAAATTTAAGCATATCATATATTCTTTTGGGCATAACAGAGGTACTAGCTCCAACATCACATAATGCATAGCAAGAGAAGTCATTCAATTTAATTTTTATCATAGGATCCCAACCATCTTCTAGCTTTCTAGGTATGGAGGCTTCTACTCTAAGTTTCTCCTCCCTAGCTTTGATGAGAGCATTAGTGATATGCTCTATGAAGGCAAGGTTAAGCGTGCTAGTGCGGGGGTCTCTAGACATCTTGTGAAGGAAATCAATAACTTCGGTAAGAGTGCGATTATCAAAATCAAGGTCATTAGCATCAAGTAAAGTGGTAGTGGTGTCCTTTAGGTTCACTTGTTTGGTAGTTTCTATAGTCATAGCATCACCATTAATGGTTCCATTGGGACCAGGAGTACATTGGGTGCTAAGGGTTTGGACATCTTTAAGAACTTGGATAGTAGCAACAGTGTGGTGGGTAGGAAGGCTCTTAATTCTATCCTCTTCCTCCCTTTCTCTAGCCCATCTCTCTTTAAGTTTAGCCATCATCGTAATAGTTTCATTAATTTGCACTTGAATAGCATTTATAGGAGTGACTTCCCTCTCCTCAAGAGGAGAAGTTTTAATATTTAGCCATTTTACCTCATTGGCTAAATAGTCTACCTTAAAAGAAAGATCATATAGTTTATGTAGTTTTTTTCTACACTCTTATTAAAGGCTTTTTGGGTAGTGATGAAATCTTTAAGCATAATCTCTAGTTCAGTAGTGGAGTTCTTGGTACTAGGATAAGCATTGTTGTTCCCATAAGAATTCGAGGGGAACGGTCTAGGATTGTTACCAAAGTTACTCCTATAAGCATTGTTGTTAAAATTGTTTCTAGAGATAAAGTTCACATCTACTTGTTCTTGAGCAAACAAAGAATTTAAAGGAACATTGCGAGGATCAACACAAGATTGCTTCGAAAGTAGAGACATGATTTAGTCAACTTTTTCATTTAAGGAGGAAATCTCCTCGACAGAGTTTGCCTTCCTACCTGTTGGAGCGCGTTCGGTGTGCCATTGGGAATAGTTGGTCATCATCTCATCGAGAGGCTTCGTGGCAGCACCAAGTGTAGTTGACATAAAAGTTCCTCCCGCGGCCGAATCTAACAAGTTTCGCGAGGTAAAGTTCAAGCCTGCATAAAAAGTTTGGATAACCATCCAAGTAGTCAAACCGTGAGTAGGGCAGTTCTTGATAAGAGACTTCATACGTTCCCAAGCTTGGGCAACGTGTTCATTATCCAATTGTTTAATATTCATTATGTTACTTCTAAGTTGGATAATTTTAGCAGGTGGATAGTATTTTCCGATAAAAGCATCTTTGCACTTGTCCCATGAATCTATGCTATTTCTAGGCAAAGACTGAAACCAAATTTTAGCTCCTCCTCTCAAGGAGAAAGGAAAAAGCTTAAGCTTAACAATATTACCATCTATTTCGTGGTACTTTTGCATATCACAAAGTTCAACAAAGTTGTTTAAGTGTAAAGCAGCATCATCTCCAGCACCGGAGAATTGATCTTTCATGACTAAGTTCAATAAAGCAGGTTTAATTTCATATGAAGGTGCTGAAGTGGTAGGTGTAGTGATAGGTGTGCTGATAAAGTCATCGTTGTTGTGACTAGTGAAGTCACACAACTTGGTGTTCTTGGTGGAACCCATAGTAGCAAGCAAGCAAGATAACTATTTTTGTGATTTTCGATAAAAGGTACTAAAGCAAAAACTGAAAGGTAAACTAACAAGACTAAAAAGCAAAGGTAAAAGATAGCATGCAACTCCCCTATCCTGAAGAGTGGAGTCCCCGGCAACTGCGCCAGAAAAACTCCTTGATGGGCCTCTAACCCCTCGTTGGTTACCCCAAGTGGAAGGTGTAAGATGCAGTGTTGTGGAAGTTTTACCCTTAGCAAAGATGCCAAGGATCGAATCCCCAGAGACTCCTAGGTTCAACAAGTAGGTGTCAACTGCTAACGGCGCGGATTAGCAATCAACGTGGACCTGCACACAAATACAAATAACTTTGCTCCCAACGAGTACAAAGAGGTTGTCAATCCCTCCGGCCTTGTAGTTCACAAAGGATTAAACACAAATGATAGTAGTGATAGATAATGTTTGCAATAGTAAATAATAGCGAAAAGTAAATAGCGGATGTGATCAATGATGGTAATATGGACCGGAGTCTCATGATGTTCACTAGTGATGTCTCTCTCTCAAAAGACGATAAAAACAGCTATGTGAGGTAAACGAATTACAGCTGGGCAATTGACAGGACCACGAACGCAAACCAATGCTGACTACATTGCAAGAAAGGTTGAGGTTCAAAGCATGGGCGGTACGCCAAAGTAAGTAGACCAAAATCCATCAATATCTACTACTAATCATCCACCTTGAGATATCTATCCAGAACATCTCTCTGGTATTAAGTTGCGAGTCCCGCCCATAGTGTAAACTCAAAGCAACAGACAACTTCATTAAAAGAACTTTGCGTAAAGTAAACAATCCTTGCACCCGCGGGCACAAGCACCGTTGTTTTCCCCCTTGTGGCAACAGCACATCCCCTAGACTCATGTTTCTGTCACTCAAGCTAGTCATCGAGGGGCATGAACCCACAATCGAGCATAACGTTCCCTCTTGGAGTCACTAGGTATTACTTGGCCAAAGCAATAAATAACAACGGAGAACATGCAAGAATTACTTATGAACATAAATATAAAAGAGGTAGATCAAATATATTACTCAATAACAATCTGAACATAATCTCATAATCCATCGGATCCCAGCAAACTCATCATAGCAACAGCATAAGGATTACATATTTGCCTCGATCATGTAGGGCAGCTCACGAGGACTAATTAGTGATGCACAAGAACGGGAGGAGAACATCACATAGCTACTGGTCATGGACTCATGGTCCAAGGGAGACTACTCACAACTCATCCGGGAGGCGTCCATGGTGGTGGAGAAGCTCCCGATGGTGATCCTCCACTCCGGCAGGGTGCCGGGAAGAGTTCTCCTGGTGCTCCCGATCTTGGAAGCGGCGGCGGCGGCGAAATAGAGATGAGATCGCGAAAACGAGTTCCCGTCCCAAGGGTTTCGAAGGACGCTCTAAATATATGCCGAAGGGGGGCACCAGACGGGGCTCTGGGGGCCCAGGCGCCCCCCCGGCGCGGCCCGGGGGGGGGGGGGGGCGCCGCCAGGGCGCCTGGAGCCCTGGTGCCCCCCCCCGGCTGTCCTTCGGGCACAAGGTAGGTTCTGGAACGCTGATTTTTTATATAATTTTTTTTTATTTTTCCTGGCAGTTCTCGTAACGTGAAAACCTGAAATACAAAAACAGCCAAAAACAGAAACTGGCACCGGGGTGCACTGGATTAGTAGGTTAGTCCAAATATGATCAAAAGTGTATGGAAGTGTATGAATATCATAGAAATATCACCCAAAAGTGGCATGGAGCAAGCAGAAATTATAGATACGTTTTGGACGTATCACCCGCCCCCAAAGCTCCGCTACCTCCTTTTTCCTGGCAGCATGACGTGCTTCACAGGGCGCCTGGTACCTGGCTTCCTCCTCCTCCATCTACTTCTTGAACACCAGTTGCCTGGCTTTCTCACTCGGCGGTAGTGACTTCCACAAACAAAGATTGTACTGGCCCTAAAACCAATCCAAAGTTGGGGGGTCCAGTGCAACCTCGTCAGACGGGTGTAGGGGTCCTCATCGCTGCTAATCGAGTGAGCTTCCTCGGGGGGCGGCGACTCCTCGTCGACACGTGGGCAGACCGGCGGCGCCATGCAAGAGATTTGAGAGAGAGAGGAAGAGGGAGAGGGCAGACGAGGGGAGGATGTATATGAGAATGCAGGCGGGACGATGTGAGCAAGGTAGTATTTATTGGCGGCCAGAATCTAGATCGACGGGGACAGTACACACGCCGGTCGCCGGAATTTACGAGTACTGTAGTTTAAATTACACACAATTCCTGCATCAAATCTGTGTGTGAACATAATAGCTGACGGTTTCCAATAGAGAACCGTGTCTGATTAATAATCCTCGCCAGTCACCTACCAAACCTCGAGCCGCGAGATAGATTGCCAATCGTGTGGGGGCCAGTTGTCTTGCCAGATCTTTACATTTTCTTTTTTGAACACAAGATATTTTCAAACCATTTTGGTTAGGCGTTGCATGTCGATGTAGTTCAAATTTGAATTATGGTCATTAAATGGTTAAAAATCACTTAAATGTCTTCAAAAGGTCAAATGACCCCTGAAAATTTCCAAATTTTCACATGACAGTTGTATTAGTGCATGTTAAACGTAGGAAACAATTGAAGGCCGTAAGAGGAACTCCCGTCCGTCAGCAAACATGCATTGTTCCCCCTCGGAACCACGTACCTTCTAGTGAGTTGCTCCGCTTTGTGAGGGGTGTGTGTCCAAACTTTTGTCAAACAGACAAATTTTTTACCACATCATCTTGGTATCATGACATTAAATCAAGCAAGGTTTCATCTTTTTCTGATCATTTTTTAATTTTTTGGAATTAAAATGCCATGGCATGCACTCCATGCATGTGCTCATACCTTGACACCAATATGTTTGAAAACTCCTTCGAATTTACTGCACATGAAATTAACTCGCACACAAGTACACAAAAATATGATTTTTCAAACCGTTTTGTTAGACATTGCATGTAGATGTAGTTCAAATTTGAATTACTGTCATTAAATGGTTAGAAAATCACTTAAATGTCTTTAGAAGGTCAAATGACCCCTGAAATTTACCAAATTTTCACATGACAGTTGCACGTTAAACACAGGAAAAAAATTGAAGGCCGTAAGAGGATGTTATCTCCCGTTCGTCATCAAACATGCACTGTTCCCTCTTGGAACCACGAACCTTCTAGCAATTTGCTCCGGTTTGTGAGGGGGTTGTCCAAATGTTCGTCAAACATACCAATTTCTTTACCACATCATCTTGGTGGCATGACATTACATCAACCAAGGTTTCATGTGTTACTGATTATTCTTTAATTTTTTGGAATTAAAATGCCATGGCATGCACTCCATGCATGTGCACATGCCTTGACACCAATATGTTTGAAAATTCCATCTAATTTACTACACATGGAATTAACTCGTAAACAAGTACACACAAATGTTATTTTTCAAACTATTATGGTTAGGCGTTGCATGTAGATGTAGTTCAAATTTGAATTACGCTCATTAAATTGTTAGAAAATCACTTGAATTTCTTTAAAAGGTCAAATGACCCCTAAAATTTACCAAATTTTCACATGACAGTTGTATTAGTGCACGTTAACCGTAGGAAAAAATTGAAGGCCGTAAGAGGAAGCTATCTCCCGTTTGTCATCAAACATGCATCGTTCCCTCTTGGAACCACGAACCTTCTAGCAAGTTGCTCTAGTTTGTGAGGGGTGTGTGTCCAAACGTTCGTCAAACATGCCAATTTCTTTACCACATTGTCTTGGTGGCATGACATTACATCAACCAAGGTTTCATGTGTTTCTGATCATTTTTCTAATTTTTTGAATTGAAATGCCATGTCACTCCATGCATACGTATGCATGTGTCCATGTCGTGAGACCAATATGTTTGAAATTTATTTCTAATTTACAGCAGATGGAATTAACTCGCACACAAGTACAAATATATGATTTTTCAAACCGTTTTGGTTAGGTGTTGCATGTAGATGTAGTTCAACTTTGAATTACGGTCATTAAATGGTTAGAAAGTCACTTAAGTGTCTTTGAAAGGTCAAATGACCCCTATAAATTTCCAAAATTTCACATTACAGTTGTAGTAGTGCACGTTAGATGTAGAAAACAATTTCAAGGCCGTAAGAGGAAGCTATCTCCCATTTGTCATCAAACATGCATTGTTCCCTCTCGGAACGACAAACCTTCTAGCGAGTTGCTCCGGTTTGTGAAGGGTGTGTGTCCAAACTTTTGTCAAACATGCCAATTTCTTTACCACATCATCTTCGTGGCATGATATTACATCAACCAAGGTTTCATGTTTTTCTGATAATTTTTTAATTTTTTGGAAGTAAAATGGCATGGCATGCACTCCATGCATGTGCCCATGGCTTGACACCAATGTGTTTAAAAATTCCTTCTAATTTACTGCACATGGAAATAACTCGCATAGAAGTACACAAAAATATTATTTTTCAAACCGTTATGGTTAGTCGTTGCATGTAGATGTAGTTCAAATTTGAATTACGCTCATTAAATCTTTAGAAAATCACTTAAATGTCTTTAAAAGGTCAAATGACCCTTGAAATTTACCAAATTTTCACATGATGGTTGTATTAGCGCATGTTAAACGTAGGAAAAATTGAGAGGAAGCTATCTCCCGTTCGTCATCAAACATGCATTGTTCCCTCTCGGAACCACAAACCTTCTAGCGAGTTGCTCCGATTTGTGAGGGGTGTGTGTCCAAACGTTCGTCAAACATGCCAATTTCTTTACCACATCATCTTGGTGGCATGACATTAAACTACAAGAATTGGTCATAGATCTATGACCATTTCAGACCAATTGGTCAAAAGCTGTTCGGGGGGCTCCAAACCCTAAACTATAACGACCATTTTGGTCACAAAGGTCATAATTTCCTTACACGAAATGGTCATAAAGTAGATAGCACTGGTCCGCTGCCTTATTTCTAGCTTATTATGACCAATATAGATGGTCATAACCTTGTAAATTGTGGTGGGTTGCTACGACTAGGCGCCACCTCATCAGTTTTGCCTATGTGTCATGTCCATGTGGCAGTTTTTGCCCTAGGTTGTGAAGCAACCTATATTTCTGTCATTCCCAAAATTCCCCAAAAAATCTCATAAATTCTTTGGGTCATATCTTCGTCAAATATGTAAAAAAACCTTCCTTGCCTAGTTCAGAAATAATTCAAAAATATTCATTTTCCTATTCTGTTCAAAAAACACTTTGTGAATGAAGTACCACTTTGGCATGTCCAAATGGTATCCATTTTCTACAGTGCTTTCCTATGCCCAAATAACTATCCTCCACCAAATGCCAGCTCAGCTTTAACATTCATATTTATGTCCAGTGTGGTACTTTGCAAAGCAAGTACCACCTAGACTCCTCCTTTTGAGATGAAAATTTGTGAAGACGGTCTTCTTAGTAACTGATCATCCTCAACCAAAACTCACGCCCATTAGCCATGTGCATTTCCCGTACCTCTAATCAAACACTTGGCTGCTAATTCATGTTTGAGCATCGATAGGTCTCCTCGTGAGAATCTTATGTTGTAATTTTCTTCCTAGCACCTACCTGGGGAGTGCCCATCCCACTAGACATGCCTAGGCCTCCCAGAACACATGGCCACGCCACGATCACGCGGTGACCACGCGGCGGGCATGCGAGTTTACGCGCTCTAGAGTTGGGGCCCTCGACCACCACCCAAACCTCGACGTATCGCCACCAAACCATGTATTTATGATTAAATAGGTACTTATGTAACTAGAAATGATTTTTGGAAAAAATAAATAGCAAACTATGCGGCAGCTGCAGTTCAAATTTGACCCGCTTCCACCTGAATCGGCGGAAATTTGTCTTTTTCACGAGAGGTGGATCAGAACTTTTTACACCCAACCATTTTGTCAATTGTGCATTAAATATGACCTGGTATTTTAGAAAAATGATTTGGTCCGATTTTGCAACAAATATTTGGGAGGTCCTTCACAAAAAAACCTCCTTTTGGGCACTCGAAAAATGGAAAATGATTTTTTCATCCAAAGAAAGTGAAAACTCCCTTAGGCAACATTTTTTTCCATTCCAAGATGCACCCTTGTGCACAATATGAGATCATTTGAACAAACTATGCCATGAATGTGGCCATAGGATTGATCATTTGGCTTGAAAGCCATGAATCTTCACGCATGATAGCTCATTTCTGAGAACACTTTTTTAAAAGAATTGCCGTATTACAAGTTTATTATTTTTCCTCGAAACTTGGTCATATATAATGACACAATGCAAAGGTTTTCCAATTTTTTGATTTTTTTGAATTTTTTATGCCCGTTTCAAAATGGGGTCAAAACGGCGGGAATGACCGTTCCTAGCTAGTGGTTGAATCTTGGTATTTTTTTGGTGTTTCTCTGATTAAATAGACACTTATGTACCTAGAATTGATTTTGTACAATTTGGCAACAAATATATGGCAAGTCCTTCACAAAAAAACTTATTTTGGGCACTCAAAAGGAAAAATGATTTAAAAGAACTCATTTCTCATAACTATTTAAAAAAAATTGTCTTATTTCAATTTGTGATTATTCTTGAAAACTAAAGTCAAATTTGCTAACACAATGAGAAGTTTTTTTTTCAATTTTTCAAGTCATAATAAAATAGCTAACATGATTTAGCACCTTATTTTTAGTCGATTACGACCAATTTAAATGGTCAAAATATCACACCTTGTATACTGCGTTCTGATTGGTCCAGAGGCCTCTCACGCGGATCGTGGATAAATCACCGTTGGATGTTGCTGGATCCAACGGCCCGCACGTCGCCGGTCTCACCCACGTCCCGCACTCCTCCTCTCGCACCCTTCTCTCCCACGCACTGACGCCCCTCTCTCCTCTCCCTCACTCTGATCCGATCTGAATCCACTGCCGCCCACCGTCGCCCATCCCCACCGCCGCCCGCCCCCATCGTCGACGACCCTCACCATCGAGCCCACGCCCAGATCTGTGCTGGACGCAGCAGGATTCACCCCTCGAACCCCACCGGCGACCTCCTACTCTCCCCAACCTCACCGACGGCTGCCCCTTACCTCGCCACCCAGATCGACTCGATCCGCTCATCTCGTGGCCAGATCAAGCAGTAATCCCTCCTTCCCACCTCACTGCCTCTAGATCGAGCACGCACCGCCACCCCCACCTCCGCTCCCTCCCTCCAGATCGAGCAGGCATTCCCCGTCGAGATCCGTCGCGTGCATCCTCCAGCGCCAACCGCGACCGGCTCCCGTTGCTAGGGTTTCGGTCGGCGTAGCTCCTACGACTCAGGTGCGTCCATCTACTCCATCTCCTCCTCACAGCCATTCCTAACTTCCTCAGTTCGTCGTTTCTGCCACCCAGATCTAGGATGCCATCCTTGCTTGAGCACCGGGACGTCATGGACGATGGCCACTTCCTCCTCTGCGTCGGCGCCATGGAGCAGCTCCGTCCGTCCGCGTTCTTCTTCTCAGGATTCCTACCCCCGTCCATGGGCCATGGCGAACGAGCAGCTCCGACCGCAGGGCTCAAAGGTATGAATCCCTTTCTCCTCCCCTTGTCTTTTCTTCTTCCGCTCTCTGTCTGACCCCCTTCTCATATCTCTTTCGAACCAGGACATCACCATGGGAGATGAAGGCGTGATGTGTTGTGTTGCTGCTTGGGAGGGACGCCATGGACCTCCCTCCTCTGCTTCTTCTCTTCCCCTAACTCCATCAAGGTGATGGATTGGTGCAACGACCTACTCCCCTGCTTCCTATGTTAATTTGGTGCGCGATGTGGATGTGATGTATTTTAGGCATGATTAAATATGTGTTTTGGAACAATTCATTGTACAATTCCTTCTCAAGGTGCTGGTGTTTGCGGAGGTGATTTATCTCTTTTTTTCACTCTGTGTATCAAGGTGCAGCTGCTGAGCATTGATAGGTGTTGTTCGGTGTACGTGTGTATCCTCTAGTAGTTCGTCTCATATATGATGTTGTGTGCCTGCCATGTTGCTGTCGTGTCTAACTATTGGATGATCAAACCAGATATCTACAATTTAGAAAATGCATGTATGTTGACACTATTGAGATGATTATCGCTTCACCTTGCATAGGTTTTGCTTGTGAGTGTGTGGAATTCATTTCATGCACGGTTCATCAGTCTACATGTTTTTGCCTTGTTTTTTAGCTCTTCAAATCTGCTAGAAGGATCCCTTGCTTGAAGTGTATGCTTTCTTTAGAGGTAGCGGGTCAAACGTTCCGTGTGTTAACTCATCCTTATTGATCGATCCTCTCTTTGAATTAATAATGTATGCATGCCTTGTATGTTCTATGTTTTTTGCTATAATGTTATGTCCATGGGCAATTAAACATTGTATCTGTTTTTATTGTGATATGCAACTCTTTAAAAAAGAAACTGTATTATGGAATTACTCTTCTGCATGGAATTTCTATGTATTCTGGTAGTTTATTTTTGATACTGTAGTGCTGTATTTCCAATCTACGTGGGAGCCGAAGCTCGATTTGTTCCTGTTTCTGTTTCAGTTTCAGTACTAGTAAATTGTAATGATTTTGTGCTTTCATGAAGTATTTTGCACTATTTTTATCTGTAGAGCAATTTAGAAGTCATGTAGAGCATTTAACTAGACAGTTGACTTTGCATGTGCAACTATGCTTGCTTAGAGCAGCCCTTGACTGGTTACATTATTGTGATGGACTGTGATGTTCTTAGTTGTGCTAACTGGATCCTGGCGTGTGTGATCTAACTGGGTTGCGTTGGTGTGTGGTTGTAGGACAAGGTAGTGAACCCGCTGTTTGAGTAGAGGCCGAAGCAGTTCGGCATCGATGGTGCCCTGCTGCCAAAGAAGGACCTCCACCGGTTCTTCAAGTGGCCCAAGGTCGTGCGCATCCAGCACTTTGTTTTCAAATGGCAGCTAGGATTTTGAATTGCACTTAATTATGTGATCTACTCATGTTCTGCTAATTGACCAATACATGCTTTTCTTTGACACACACTTATGGGCCTAATGCTTGATGTCCTTATGCCTCATGCATGTATCATGTGACACACACATTAGTAAACCTGAATTAACTTTGACATAGTTGCTCTGTTACACCTATACAGTAGATGGCAAGATGAATAGCTAGTGTCTGTTTAATTCAATCATGCACATGGTAGTTTAATAGGTACTATTGATTGAATATGAATGTTATTCTTATACTCAAAGGGAACATCGATCTGTTGTAACTTTGAATGATGGTTTTTAAACCTTGTCGTATATGTGAAACATTCCATGCTTGTTTGCTGCTAAGTTTGTCATATGTGCCAGTTCAATTCCCATTTTTTATGAATTGCCATATTCTAGATAAGTAGAATGATCTGGTTAAAAATAATAATAAGTAGAATGATACTATACTGGTGTATCTTTAGTTTTTATTTTAAAAGTACTCTGTAATATTTCTTCTATCAGTGACATACCTTCTGTTCTCTTTTGAATGCTCAGATGTTTTGGATCATTGCTAAGGGAGAAGCGAGAGTTGGAGAAGAAATCTTTCCATTAAGCAGATTACATGTTTGGTTGCTGTGATGTACCAGCGCCATGCAAATGGAGTAGTGTTAGGTTTCTGATTCACCTTTTGTAAAAACTTAGTTAACTCAGTAGTAGCTCAGCCAGCCAGCCAGCCTCAAATAGTATTGCTGGAATGAATGGTTATAACATAATAACATTTGCACGTTGCTTTGAAAATGTATCAGAACTGGGCTAGGCCCAAGATAGCTTGTGATGTGATGTGTTGTAATGTCAATGTCATAATAATTTTTTTGGATTGGACCAATTTTTTCGGAACTAGGCTAGGCCCAATTTATATTGGACAATTATTTTTGAGGGAAAAACATGAGAGGCCCAGCAAATACATGGCCTATAAAAATACATGATCAAAAAGAAAACCTCCTGTTAAAAGGGCCATGCAAAGAAATCAAAGGCTGAATTGTTGGGTCAGACCCATGTAGCTAATAAAAGCACAGGAAAAATATATATTAAAAAGGCCGAATTGTTTGGCTAGGCCATGTAGAAAACCGAATTGCACCGGGCTGATTCTTGTGCCACATCAGCTTGCCACGCTGGATTCCTACGTGGTCTGGGGAGGCTGCTAGTGACCAAAACAAGACATTAGGCATATTTTGGTCATAAACATCTACGACCTTCTCACAGAGAAGGTCGTTAATTTCAGTTTACAACTGCCAGCTTTTGACCATCTGTTTTTGGGCACGAAAAGGTCACAAATGGAAAATAATGACCATTCAGTGACCAATAGTCAAGTTCACAAGTTCACATATTTCTTGTAGTGTTACATCAACCAAGGTTTCATGTGTTTCTAATAATTTTTCTATTTTTTTGAATTAAAATGCCATGTCACTTCATGCATATGTATGCATGTGTCCATGTCGTAAGACCAATATGTTTGAAAATTCCTTCTAATTTAATGCACATGGAATTAACGCGCACACAAGTACACATATATGATTTTTCAAACCTTTTTGGATAGGTGTTGCATGTAGATGTAGTTCAAATTTGAATTATGGTCATTAAATGGCTAGAAAATCACTTAAATGTCTTTAAAAGGTCAAATGACCCCTAGAATTTTAAAAACAAAATTCACATTACAGTTGTAGTAGTGCACGTTAGATGTAGAAAAAAATTTCAAGGCCTTAAGAGGAAGCTATCTCCCGTTCGTCATAAAACATGCATTGTTCCTTCTCGGGACCACGAGCCTTCTAGTGAGTTGCTCCGATTTGTGAGGGGTGTGTGTCCAAACTTTGCTCAAACATGCCAATTTTTTGCCACATTATCTTGGTGGCATGACATTACATCAACCAAGGTTTCATGTGTTTCTGATTTTTTTTTAATTGTTTTTAATTAAAATGCCATGTCACTCCATGCTTGATTGTGTCATAGGCGTTAGACCAATATGTTTGAAAATTCCTTCCAATTAACTGCAAATGGAATTAAATCGTGCACAAGTACACGAAATATGAGTTTTCAAACCATTATGGTTAGTTGTTGCATGTACATGTAGTTCAAATTTCAGATGCGATCATTAAATGGCTACAAAATCACTTAAATGTCTTAGAAGGTCAAATGACCCCTGAAATTTTCCAAAATTTCACATGACAGTTGTAATACTACTACAAAATTTCTCGTTCATTTAAAAAATATCTACAACATCACACACAGTTGTTTTCTAGGAACCGTTTGCGATGAAAATATCTGGGTTTATTTACGTCTCCCTCCTTAAGTTTGCCGGCTCGTCTGCTCTATGTCGGCAACCCAGAATCCACGAATCCAAATCCCCATTCCCGCACCCCCTTCTTGCAAAGACGACGCCGTGAAAACACTTCGTGAAGGCCCATACGATGGTCGTGTCCTC
>LR738712.1:208842735-209018329 GCA_902687465.1 Secale cereale
AGCGCCGCCGCCTGCGCCGAGAGCACGGCCGCTGTAATGCCCAGTATGCGGCTATGTCCCCCACGTGTTGAGGCACGACTTAAGGACATCAACGCATACTAGAATGATCTCAAGTATGGTATCTTTGCACATCTCATGTAAAATTCAGGGATGAAATTGTAAAATGATAGTTGGCTTACACTCGCCACGTCACACAATGAAATACAATAACATACATCATCCAAAGAACATCAGGGTCCGACTACGGACGAAATCCAAACGAGAAAGATACCATAAATAACACAAGCCCAGATCCTCCTAGTAAGAACCACTACTGATCGTCGGGATAAGACACATAGTAACGTCCACGCTCTTCATCGGACTCCCAGTAAAGCTCTGAACCATCTCCTGCATAGTTCTCAACGGTAACTGCATCTGGTGTGTGTTGAATCCGTGAGCCACAGAGGACTCAGCAATCCCGTTCACGGGTATCAAAACTACCAAAACCTTAGGTGTGGTAAAGGCTATAAATATGGGTTGCAGCAAGCACGAAGCACTAGCTTACGAGTTTAGAGCGAGAAGAGAACAAGTGCCAGCGATCGCCAAGTTGATCAAGAAGTGATCCTAGCTACTCACGATCAAACATAACCCCACCGTGTTCACTTCCCGAAGCACATCGGAAAGAGACCATCACGGTTACTCACGCAGGTAGTGTATTCATGAATAAGGTGTCAAGTTATCTACAACCGGATATTAACAAATTCCCGTCTGCCACATAACCGCGGGCACGGCTTTCGAAAGATCAAACCCTGCAGGGGTGTCCCAACTTATCCCATCACAAGCTCACGATCTGTAGAGTCGCAACTCCAAAGTGGGAAGACCCAAGTATTCTAAGAATCCCGTGCTCAAGATATTTCGGCAAAAGTAAAACTAATCCAGCAAGACCTCCCGGTGTGCCGACACCCTGATAGTAGCCACGCGTATCTCGTCTCAGGCCACGATCGGATGGGCGATCCTATAGGAAAAACCAATCCTCGAGTTTCCTCGTGGTCGCCCCGCATAACCCCCAGTTTGGGCCAACACTCAAGAGGAGCACTGGCCCGGGTCGTTGATTAAGAACTCGGGTTTGCAACGCCCTATGCAAGTTTTAGTTATTAGGCAAATGTAAAACCAATGTTGGGCCATGCTGGAAAAGCTTTAAACAGAGCGAATAATCAAGGGGGGCCCATAAACCCGAACCGTGTTAGGAACACAAAATCAAGGAACATAACACCGGTTTATCAGTTCCAAGGGTGGCATGAGTGGAACAAAACACCAAGCAGAAAGGCTTAGCCTTCCACCCATTACCAATATATAGGTGAATTAGTTTAACATGTATTATAAATATTGTGATATCCCAAAAACAACTTCATCGTGGAGCAATCTTCAAAAACTTCACCTACAACTAACAATGCTATAAGAGGGGCTGAGCGATGCGTACTTAGCCAAACAATGATTTGCTAGGAAGGTGGTTAGAGAGTTTCATGGCAACAATAGGAGGGCTGACAAACAGGAATAGGCATCGAGGCAATATGTAAAGAGCGAGACATCTAGCATAGGTAAAGATAGAAGTGATATCTGGGAATGGTCATCTTTCCCGTTGATTCCACGGAGGGATCATAACCTTGCTCCTCAAACTCAGCCTCGAAAGGAACCTCGAACTCCGAATCGGCTCACGGCTCTACCCAACACAAGAACACAACAACGACACAATATCAAACACGGTGCAATGCACAATCAACATGATGCAAGTCATATCATGGGATGCAAGTATGATGTGTGTATGCATGAGGAAGCTCTTGAGCCTAAGGAGAAGATGATGGAAATGACCTCATCTTGGGTAACCAAGCAAGCCACTGGATTGATTGGAAGATTTCTCTTGAAATCGATATAAAGAACACCGGAAACGGATGCACGGTTTGCAAATGACAACCAAAACAAGATTCAAGCAAAACTGCAGTTTACAGCAACATGGAATCTTTGGAGCAAGAAATAATTATGCTACAACACCCAAACATGGAGACAAAAGACATGGATGTGTAATAGACACGATACTTAACAAGAATGAACTTAGAGCACACCCAAAACCTTGCTGTAACACAATTAAACAAGCATGGCAAGTTACAATAAATTTACAGAATTCTCAGACTTAGAGAAAAATACAAGGCATGGCAGAAATTACAACGAGTGGGCATGTTTGCAAGCTTGTGCGACTCTACTCAAAGCATAGCATGGCAACTTGAAGACTCTACTCAAGACATATTTGAGAAGCTACTCATGGCAAGAACAAGCTCATAGGATGCATAGAACACTGGCTATACTCGTGGCAAAACTGAATTTGTTGATAACATGCTGATAGATACATTTTATAGCCACTTGAGAGCATGAAAAAATCAAGCTACAGCAAGCCGTCATGCAAGCAAAAGGCATGGCAATAACATACATAACATTATCTTCAAGAATAACCACATGGCTACTTCTACAACATACTAGAACATGTCCCAAACACCATGGCAAAAGTGCAAAAGTTTATCCAGACTTAGCAAAAACTAGGCATGCTGTCAGAAACATTTCATAGCAACTAGAGGGCCTCATAATAACAAGCTACACATGGCATGATGGCAAACAAGATCATGGATAGCTAGAGCATAACATATATATCAAGGAACACCCACTGGACAACTCTAAAGATGCACAACAACGACGGTGGCATCCTCGGAAAATGGCATAAAAATTACAGATTCGCACTTAGCAGGAATTTAACATCAAGATGACATGTTAACAAGCATGTTGCACAAATATCAAGACATATCATGGCATGAAAATGAATCTAACATGTAGAGCACATTCCAAAGAGAAAAACTCATGTTGACACCTAGCTCATATGACACATGGATTAATATACACAAGCAAGACAAAACATCATCTCATAACAAACCCAGAAACTTATCAGCCAAATGCACTTTTGCAACAGAGATAACCACAGCAATATGAAACCTAACATGAATGCTAAAACAACCATAATGTAGAGCACTTCACAATGAACATCTGTACATATCATTCACTCCATTCGGACCAACATGCACAAAGTTACTAGCTCACAAACATGCCAACAAATTTACACAGACAACAAGTGCTGAAACAGATTCATCACGATGCACTCTTTCCATGAAGATTAAGTCAAGTAGATGAATTCTAACATGCATGAAACTGACACTAATATGTAGAGCATGACGAGACGAACATTTCGACATATCATACGCGCAAAGCGGAGCAACGAGCACAAAGTTATCGCATGACAAAGGAGACAACAAATTTACTCAGATCCAGGACAGAAGAAATTATACCACACGAAAAAGTCAACCCGGGACGGGGATGTCCCGGGACGGAGAGATTCGGCGGGGACGGAGCGTTTGGTGGGATGAGGTGGCGGATCTCATCCACCACCGGATCTAGATCGGGTCCTGCCTGGCGGCTCGCCGGACGAGCTCGGGCTAGGGTTTCTGGATCCAAAACTGAAGGGGTGTGGACGTTTTTATAGGCATAAGGAGCTAGGAGTGTCCAAATGAGGTGCGGTTTTCGCCCACACGATCACGATCCGATTACCGAGAGGATGGGAGTGGTTGTGCTGGGTTAGTGGGCTGTTGTGGAGGGGGTGTTGGGTCAAAAGGAAGAGGAGCTTTTAGCCCACTAGGTTAGCCGTTGGAGTATCAAACGACCTCCAAACGCGACGAAACTTGACAGGCGGCCTACACGTACTAAAACAAAAACGTACGACAAGTCTCACCTCATTTCGAGAACGTCTTACGGCCACATACGAAAGAAAGACTCGGGGGTGCCACGGGCACATGTGTGAGTGTCGGAACTCAAAATGGACAACGAGAAGAGACGAGCATGACCGGGTGCAAGTAACAACACGAATGCAATGCAATGCATATGATAACATGACATGGACGATATGCACACACGCACGCGGAAAAACGAAGAAACCCGAAATAAAAGAAGAGCCCAGAATGGAATTGATTTAGTCAACGAAGATTATATTGCCATAAACGGAAGGTATCACATATGGGGTGTCACAAACTCTCCTCCACTACAAAAATATCTTGTCCCGAGATCTAGGACTGGAAGAAGGAAGGATACTCGGAACGGAGATGATCTTCTCGTTCCCATGTAGCTTCTCGGTCGGTATGGTGTGACCACTTCACTTTCAAGAATTTGATGGACTTGTTGCGGGTCTTGTGCTTAGTTTCTTCAAGAATAGCAACAGGGTACTCACGACAAGACAAGTCTTGTTGAAGATCAATCTCTTCGAACGGAATGGTGCGTTCAGGCGTCTTGAAGCACTTGCGTAGTCGAGACACGTGAAACACATCATGCACATTTGCAAAGTTGGAGGGAAGCTCGAGTTGGTAGGCTAGATCGCGTCTCTTGCCAAGAATCTTCAAAGGGCCCACGTATCTTGGAGCAAGCTTGCCCTTGATACCGAACCTCGGAGTGCCCTTCATGGGAGAAACATAGAGATAGACATGGTCTCCAATGTCAAAAGCCAAGTCATGATGCTTGCCGTCAAAGTAGCTCTTTTGACGCGATTGCGCGGCTTTGAGATTCTCACATATGACTTTGTGCATTTCTTCGGCTTCCGAGATCAAATCATTTCCAAGGAGTTGACGTTCACCAGTCTCGGACCAGTTGAGAGGGGTACGGCACTTTCTGCTATAGAGGATTTCAAAAGGAGCTTTGCCGACACTTGCTTGGAAGCTGTTGTTGTAGGAGAATTCGGCAAATGGAAGGCAATCTTCCCATTTCATAACGAAGGAGATGACACAAGCTCTTAGCATATCTTCAAGGATCTGGTTCACTCTTTCGACTTGACCACTAGTCTGAGGGTGAAACGCTGTGCTGAAGCGAATCTTTGTGCCCATGGCTGACTGAAAAGAATCCCAGAACTTGGAAGTGAACAAGCTTCCACGGTCTGAGGAGATCACTTGAAGAATGCCATGAAGAGAAACTATTCTGGAGGTGTACAGCTCTGCCAGCTGAGCTGCGTTGATGGATTCTTTGATGGGAAGAAAATGAGCTACTTTAGTTAGCTTGTCAATCACCACAAAGTTAGCATCATTTCCTTTCTTGGACTTGGGAAAACCGGTGACAAAATCCATCTCAATGTGATCGAATTTCCACTCGGGAATAGGTAGAGGTTGAAGGAGTCCGGCTGGATGTTGAAGCTCTGCCTTCACTCTTCTGTAGACATCACATTCATTCACGAATTGGGCAATCTCCCTTTTCATGCGAGTCCACCAATATGATTGCTTGAGGTCTTGGTACATCTTCGAGCTTCCTGGATGTATTGAGAGGAGGGAGTCATGTGCTTCGTTCATTATGAGCTTCCTGAGATCACCCTTGGGAACCACAATCCTGTCCTCAAAGAACAAGGTGTCTTTCTCATCAACGCGATAGCACTTGTACTTGGGAGTACCCTTAGCAATACCATGTTTCACTTTCTCCACCATAGCATCACTGAGTTGGGCCTCACGAATTTGATCTTCCAAGGTAGGAGCAACTTGAAGGTTTGCAAGAAAGCCTTGCCGAACAACTTGGAGGTTGAGCTTCCTGAATGATTCACAAAGATCTGGCTGGAACGGTTTGAGAAGGAGATTGTTGCAATATGCCTTTCTGCTCAAGGAATCTGCAATGACATTGGCCTTGCCAGGAGTATACTCAATGCTTGGATCTTACTCTTGAATCATTTCAACCCAACGAGTCTGGCGAAGGTTAAGGTTTGGCTGAGTGAAGATGTACTTCAAGCTCTTGTGATCGGTGTAGATGTCCACTTTTCTGCCCAAGAGAAGGTGTATCCACGTGATCAATGCATGTACAACTGCTGCTAGCTCAAGATCATGTGTGGGGTAATTCTTCTGATTTGGCTTCAATTGACAAGAAGTGTATGCCACAATCTTCTTGTCTTGCATTAGAATACCACCAAGACCTTGCAATGAAGCATCACAAAAGACTTCATAAGGCTCTGACTCATCCGGAGGAGTAAGAACCGGAGCAGAAATGAGCTTCTCTTTGAGTGTCTTGAATGCCACATCACAATCAGGAGTCCACGAGTACTTGACATTCTTCTGCAACAGGTTGGAAAGAGGCTTGGAAATCTTGGAGAAGTTCTCAACGAACCTTCTCCTATAGCTAGCGAGACCAAGGAAGCTTCGGAGTTGCTTGAAATTCTGCGGAGGTTCCCAATTGACAATTGTAACATCCCAAATTTTCAATTTGGAATGTTATACATAGATCATAATTGCATTTCATGTTTCTTTGCATTTTGTTTGTGGCTTCCTCGAAATTCTAAGCAACTCAAGGACCTACGGAGAGAGTTGGGAATTTTACCGTTTTCGTATTTGAGTTCGCTCGAATACCGGTATGAGGACAGTGTGATTCTAATTATTTTTCTCTCCTAAAAATATTTCTAAATACTAAATATGAGCGGAGATAATATGACTTCTCCAAAATAACAGAAATATTGGAGGAAAATGTTTAAATCACTTTTGGTATTTTTCTGGAGTTATTTGCGATTTTATTTGCATAGGAAAAATGCGCGTTTTTCAAAATTGCATTTAGGTCCGGGAAAAATGTTCACTTTGTCCTAAATATTATTAGAGGACGGTGAAAATCTATTTCGGGAATTTTGGAGTCCGTTTAGTATTTCTTTCGTTAGTTTTTCTGCGCCAGGACTCTATTTAAAAAAAAAAGGTAAACCGACTTAGAGTCGTATAGGATCGGGACTCTGGGCTTTATAAGCCGGCGCGTCAGCCCCCAAGCCGCCGACAACCCAGCCGCCCCGTGCCCCTGCCCTAGCGCCGCCGCCTCGCCTTCGCACCGCCGCCGCCCCGCGCCGCCGCCGCCGCCGCACCGCGCCGCCGCCGCCGCCGCCGCCGCACCGCGCCGCCGCCGCACCACCACCGCGCCACGCCCCGCCGCCCGCCTCGCTGCTGGACTGCCACCCCACCGCCGTTCGCCGGAGTTCGTGTTGAGGTAGATATCGGTATTTTTTGTTGAACCGATCGGTTTTAGTAAAACCGTAGATCTGTTTTTTTATTAGATTAGATCGGTTCGGTTTTCGTCGGTTTAGTTATTTAGCGGACGTTCGTCTGTACGTTCGTTTTACTGAACGGTTTTCGTCCGTTAGCCGCAGACAGCGAACGTTCGTTCGTTAGCCTGTTCGTCCGTTTTCTTATTCGGGGTATTTATCCGCGATTATTCCGATCGAGATTTCTGCCCCGATCTTGTTTTTCGTTTTTCTTTTCGCTCGAGAGTCGGAATCAGGTGATTCAAAATCCCAGATCTTCGTCTCGATGCCCTCTTTACGTTTAACCAACTTTAACAAGGTTTTGGTGACTGTAAAAATTTGACTTTAGGCCAAGTAGTAACCGGAGCCCGTTTCTTTCGCAGTTTGAGTTTCGTTGCTTCTTTCGAGTTGATTCTTTTTGCAAACCAGAGTTCTTACGTTGTACTTTATGGTTAGATCTCTTATTTGAGTTTTACCCGTGCATTAGTTAAGTGCTTATTGTGTGCTTGTTTGTTTGCGATAGAGTACCTGGAGTGCGTCGCTTGCTACTTTGAGTCTCCAGGTTTTGCGGATCATCAACAAGGCAAGTAACACTTTGATCATACTTTCCAATTACCCAGTTTTCATTGCATTAGTCCAACCCTCACACATTGCATGAGTAGGATCAATTAACTTGTGGGACTAGGAAGTAGATTGAGGTAGAACCTATTACCTGCATTACATTCAAACATTTGCGAGTTACTTCTACGTTTGCTGTTAGGACATGCTATGCTCGTAGACGTGGATTGGGTGAGTGTATCCATGACAGTTGTGAGTTTGTAAATTAATGCTTCAACTTAAGGTGGCAACTTTAACACACATCTGGGTGGATTGAGGCATCTGGGTATTCCAGTGATTGCCTGTTTTCTTTTGGACCGCCACCCAGGCTCAAAGGGATCATGAGATTATTCATACTAGAAACTTCCGTGTGCAGCCACATGCCAATATGGGCTCTGGCATAGTTGAGTAAGTTGTGGGAAACCTTTCCATGATAGGCTAGCTGATGTAGAGGGTTTATAGGTGTACCGGTCTATCTATCTGGTTAAGGGGACCTCTTCGGAAAGACTGTGTCTCGGTCATCCGTTTCTCAAACATCATGCAGTGCAAGAAACCAAACGGAGGCGATCGAGTCTTGTGGGGAAAGTGCAGAAACCTCTGCAGAGTGTACAAACTGATCATGATTAGCCGTGTCCCCGGTTATGGACTTCTTGAGTATCCGATACTTGGATTATCATGTGAATATCATCTTGTTACTTTAATTAATATTGTTGGGTTTAAGGATGATTTTTAATTGGGGTTGAGAGGATGTCTATCTTCTCAACGATGTTTCAACTACCATGATAGTTAATTGAAATCTATTCCTTTGAAGTAGGGAAAATTTGGCTTTACACAAAAACAGTAACCATAGAGCTTTCCACCAGCCATATTGCATATAGTATAGCTTTACTTTCATTGCTCTCTTGTGTTACTTTGCCAGCATATTCCATGTGCTGACCCGTTTTCGGGCTGCAACGTTCATGTTGCAGACTTTTCAGATGACGATTGAGGTGCCTTTTAGGTCCTGGTTCTATACTCAGTGATGCCGCTGGAGTTGATGGACTCACTTATCTTCCAAGCCTTCCGCTATTATCGTGTTAGATGGCCTTAAGCCATTTTTATTGTAATAAGTTCATCATTGGAGCTATCGATGTAATAAGTGTGTGATTGCTACTCTGTATAAATCCTTCAAGTACTGTGCGTGTCAGCATTACTGATCCAGGGATGACACTGAGGATAGAGATCATACTGTTTGAGGTCTGGTCGCTACAACAATAGCTTCAACCTTCTCGGGGTTCACAGAAATGCCCTCGGCAGAGATAATATGGCCAATATAGTGGACTTTATCAAGCCAGAATTCACATTTGGAGAACTTCGCATAGAACTTGTGCTCATGGAGCCAGTCAAGGACCAAACGGAGGTGCTTGGCATGGTCTTCTTCATTCTTGGAGAATACCAAGATATCAACCAGATAGACGAGAACGAATTCATTGGTGTAGGGGTTGAATATGAAGTACATCATCCGAGAGAAGGTGGGTGGAGCATTTGCAAGGCCGAAAGACATGACCGTGTATTCATAGGAGCCATATCTTGTTCTGAATGCGGTATTGGGAATATCCTCTTCACGGATAAGAATCTGATGGTAACCCATCCGGAGATCGAGCTTCGAGAACACCTTTGCTCCTTTGAGATGCTCGAACAATTCATTGATATTGGGGAGCGAGCACTTATTCTTTATTGTCTTCTTGTTCAATGGCCGGTAATCAACGCAAAGGCGTTCCGTGCTATCCTTCTTCTTGACAAATAGAACAACACAGCCCCAAGGAGAAGTACTTGGTCTAATTAGACCCATTCGTTCTTGCTCATCAAGTTGTTTCTTCAGATCCTTCAACTCTTTATGAGAAAGCTTGTATGGACGCCGACATGCTGTCTCGGTACCAGGTTCAAGTTAAATGACGAATTCAACTGGACGGTTTGGAGCCATGCCTGGAAGCTCTTCAGGGAATACATCCTCATATTCACAAACCACAGGAATGTGAGAAATAGCATTAATCTCGCCCTTGTCATTGAGAGCGAATAGCCTGATTGTGTTATCTCGAGAAGCGGACATAATCACGTCTTCGGAAGGATGAGTTAGATTGACCTCCTTATTTTCACAATCAATAAGAGCATCATGCTTCGAGAGCCAATCCATCCCAAGAATAAGATCAATGCCCGAGTTACCGAGAACAAGCGGAGAAACCAGAAAACTGTAATCACCCATATGAATAGATATGTCCGGAGCAAACACGCTAGAATGCATTAGTTTTCTTGGAGAAACAACTGATAACTCCCTTTGCAAATTTTTGGTGTCAAAATTGTGCTTCGTTGCAAATGGGTGAGATATGAAAGAGCATGATGCACCCGAATCAAACAAGACTTTAGCAGGAATTTAGTTAACTGAAAGATTACCAATTATCACATCTGAAGAATTCTCTGCTTGAGCTGCACTCATCAGGTTCACCCTTGCTGACTTGGGATTGTGCTTGACAATAGCATTGCTGACTGGTGGAGGAGGCGGAAGGCGCCTTTGGTTTGTGAACTTGTTGGAATAGTGGCCCTTCAGACCACACTTGTAGCAAGTGACCTCAGAAACTGGACGGGAAGGAGGAACACTTTGTCTTGGACCTTGGTACTACCACTAGTTGCTTGGGCTGGCTAGGTGGGAGAATCCACGACCACCTGAGTGCTTGTTGTTGCTTGGAGGACGGAGCAGTAGAGGAGGCGGTAGCCAGAACTTCTGCTGCTTGGCAACCACTTGAGAGGAAGAGGAGGAGTGAACAGCATCTCCAATCCTCCTTTTGGAAGCTTCACACTTGAGCTGAGCTGCCTCTTGCTTGAGAGCCATATTGTAGAATTGGTGAAATTCATCCGGCTCGAACAAGGTGAGAGAAAGTTGTAGTTCATCTTTCAGACCACCTCGGAATTGATATATCTTGCTCTTGGCATCGGGGATGTCTTGCTTCGCATAACGGGCAAGATTCTGGAACTTGACATTGTATTGATTGACGGACATGGTGCCTTGCTTCAGGTTACGGAATTGCTCACGCATGCCTTCAATGACACTGGTTGGAATGTGATGAGAATGAAAATCTCTGCAGAAGTCAGTCCACGAGATCTCACAACCACCTCTGGAATCTTTGTACTGTTGCCACCAATCAGCAGCTTGATCTTTGAGTTGGAAAGTGGCAAACTTGACATAATCCTCAGGTCTCACGTTACTGCATTCAAAGTGCTTTTTGATGTATGTGATCCAATCTTCAGCATCTAGCGGGTCCACACAGTAACTGAACGACTTTGGTTGGTTTGCCAGGAATTGGTTCAGTGTCGCAAAGTGAGGTTGATTGAACAGATTGCCTTGGCCTTGGTTCCCATGATTGCCTTGATTTGCTTGGTTGGCTTGAAAGTTATGCATCATTTGCATGAGCATCTGAGTGTTCTGGTTGGTCGCTTGCATAATTGCTCTCCATGCCTCAGACGGAGGAGGAGGGGAAGCAGGACGTTCAGGAGGACGCTCTTTTTCGCCCTCTTGGTTAGGTTTGGGAACCTTCTTAGGAGCCATCTTGAATATGATGACAACCATTAGCCATTGATGTAAAACAGATAAGCAGAATCAACGGCTAGATATTTGCAACATAAGTCTTCATAATAAACATTCGAACAAAATGAACGAATGAATTCCACAGTTTAATGGTACAACAATCTTGTCGAGAAGCCACTTGGGAGACAACAGATACAATAAAAACAACATGGTGCAGATGGAACAAATACAAGATAGAAGCTTCGTCCCACATGTTCGAGCTGAATGCCCCATGGAACGTGTTACAAAGGGTGTTACAATCCCCAGATCAGCATAGCCAAGGACCCTTTAAGATGCGACTCCCAATTGGAACAACGCCCATGAAACCTCTTCACTCGATATTGAACCCCAAACCTCATACCATGCACTCATTGGAAGAATGCCTACGAGCTACTTGAAACCAACCTATTAATTCCTGAAGCTTTCCGGTTATGTAATTTGGTGTTGGGATACAGGGGATGCACCGTGCACTCAACTCTAAACCTACATCCAGCTGTATCCATCCGTCAACACATAATCAGTCATCCTCGGAAACCGTCTACCTCGGACCTTCAAAACGCATCCGCTATACTAGCTGTGGCAATACTCGCGAACTATCTACCCAGTACTGGGTGACGTCGGGGTTATCTCACCACTAACCGCATAGACGAGTTTTCGATGTTGGCTGTCTTAAGTATTCTAGAACCGCTACGATACATTTGTGATGACAACACCTCGGAGCTCAACTCCCCGGGACACTGCACAACCCCTAAATGATAGGAGGCATCGAGAACAATGTTCTCGTCACAAAGATATTGGAACACTCCAAATGATACTCGCGTGATCCTAAAAAAAATTTAGTGAATTTTTGAGAGTAGAGGAGATAGGACAACGTCAGGAGTCCTCAACAGAGTGATGAAGGGATGAGGAGTAAAAAGAAATCCTACTCTCCGAACATTTTGTGTGTGTGCCTAGACTCAACCGTCAACGATTTGATCAATCAGGGGGCTCCTAGGTCGGAGAAGGCTCTGAATACCAACTTGTAATGCCAGTATGCGGCTATGTCCCCCACGTGTCGAGGCACGACTTAATAAGGACATAAACACATACTAGAATGATCTCAAGTATGGTATCTTTGCACTTCTCATGTAAAATTCAGGGATGAAATTGTAAAATGATAGTTGGCTTACACTCACCATGTCACACAATGATATACAATAACATACATCATCCAAAGAACATTAGCTTCCCACTACGGACGAAATCCAAACGAGAAAGATACCATAAATAACACAAGCCCAGATCCTCCTAGTAAGAACCACTACTGATCGTCGGGATAAGACACATAGTGTCACATCCCCAGTTCTGGTCTGCTTTGGTCCAGTTAGTCTTGTGTTGCATCATGTTTAAATTTCTCTTAAACTGAAATGGGGATGACTAAACCCTAGCACCAGATGAAACCAACTAGGTTCAAAATTCAAATCTTTTCAATGAACCCAAAATGCTCTTTGGAAAAGCTCATCATTTTTGGATTGATTAAAAACCTCTGCCAAAAATGTTGCACATATTTCTAGGACCATTCTGGATTTTTGAATTAAATCATATCTTAATTGCATTTGGGCATTTAAATTTTATATATTATTTTAAATGCTCAAATAATCCGAAACTGAAATGTTCCATGTTGGTTATATGCTAAACAGTGGGCATGAGCAGTTTGGTGATTTTTGAAAGTGCCTAAGTATTTTTAATAAAGCCCTGAACAAAATAACAAAATAGAATAACAGAAACAAAATAGAAAACAGAAACAGAACTAGATAGGAGAAGGCTTACCTGTGCAGCCCACCTGCTGCGGCCCAACACTGCTGCTAGCCCGGCCCAGAAGGCAGCCCAGCTGCTCCACCGTCTTCAACCTCCTGCCAGTAGGCAGGAGGGCGTGTGCCCGGCGCCCGCAGCCACGCGCCGGCCACCTCCTCCCTGCCTGCTTCCTCCCCGACGCCCTGGACGAGCGCCACGCACCCCTGGAACCCCCTGGACACTACTCTCCCCTCCTCTAATCTCTCCCTCGTCCCCTCCCACCATGGCCGAAGCCGTCGCGGCCGCGCCGGCGAGCACCACCGCGGACACAGCCCTCCCCACACCCCCGCAAAGTGCCCAGTAGTTCCGCCTTCGTCTTCTACGCCCTCCCTAAGTACCTACGCGACGCCGGAAGCCCGGAAACGCCGCCGTCTTCGTCTTCTTCAACCTACGGCCGCCGTCGACCTCGCCGTCGATTCGCTACGTCCGGCGCCTCCCCGAGCCCGTTTCGACGCCCCCTGCACGCGCCGTGAGCACCTGCGTCTTTCCCCTCTCTCCCCGCAGTCTAACCCGTCCCCTAGCTAGCTCCACCACCGGACCCGTGAGCTCACCGCCGCCGGTCATGTCGCCGCCGTGGCTACAGCTGCCTCTGCCCGTTTTTGAGCGCGTCACCATGTTCAGCACATCACCAGGAGGCTGTAGCACTCAGCCGTTCGTCCCCCCGTGCACCACAGCATCGACTCCATCGACGCCCGAACTCCGGCCACCGCACTTCCCCTCGCCGCCGTCGTTCTGGTCCTCCCCGACGCGAGCTGATGGCTCTGTTGGATGCGGACGAGGACCAGCATCACGCCAAGCCCCTCCACCGCTCTTTTGGTCGCCGGAGGCGATTTTTCGACGGCCTCCGCCGCGATCGGCCTCGCCGGCGGCTAGCCGCCAGCGCTTTTGACCTTTTGACCGGTGGGTTTGGCCTCTTTGACCCGAGGTTTGACCCCCCTGGGTCTATGACATGTGGGGTCCCGCCCTGTTAATTAACCTGTTTAGCTTAACTATTAGGTTAGTTAGTGAGTCACTGACACGTGGGGCCAACCCCTGTCAAATTAGTTTAGTTTAAAAAACTAAACTTAGTTAGGCCTGAGAGACTGACATGTGGGCCCAGGCCCCACCAGCAGTTTAATTAGTGTTAGTTTAAAAACTAACTAACTCTGTTAGCTAGTGGGTCACTGACCAGTGGGCCCCACTGGTCAGGTTTGACCCGAACAGCCCCTATTGACTTGCTGACATCACACAGACGTCATGCTGATGCAATAAAGCCTTTTCTGAAATTTTATATAAATCTAAATGATCTATTTATTTCAGAAAATAGCCAAAACTTCTAAAAATCATATAAAATCAACCGTAGCTCAGATGAAAATAATTTATATATGAAAATTGATCAGAAAAATCCAAGGAATCTGTTTATTGCATTTTCATGCATGTTAGAACAACTTATGGTTGCTGTTTAGGACAAATCGAATAAATGGCATTTTAATAATCACATATGGAGTTTGAATTTGAACCTTTGGTTCAAACCAACTTCATTTAACATGGTTGCTAGTTGCATTAGCTCAATCAACAGCATATTGCCATGTCATGTTCATGCATCATATTGTTGCATTGCATTGATTGTGTTCTCTCTTGTTTGCCGGTGCTTGTCCCCTTTCAGTAGACGTGTTCCGACGATGTGATCGATGACACCGATGAAGACTCATTGTTATCTTCAGAAGTGCCAGGCAAGCAAAACCCCATTGAGCATTCCGATACAAACCCACTCTCTCGCTCTTGCTCTCTTTTACTACATTAGGACAACAACGCTTCAACTGTTACCTGCTGCGGTAGTTGAACCCCTTTCCACTGCATGACCCGTCATTGACACAGTAATTAGTTGAAACCCACTAGTATGAGTAGGAGTTGTTTGAGCCATGTTGTGCCTACTCATTCATGCTTTCTGGTTATGCCTGCTATTGCTTAGAGTTGTGTCAGGTCTGATTCATCGGGGATGAATTGGAGTGGTGATGAACATGTCCTAATGTGTGTGAGCTAAGTGTGTGAACACGATTTGGTAAAGGTAGCGATGAGAGGCCATGTAGGAGTACATGGTGGGTTGTCTCATTGCAGCCGTCCTTAGGAACTGAGTTCTGTGTTGGTTGATCCATGACCAGTTACTACCATGCATTGGGCCCGAAACCAATGGACCCTCTCGACTTATTAATCAACATGATCTCTGTCGAGGAGTTGCAACTAGTTTCTGGTGTTTGTAGTTTACTGGAGGTCGTGCGCAGCGCTGACCCTCGGGGTGGGCTGTGACGCGGCAGGTACGTGGCACGGTGTACCGATTGCCCGTTTGGTGATGCGGGAACCCTGTACACATCGTTTGGGGCCGTGAGCGACACCCCGGCCGGATCTCCCCACGGATGGAACCCAAATAGGCGATAAACCTGGACGAGAGACTTGTGTGGTTAGTCAGGTCGTGGCCGACACCCTCGCTGGGCCTCCGCTTGAAGGTTGCCGAGTACATGTCGTGTAAACGGCGGTAAGTGGTGAGAGCGTGTGTGAAGAAGTACACCCCTGCAGGGTTATATATAATCTATTCGAATAGCCGTGTCCGCGGAAATGGACTTCTGGGTTGCCTATTACAGTTCATAGACAAGTGAAAGTGGATACTCTAAAACACGCAAGATAAGCGTGAGTGCTATGGATGGCCTTCTCGTAGGGAGACGGGAGTGGATTCATAGTGGTGTATTGATTGGTGAATTTGTGGACTCGTGTGCGCCACCTCAAAAGAGTTACTTTCAGTCATAGTTTAGGATAGCCACCGAGTCAAAGCTGGCTTGCTGCTGTCAAACTCCACCACCCCTTTGTTGATACCGATGCATATGTAGCTAGTTCTGATGTAAGTCTTGCTGAGTACCTTTGTACTCACGTTTGCTTAATTTATGTTTTTGCAGAGAGACCTCAGTCTCGCTAGTGGTTCCGCGTGGACTTCGACGTTTAGCTTGTTCCCTCAGCTACGATCTTGTGCCCTTGGGAGGGTCTTGTAGATAGTCAGGCTTCTTAGTCTTTTTCATTTGTAGATGTCTGTACTCAGACATGTAATGCTTCCGTTGCCTGTATGCTCTGTATGTTGGGTCATGTGACCTCTGTTTGTAATAAATGCTATGTTGGCTCTTCTGGGCCTTATCTATATGAGTTGTTGAGTTATGTTGTGATGCCATGTTGTACAGCACATACCTGCATGTTATGCGTACGTGTAATGTGTATTGCTATGTGTGGGATCCGACACCTAGTTGTTTACCCTTGGTAGCCTATCTTACAGGGAAATGTCTCCTAGTGCTTCCACTGAGCCTTGGTAGCTTGCTACTGCTCCGGAACACGTAGGCTGGCCGGCATGTGTCCTTCTTCGTTCCTGTGTCTGTCCCTTAGGGGAAATGTCACGCGTTGCTCCTTTAAGTCCATGTAGCTTGCTACGACTTGGGTTCATACGTTGATGACCGACACGTTCGTTGCTGGGTCATGTATGCCTGTCTCTGTAATTTAGTGCCACTTTTGGTTTATAACTGGTCATGTCGGCCCGGGTTCTCTGTCATATGGATGCTAGCGACACTATCATATACGTGTGCCAAAATGCGCAAACGGTCCCGAGCCAGGTAAGGTGGCACCCGTGGGGATACCGTGCGTGAGGCCGCAAAGTGATATGGTGTGTTACAGGCTAGACCTGTGTGACTTAGGATCGGGGTCCTGACAGCTTTGGTATCAGAGTCTGACTGCCTGTAGGGTTAGCAAGCCAAACTGGTCGAAGTTGTGTCTAGAAACTCTTTAGTTATGTAAGGGAATTGTTTGTGGAAGGGAACGTAAGGCTCTTTTTACTCCTTTACCTTATGACCTTCTGATCTGAGTCACCTTCTCCTATTCCACGGGGATTAAGAACTAAGCTCTCTCTTCTGTCTATCAGGATCACGTTAATGTGGTTTCAACTCTCAGTTCAGCTTATCCTACTTCTGTTGCTCAACTGTTGGTCTCATAACCTTGACATGATGATGTTAAGTGGATATGCTACCCTTTTTGCTTGGATCTCAAAAGTATTTCGAGCATTTGCAGCCGTTATGCTGTCCGAGTCATCCCAGGTTTCTAATAGTCTGATGCATTTGCAAATCCCTTCTTCCTGTCCCGATGCTCCTTTGGGCCAAATTAACCACACTAGTCGTTATGTTGAGGTACTTTGTTACCTCGACAAATGGTTGGACTTATTATTATGACCCTAATGTGTCTTAGAAGATTACCCAGTAATGTAACAATACCTTGTATCCTCAGTGTGATGATTCTAGCCGTCATTCCCGAAAGCATCCCGTGATGCCATTTAGTTAGTATGCATTATATTCTGGGTTCTTGAATCCAAGATTCATTCTACCTACTTCATGTTGGTAGTATTTGCTCGTTCCCTTAGGATATTAGTAACCTTGTGATAGTCCTCGTGGTCCGTGGTATATCCTTCTTCCAAATACCATAAACCATCATGGCAGAAGTTCTTCTGAACCAAAAGATCACAACCCGAGTGCTCCTGAGTAGTACTCCATTCATATGTGACTCTGCCAATTCTACTTTCTGCATGGGTTATCCGGAAGAAATATGTTGAACTCGTTCGACATGTTAATCTATGCATCCACAACTCAGAAATTATATGTTCCTCTGAGTTGCCCCTTTTAGTTGTATTATGACCCTCGTCTATCAGTTGATAGTCAGGAGTAGTTGTGCACTCGTGTTCATCGATGCCTTTTACTCTTATGGTCCGTCAAGCCGTTCTATTCCGGAATGACTAGGAGAAACAAACTCCAGTACCCTATCCATATCCAGGATTGGGTCAAAGAGGTTGTACTTCGCAGATGAAGAACGCTAATCCAGCTTCTAAACTGTTCTATCCTAGAGTATTACCATCTTTATGTCAAGAATGTCCTGGGAATTGCACATCATCCTATGAACTCTTGATACAGTAATACTTCTCACCATCGTCGTCCATTCCTCGGTCTCCGTGTTGTTATAACCGGAATACCGACAAGTGCATTGTGATGTGTGAAGTCAATACTCCTAGCAACTTCGTTGCTTGGTAGTTAATGGACGATAATCTCATTCTTAGCATGATGGTTACCGAATCATCATCCTAAGATTGATCATGTTACCTAGTCCACTTTCTTGGTGCACTCCTTGATTGATGAGTTAGGATTTTGATAAGTCCTCGCTCATTTGATCATATCGTCTTGCCTTGAAAAGCAAGATTGTTCTCGAGCTTAGTAACATATCGGTGGTTCGTGATTTTCTGAATATCTTCTCGGAAGTATTACCAGGTTGTCACCTGACCGCTATGTTAAGCTCGTGATCAAGCTGGTTCCTTATAAACCACCACTTCTCCAAGAATCTGTGATGGATACCCTGAGCTAGCCGGTTATGCTAAACGACAACTTGGAGAGTTGGAAGATAAAAGCTTGCCTGACTTAGTTCCTTCCAAGGGATATCTTTTGTGTGTGTGTTGAAGAAAGATGATATCTTGATCGATTGATCCTCGTGATCAATTGTTGGATCTATTGTCTTACTAAAACTTTGATTTGAGTATGGGCTATCATCAAATAAAATCAGAACCAACGATGTTCATAATGTTGTCTTACTCGGGGATGATTCCTCGAGCCTACACCATTATATCCCCTTGGTCTGACCAGTGCTACCACCTTGTTCATATAAATTGTGGAATTCCATCTTCATGGATATCTCGATGACCCGTTGTTGAGCCCATCAACATCGTTTATCTTGACCACGATTCATGCTGAACATTTAACCTAGTGTTGGAAACTTTGTAAGCATTGCCTTCGTGTTCCGTTCATGAGGTATATGTTGGATGAGAGAAGAGATTTTCCCAAATTCATGTGTAATTGATGCAAGTTGTCACCGTGTGTTCGAGAAAGTTGTTTTGCTTCCTGAGGAATCATCCCAAGTCAGTCATGCATATGTGCGAAGTATTCTGTGGTTTGGAGACTTGCAACCTTCACTCTATATGTATTCCTAGCACACCAAGCCACTGATTGATTTGTTCAAAGAAAAGAAGTTCAAATGCTATTCCCGAAGGGCCCGGACGGACATGCACAAGACTTCGCTATCTCCAATGATGATTCCCAATCTGAACTCGATAGTATTTTGTTATAAGACTACTATGTGGTCACGTTTGTCTGGGACAACGTGTTCACAGGTAAGTAACAGAACCAGCTCATGTTTTGGAGCTTGCTATCGTAGCTCACTCCCCGAGAATCTCGCAACATCATCTCGTCGATTTGTGTTGTAAACTTTTATTTTTTCCTTCTAGACTCGATGAGTCTGGAATATCCTGACACCAACCAGAACTGAATCTTAGGCAGATATGATGGTTGGTGCATTTCCCAAGAGCTATAATATTGGTCTCTCAATTACCGGTAAAGTGGATGTCGTGGCCAACACACCTAGCCGGAAGACCTATTGTTGTAGTATCTCGATTGAAGAAGTTGGCCACCTCCCCATATGAACTTCATAGGATTTACTCCCTAGTTGTTCCTTATGGACTTTTTGTGCTCCCGAAGTCCGACCTTTACTTGATGTTCAAGATACCAAACATATCTATGAATGGTTTACGCTAGCACGTCAAGGAGAACATTAGAAGCGGAGTGCTAAATGTCTCTCGGTCGATCATCCAGATTTTGCCACTTGGCTCCGCTAAGGTGAAATCTAGGAAAGTGTTATCTTCCTTTGCATCTGCATCGTCCATCGTTATTCATCATGGTAGTATGTGGTGTTGCCAGGATCCTTGACACGGATATTGGTTAAACCTTGATGAATATGGGAATGCTCAAGTTCTTGAGAGCACGCACAAACACTAGGTGTTATCACCGGCACTCACCGGGATTGCTCCCAGTGCTCTTGGTTATGCTATAACCCCTCAAGAGTAGATTTACTCTCTACGGTTGGCATTCTTCCCAGTTACCAGAATCATTCCCAGCATTTGCGTTTTGTTCCCAGCTTGCACCGCCAATGTGTCAATTCTCCATGGGTTACCATTCTCAATCATTGCTGTTCAGGATTATCCTCAGGAGTGGAATTGCCATGGGCCCCATTCATCTCCGATGATGTCCAAATCATCCCTTGTGTTGTCTCTAACAAGATAGTCCACATCATCCAATCTGGACGAGTATGTCATTCTTTCGGACTCCGTCAAACGATCGATTGTGTTTGCCTTAGGCTGGTATAGGGAATCTCAATGATCTCTATATCAAAAGTAATTCTTTTTGCCATTTAAAGAAATAATTCTACAAGTCACCTTCCCTAAAGGTGCCCCATCTTGTGGTATCGTTACCATTACCCTAGGTGTGGAATTATTGCCACTAGGTGAACCTTCATCGTTTGTCTCACTCCATCCCCCTGGAGGTGTACTCCGTGTCTCAGCTCAAGAGATGTTTCAACGTCTCACTCCATGGGTTGATCTTGAGTTGCTCGATCTTTCGGAAGATCAATTTTGTAGAGTTTCTCTCATCATCACCGCTTGGACAAAGATCTCGAAATCAAAGATGCCAAGATTTACATGATGCAATGAATCAACAATCTCGAGGAGGGAAACTGGATCGAGAAGATTGTGTTAGTTAGTGTCCCCTCTGATTTCTTATCTCACGTCCTGAATCTCGGGACGAGATTCTTGTTTAGTAGGGGTGAGTTGTCACATCCCCAGTTCTGGTCTGCTTTGGTCCAGTTAGTCTTGTGTTGCATCATGTTTAAATTTCTCTTAAACTGAAATGGGGATGACTAAACCCTAGCACCAGATGAAACCAACTAGGTTCAAAATTCAAATCTTTTCAATGAACCCAAAATGCTCTTTGGAAAAGTTCATCATTTTTGGATTGATTAAAAACCTCTGCCAAAAATGTTGCACATATTTCTAGGACCATTCTGGATTTATGAATTAAATCATATCTTAATTGCATTTGGGCATTTAAATTTTATATATTATTTTAAATGCTCAAATAATCCCAAACTGAAATGTTCCATGTTGGTTATATGCTAAACAGTGGGCATGAGCAGTTTGGTGATTTTTGAAAGTGCCTAAGTATTTTTAATAAAGCCCTGAACAAAATAACAAAATAGAATAACAGAAACAAAATAGAAAACAGAAACAGAACTAGATAGGAGAAGGCTTACCTGTGCAGCCCACCTGCTGTGGCCCAACACTGCTGCTAGCCCGGCCCAGAAGGCAGCCCAGCTGCTCCACCGTCTTCAACCTCCTGCCAGTAGGCAGGAGGGCGTGTGCCCGGCGCCCGCAGCCACGCGCCGGCCACCTCCTCCCTGCCTGCTTCCTCCCCGACGCCGTGGACGAGCGCCACGCACCCCTGGAACCCCCTGGACAATACTGTCCCCTCCTATGCTCTCTCCCTCGTCCCCTCCCACCATGGCCGAAGCCGTCGCGGCCGCGCCGGCGAGCACCACCGCGGACACAGCCCTCCCCACGCCCCAGCAAAGTGCCCAGTAGTTCCGCCTCCGTCTTCTACGCCCTCCCTAAGTACCTACGCGACGCCGGAAGCCCCGAAACGCCGCCGTCTTCGTCTTCTTCAACCTACGGCCGCCGTCGACCTCGCCGTCGATTCGCTACGTCCTGCGCCTCCCCGAGCCGGTTTCGACGCCCCTTGCACGCGCCGTGAGCACCTGCGTCTTTCCCCTCTCTCCCCGCAGTCTAACCCGTCCCCTAGCTAGCTCCACCACCGGACCCGTGAGCTCACCGCCGCCGGTCATGTCGCCGTCGTGGCCATAGCTGCCTCTGCCCGTTTTTGAGCGCGTCACCATGTTCAGCACATCACCAGGAGGCTGTAGCACTCAGCCGTTCGTCCCCCCGTGCACCACAGCATCGACTCCGTCGACGCCCGAACTCCGGCCACCGCACTTCCCCTCGCCGCCGTCGTTCTGGTCCTCCCCGACGCGAGCTGATGGCTCTGTTGGATGCGGACGAGGACCAGCATCACGCCAAGCCCCTCCGCCGCTCTTTTGGTCGCCGGAGGCGATTTTCCGACGGCCTCCGCCGCGATCAGACTCGCCGGCGGCTAGCCGCCGGCGCTTTTGACCTTTTGACCGGTGGGTTTGGCCTCTTTGACCCGAGGTTTGACCCCCCCTGGGTCTATGACATGTGGGGTCCCGCCCTGTTAATTAACCTGGTTTAGCTTAACTATTAGGTTAGTTAGTGAGTCACTGACACGTGGGGCCAACCCCTGTCAAATTAGTTTAGTTAAAAAAACTAAACTTAGTTAGGCCTGAGAGACTGACATGTGGGCCCAGGCCCCACCAGCAGTTTAATTAGTGTTAGTTTAAAAACTAACTAACTCTGTTAGCTAGTGGGTCACTGACCAGTGGGCCCCACTGGTCAGGTTTGACCCGAACAGCCCCTGTTGACTTGCTGACGTCACACAGACGTCATGCTGATGCAATAAAGCCTTTTCTGAAATTTTATATAAATCTAAATGATTTATTTATTTCATAAAATAGCCAAAACTTCTAAAAATCATATAAAATCAACCGTAGCTCTGATGAAAATAATTTATATATGAAAATTGATCAGAAAAATCCAAGGAATCTGTTTATGGCATTTTCATGCATGTTAGAACAACTTATGGTTGCTGTTTAGGACAATTTGAATAAATGGCATTTTAATAATCACATATGGAGTTTGAATTTGAACCTTTGGTTCAAACCAACTTCATTTAACATGGTTTCTAGTTGCATTAGCTCAATCAACAGCATATTGCCATGTCATGTTCATGCATCATATTGTTGCATTGCATTGATTGTGTTCTCTCTTGTTTGCCGGTGCTTGTCCCCTTTCAGTAGATGTGTTCCGACGATGTGATCGATGACACCGATGAAGACTCATTGTTATCTTCAGAAGTGCCAGGCAAGCAAAACCCCATTGAGCATTCCGATACAAACCCACTCTCTCGCTCTTGCTCTATTTTACTGCATTAGGACAACAACGCTTCAACTGTTACCTGCTGCGGTAGTTGAACCCCTTTCCACTGCATGACCCGTCATTGCCACAGTAATTAGTTGAAACCCACTAGTATGAGTAGGAGTTGTTTGAGCCATGTTGTGCCTACTCATTCATGCTTTCTGGTTATGCCTGCTATTGCTTAGAGTTGTGTCAGGTCTGATTCATCGGGGATGAATTGGAGTGGTGATGAACATGTCCTAATGTGTGTGAGCTAAGTGTGTGAACACGATTTGGTAAAGGTAGCGATGAGAGGCCATGTAGGAGTACATGGTGGGTTGTCTCATTGCAGCCGTCCTCAGGAACTGAGTTCTGTGTTGGTTGATCCATGACCAGTTACTACCATGCATTGGGCCCGAAACCAATGGACCCTCTCGACTTATTAATCAACATGATCTCTGTCCAGGAGTTGCAACTAGTTTCTGGTGTTTGTAGTTTACTGGAGGTCGTGCGCAGCGCTGACACTCGGGGTGGGCTGTGACGCGGCAGGTACGTGGCACGGTGTACCGATTGCCGGTTTGGTGATGCGGGAACCCTGTACACATCGTTTGGGGCCGTGAGCGACACCCCAGCCGGATCTCCCCACGGATGGAACCCAAATAGGCGATAAACCTGGACGAGAGACTTGTGTGGTTAGTCAGGTCGTGGCCGACACCCTCGCTGGGCCTCCGCTTGAAGGTTGCCGAGTACATGTCGTGTAAACGGCGGTAAGTGGTGAGAGCGTGTGTGAAGAAGTACACCCCTGCAGGGTTATATATAATCTATTCGAATAGCCGTGTCCGCGGAAATGGACTTCTGGGTTGCCTATTACAGTTCATAGACAAGTGAAAGTGGATACTCTAAAACATGCAAGATAAGCGTGAGTGCTATGGATGGCCTTCTCGTAGGGAGACGGGAGTGGATTCATAGTGGTGTATTGATTGGTGAATTTGTGGACTCGTGTGCGCCACCTCAAAAGAGTTACTTTCAGTCGTAGTTTAGGATAGCCACCGAGTCAAAGCTGGCTTGCTGCTGTCAAACTCCACAACCCCTTTGTTGATACCGATGCATATGTAGCTAGTTCTGATGTAAGTCTTGCTGAGTACCTTTGTACTCACGTTTGCTTAATTTATGTTTTTGCAGAGAGACCTCAGTCTCGCTAGTGGTTCCGCGTGGACTTCGACGTTTAGCTTGTTCCCTCAGCTACGATCTTGTGCCCTTGGGAGGGTCTTGTAGATAGTCAGGCTTCTTAGTCTTTTTCATTTGTAGATGTCTGTACTCAGACATGTAATGCTTCCGTTGCCTGTATGCTCTGTATGTTGGGTCATGTGACCTCTGTTTGTAATAAATGCTATGTTGGCTCTTCTGGGCCTTATCTATATGAGTTGTTGAGTTATGTTGTGATGCCATGTTGTACAGCACATACCTGCATGTTATGCGTACGTGTAATGTGTATTGCTATGTGTGGGATCCGACACCTAGTTGTTTACCCTTGGTAGCCTATCTTACAGGGAAATGTCTCCTAGTGCTTCCACTGAGCCTTGGTAGCTTGCTACTGCTCCGGAACACGTAGGCTGGCCGGCATGTGTCCTTCTTCGTTCCTGTGTCTGTCCCTTACGGGAAATGTCACGCGTTGCTCCTTTAAGTCCATGTAGCTTGCTATGACTTGGGTTCATACGTTGATGACCGACACGTTCGTTGCTGGGTCATGTATGCCTGTCTCTGTAATTTAGTGCCACTTTTGGTTTATAACTGGTCATGTCGGCCCGGGTTCTCTGTCATATGGATGCTAGCGACACTATCATATACGTGTGCCAAAATGCGCAAACGGTCCCGGGCCAGGTAAGGTGGCACCCGTGGGGATACCGTGCGTGAGGCCGCAAAGTGATATGGTGTGTTACAGGCTAGACCTGTGTGACTTAGGATCGGGGTCCTGACACATAGTAACGTCCATGCTCTTCGTCGAACTCCCAGTAAAGCTATGAACCATCTCCTGCATAGTTCTCAATGGTACCTGCATCTGGTCTGTGTTGAATCTGTGAGCCACAAAGGACTCAGCAATCCCATTCCCGGGTATCAAAACTACCAAAACCTTAGGTGTGGTAAAGGCTATAAATATGGGTTGCAGCAAGCACTAAGCACTAGCTTACGAGTTTAGAGCGAGAAGAGAACAAGTGCCAACGATCGCCAAGTTGATCAAGAAGTGATCCTAGCTACTCACGATCAAACATAACCCCACCGTGTTCACTTCCCGAAGCCCTTCGGAAAGAGACCATCACGGTAACTCATGTAGGTAGTGTATTCATGAATAAGGTGTCAAGTTATCTACAACCGGATATTAACAAATTCCCGTCTGCCACATAACCACGGGCACGACTTTCGAAAGATCAAACCCTGCAGGGGTGTCCCAACTTAGCCCATCACAAGCTCACGATATGCAGAGTCGCAACTCCAAAGTGGGAAGACCCGAGTATTCTCGAAATCCCGTGCTCAAGATATTTCGGCAAAGGTAAAACTAATCCAGCAAGACCTCCCGGTGCGCCGACACCCTGATAGCAGCCGTGCGTATCTCGTCTCAGGCCACAACCGGATGGGCGATCCTAAAGGTAAAAACAATCCTCGAGTTTCCTCGTGGTGGCCCCGCATAACTCCCAGTTTGGACCAACACTCAAGAGGAGCACTGGCCTGGGTTGTTGATTAAGAACTCGAGTTTGCAACGCCCTATGCAAGTTTCAGTTATTAGGCAAATGTAAAACCAATGTTGGGCCTTGCTGGAAATGCTTCAAACAAAGCGAATTATGAAGGGAGGCCCATAAACCCCAACCATGATAGGAATGCAAAATCAAGGAACATCGCACCGGACTATCGGTTCCCAGGGTGGCATGAATGGAACAAAACACGAAGTAGAAAGGCTTAGCCTTCCACCCATTACCAATATATAGGTGAATTAGTTTCACATGTATTATAAATATTGTGATATCCCAAAAACAACTTCATCGTGGAGCAATCTTCAAAAACTTCACCTGCAACTAACAACGCTATAAGAGGGGCTAAGCGATGCGTACTTAGCCAAACAATGATTTGCTAGGAAGGTGGTTAGAGAGTTTCATGGAAACAATAGGAGGGCTGACAAAGAGGAATAGGCATCGAGGCAATATCTAAAGAGCGAGACATCTAGCATAGGTAAAGATACAAGTAATATCTGTGAATGGTCATCTTTCCTGTTGATTCCATGGAGGGATCGTAACCTTGCTCCTCAAACTCAGCCTCGAAAGGAACCTCGAACTTCGAATCGGCTCCCAGCTCTACCCAACACAAGAACACAACAACGGCGCAATATCAAACACGGTGCAATGTACAATCAACATGATGCAAGTCATATCATGGGATGCGAGTATGATGTGCGTATGCATGAGGAAGCTCTTGAGCCTAAGGAGAAGATGATGGAAATGGCGTCATCTTGGGTAACCAAGCAAGCCACTGGATATATTGGAAGATTTCGGTTGAAATCGATATAAAGATCACCGGAAACGGATGCACGGTTTGCAAATGACAAGCAAAACAAGATTCAAGCAAAACTGCAGTTTACAGCAACATGGCATCTTTGGAGCAAGAAATAATTGTGCTACAGCACCCAAACCTGGAGACAAAAGACACGGATAATAGACATGATACTTAACAACCATGAACTTAGAGCAGACACAAAACCTTGTTGTAACACAATTAAACAAGCATGGCAAGTTGCAATAAAATTACAGAATTCTCAGACTTAGAGAAAAATACAAGGCATGACAGAAAAATACAAGGCATGACAGAAATTACAACGAGTGGTCATGTTTGCAATCTTGTGCGTCTCTATGGCCTCGTCTTCGTCTCTGGCCGCCGCAACTGTTAGACCGCCGCCCTGCTTGACTCCGTCCTCCTCCCATCGCCCCGATCACGTGAGCGTGTTCATGGTGAGCTTGTGCTTCTCCCCATCCCCTTTCCCCCCTCGTTCTCTTGCTCTAGTCATGCTAGCCGCGCACGTCCGAACTCGTCGCCATCGGACCTCGTCTCCGGCGAGTGCTCTGAACACCATTGCTCCTCCGCGTATGTCCATCGTCTTCGCCGTGTTGCGTAGGGCCTGCTACGTGCTCTCGCCACTCCGTTAGGGCCCATAGCTATCGCGCTCGAGCTCGTCGCCGCCGCCTCTGTTTGTTGCCATCGGCGTCGCTATGGTCGTCGTTAGGTGCTGCTGGTCCACGTCGCGTGTGCGGGATCCCCTTGCGAACGCGTCGTGCACGTCCACCGTCCCTTGTGGTCGTCGTAACAGCCCCGTGAGCCTCGCCGCCGTCTCTGCTTCACCCGCGAGGTGTGGTTCTGTCCGTGCTGTTGTCTTTATTCTTCATGTGCGGTGCACCTCTCCTATCAGTCACACATGCCTAGCCCAGCTGCTTCGCCGCTCACTCTCTTTCCCCGTAGACTAGGGTCCGAATCCCCCCAGGACCACTGGAATAAACGCCCATTTTTGCTCCAGTTGACTCGCTCACAACCCGGCCCCGCCTGTCATCCTCTACACACGCACACACCCACTCCCACACTCAGCCCTGCCACCTCAGCGCCCCTGGACCCACTAGTCAGTGGCTGAGGCTAGTCCAGGCCGAGTCAGAGGCATTTTATTTCTTTTCTGTTTAGTTTTATTTTTAGTTTTTGCATCCTTTTTGTTTTACTCATATCTTTTAATCTAGGCATCCTTTTCAAATAAAGTTAAAACCAAACCTACTTAATTTTTAGTATTGTTTCACAATATGTAGTTTCCTGCCATGTTAAAAACATTTAAATTGTTGTTTTCTCATGTTTTGTAAATAACATGTTGAAATTGGTTTATTTCATAACTAAATAACAGTAGCTCCAAATTTAACAAACTTTATATGTAAATGGGGTGAAAAAATGTGTAGAATAAGATGGTGTTGTTACTTTGCTTGTTTAACAACTCCAACATATGGTTTTGAACAGATCAGATCTATATTCGATATATGCACATGGGATTTTTCCGGAATTGTTGTTTGTTCTTTCGGCCCATCTAAATTGCTTGCATGTTGTAGTTGGTTTTGTGATGCACTCCTTGCCATGCTAAGCAACATATTAAATTTGTTGGGTCCTTAGTTAGTTCAAACTAAATAACTACATGTGTGGCTATGTTGTTCTTGCTTTCTTTTGCATGTTGTTCCCTTAGTTGAATTGTGTTTCTTGCATTATGCCATGCCACATGTTGCACTCATCATGTTCCTTTTGTGATGCATCATATCATGTTCATTGCGCATATGCATCATGTCTTGCATCATGTGCTTGTCCATTGCATCGTGATTGATTTTGTTCCAGTGTTGTATTCTTGTGATGATTAGAGCCCGGTGACGATTCGGAGTTCGAGGTTCCCATAGAGACCGAGTTTTAGGAGCCGTCTTATGATCCCACCGAGAACTTAACAGGCAAGATGACCGTTCCCCGATATCACCTCTATCTTTGCTTTACTAGTTGTCTAGCTCTATAGTTATGCCTCGATGCCTATTCTTGTCTTGTCAGCCTCCTATGTTGCCATGAAACACTCTAACCGTCTTCCTAGCAAACTGTTGATTGGCTAAGTAAGGTTTTGCTCAGCCCCTCTTTTAGCGTTGTTAGTTGCAGGTGGAGTTTGAAGATTGATCCAAGTCTGAACTTGTTTTTATTGGGATAACACCATATATATCTTAATTAATTAATGCACAAAGATATTGGTAATGGGTGGAAGGCTTGGCCTTCTGCTTGGTGTTTTGTTACACTCATGCCACCTTAGGACCTGATAAACCGGTGTTATGTTCCTTGATTTTTGTGTTCCTAACACGGTTGGGGTTTATGGGCCCCCCTCGCTAATTCGCATTGCTTAAAGCTTTTACAGCAAGACCCAACTTTGGGACTACATTTGCCTAACAACTAAAACTTGCATAGGGAGTAATTAACCAGAGTTCTTAATCAACAACCCGGGGCCAGTGCTCCTCATGGGTGTTGGTCAAAACTAGGCAGCCTGCGGGGCTGACTTGAGGCAACTCAAGGTTCTAGTTCTACAGTAGATTTTCCCATCCGGTCGTGGCCTGAGATGAGATACACGCGGCTACTATCAGGGTGTCGGCACGCCGGGAGGTCTTGCTGGATTAGTTTTACCTTTGTCAAAATATCTTGAGCACGGGATTCCGAGAATACTCGGGTCTTCCCAACATGGAGTTGGGACTCCGCGGATCGTGAGCTTGTGATGGGATAAGTTGGGACACCCCTGCATGGTTATGATCTTGCGAAAGTCGTGCCCGCGGTTATGTGGGAGATGGGAGTTATTAATATCCAGTTGTAGATAACTTGATACCATATCCTTAAGGATACACTACCTGTGTGAGTAACTGTGACGGTCTCTTTTCGATGGGGTTTCGGAAAGTGAACACAGTGGGGTTATGCATGAACGTGAGTAGCTAGGATCACTTATTAATCATCTTTGGCGACCGTTGGCACATATCCTCATCTCGCTCTGACTTCGTAAGCTAGTTGCTTACTGCTTGCTGCAGCCACTTTATTACCTCTCCACACCTAAAAGGCTTTATTAGTTTTGATACCCGAGAATGGGATTGCTAAGTCCTTGTGACTCACAGATTACAACACACACTAGATGCAGGTACAACTGAGTACGGCGCAGCACATGGTCAAGAACTTCACTAGGAGTTCGATGAAGAGCGTGGTCGTATGTATGTGACATATCCCGATGATCAGTAGTGGTTCCTACTAGGAGTGATCAAGACTTGTGGTTGTGGTATCTTTTCTGGTTTGATTTCGTCCATAGCCGGACCCTGTGTTATTTGGATGAATGTATGAATGTTGAATTAATTGTGTGATGTGGCGAGTGTAAGCCAACTATTTATCTCTTTTATCCCTGTTAATTACATGAGTTGTGCAAAGATACCACGCTTGCGATCATTCCAGAATGCTATTATGTCTCTAACTCGTGCCTCGAAATGTAGGAGCTATAGTCGCATCCTGGGCATTACAAGTTGGTATCTAAGCCTTCTCCGACCTAGGAGCCCCCTGTTTGATTGAACCGCTGCCGATGTTGAATCTATGCAGACAAACAAAATGCTTTGAGTCATATATATATATATATATATATATATATATATATATATATATATATATATATATATATATAGGGTGGGTCTATTCTCATAACACCCCTTAAGACCTTATTCTCCTAACAAAAAAGCTTATTCTCATAACACCCCCACCCACCTCGCGCACGACCACGACCACAATCCCTCCACCTCCTTCGTCCACCCACGACCTCTCCCCTCCACCTCCTTCCTTCAGCTGGGGCCGCGCCCATCCCACCTCGAACTACCTCCCACCACCACGCCGCAGCACCACCTCCCACCCCCGCGTCGCCGCGCCTTCTTCTCCCCATCTCCCTCCCTCTCCTGCAGCACCTCCCTCACTCACCCAACAACCTCCACCGCCAGTCCCCGGATCCTCCCACCTTCTTCTCCCATCTCCCTCCCTCTCCCACAACACCTCCCTCACTCACCCCGCGGCACCTCCCTCACTCACCCAACAACCTCCGCCGCCGGTCGCCGGATTCAAGCCTCCGAGCGCCCAACAACCAGCCCCCACGCACAGCAAACTTCATCGCCGGTTAGGGGGGACCTGTGCCGCCGCCGGTAATGGCCAGCATCACCGTGCGCTCGGCCGCCTCCAGACCCTGGCCTCGTTGCCATATCCATACCCTGTGCCATGGCTCGACCCCCGTCCTCCTTCAATCTCCTGCTGGTCGCTGCGCCTGGATCCACCCTTCCAAACCTCCAGATTCGCCGCAGCCCTGCCTTGCCTCGCCGCCCGTGTCAGTCCCGCTGTTGGGCTCTCCAGTCTCTAGTCTCAGCTCCGACAGCAACCCCGCTCCCCTCCGACAGAACTCAGCGCCGCCGTCCCCCTTGCCCTTCCCCCGGTGGCTTTTCCTCTCTTCCAGATAAATCTGTCCAAACTCCACTCCGTCGCCACGACCGCTCAGTTTGACCAGCGAGCCCTGCCGCCATGATTTGGTCTAAGAGCAACGTCGGGGAGCAGGAGGGGAGCCACCGCCGGAGGTGCTGGTGTGTCCGAATCCGGATATGCACAAAAGGGGAGGCGCTGAGCTCCTACGTGCCAGATCCTTTCTCTGCTCATCTCCACATGCTAGATGCAGCTCGGTTTGGTGGGCGCCACGGTCCTCCGACGGGCGTGTGTGTAGTGTAGTCCGGAGGTGGGGTAGCCATCTCCTCTCACGATTCCAGCACCATCAGAGGGAGGGTGGTGGAGAAATATTCTCCCAGGTCCAGTTTGTGTGATGTTGATGCATTTGTGTGCAATTTCGGTGATGGCCTTCATGCCCAGTTCCAATATTCATTGTTGTTATCCACTGACGGCGAGCAGTGCAGCTTGCTATCGTTGCAGGTCAGTTGGGCGTCAGTGCAGTTTACAAGCACTTGAGAGGACGATTGGCACACACTTCAGTTTCCGTCGTGCGACGCTGCAGTATGGATGCGCGCGGCAGGAGGTTCATTGCTGCCGTTTACTTGGTGGCGGCAGGAGTTCTCCAGCTGGCCCGTGTAGTTTACCTGGTGCAGTTCGGCCGGTTGATGGTTGCGGTTAAAAGGAAAATTGTGTGGAGTCCACTTTCTTTGGGATGAAAAAAATAAATGCAAATGGGGTTCACTAATTATTTTCTGAGGGTTCAGTTAACTATATTTTGTGTGATGAGAGCCCCTCCGACGTTTGATGTAGTTAACTTGGACTCGTTTGAAAATTGTTTACCAAAGAAGTTCATTTCGAATTGTGTTGCGGCTCATTTCTCTCGACCATGCGGTTCGCTTCTTCGCACGTGTACAGCTCGCCAATGTGGAAATCTAAAACTCCAAACAGAAAAAAGAAAGAAGGAAATGAATTGCAAAGATCTGTTAAATGGAAAATGGTAGAGAAACGACAACAAAAAGTAATGTCGTTCACTTGACAATTTGATGCAGTGCAAAAGATGTGTTAAATGAAAAATGGTAGAGAAACGACAAAAAAAGTAATGCCGTTCACTTGACCATTTGATGTAGTGCGGTTTTCTAACTGAAGCAGTGCGGTCGGGTGTTTTCTAACTGAAGCAGTGTGGTCGGGTGTCTGATGTTGTTCAACTTGTAAATGCAAAGAAAAAAATGTTACTGAAATGACAAATAAAGTAATGCGGTTTACTTGTCCATGCTTTTGGTGTTCACTTAGGCGCAATTTGAAGTCCCGTCCACTTCCTCGCATGACAAAATTTATGTGTAAATAAAAGAAATCAAGCCGTTTTTTTGCGTTTGATGCAGTGCGGTTTTCAGTTTGAAGCGGTGCGCTTTTCTGTCCGATGCGGTTCACTTGTCGATTTTGGTGTCGCGAAAAACAGAATGTCCGCGTTTTTGTAATTTCAAAATTGCTCTTAAACCGTAATGAATTAGAGGGAGTGTTATACATGAAAAAGTAGCGTCTCAACGATATCTTTCCAACGGCGTACCATTGGAATCAATCCGACGAACTTTTCGTAAAAATTTCGCGAAAAACGTCCGCTGCATATCATGGTCAGCCGCACGATTTTCAAAATTAACTAAAAAACCGTAAGGATTCTCAAAAACATTTCAACATATGAAAGTTGCGCCTCGTTTGTAGCTTTCCAACGGTGTATCAGACGCCTCGTTTTGACAAACGGTTCAAAAATGAAGCTAAAACAGTACCGAAAATTGCAAAAAAATCGAAAAAACATAATTCCGCGATTTGTTAAATTCAAAACTGCTCTTAAACCGTAGCGAATTAGAAAAAATAATAGATATGAAAAAGATGCGTGCCGATGATATCTTGCCAATGGTGTACCATATGCTTCATTCCGACGAGCGGTTTAGAAGAAAACGCGAAAAAATGCTCGCTATCATTCGTTGTGAGCCGCATGATTTTCGAAACTGCTCTTAAACTATGATGAATTTTGAAAAGTGTTCAACATGGCGAAGTTGCGTCTACTCCATAGCTTCTCAACGGTATATTACACGCATAATTCCGATAAATGGTTAAAAAACTAGAGCAAAAAAGGTACACAAAAAACAACACGTACATTTTTTTCGAAACGAAAGTTCACCTTTCGTTGTGTTGCAGTGCCCTCGCGTTGTGCGTGCAGTGCCCTCGCGTTGTGCGTGCAGTGCGGAAGTGTTATGGGAATATTATTCTCATAATGTATATCGGAGAGTAGGATTTCTTTTTTACTTCTTACCCCTTCGTCGCTCTGGTGAGGACTCCTGACATTGTTTTAACATCACTATCCTCAATTTTCACCAAAAAAATTTTAGGATCACGCGGGTATCGTTTGGATTGTTCCGATATCTTTGTGACGAGAACATTGTTCTTGTTGCCTCCCATCATTTAGGGGTTGTGGCAGTGTCCTGGGGAGTTGAGCTCCGAGGTGTTGTCGTCACAATTGTAACGTTGCAGTTCTAGAATACCAGAGGTGGCCGACATTGAAAACTCTTCTATGTGTGTCTGGTGGTGAGATAACCCTGACGTCACCCAGTACTGGGGGCATAGTTCGGGAGTATTGCCACAGCTAGTATAGTAGATGCGTTTCGAAGGTCCGAGGTAAACGGTTTCCGAAGGTGGCTGGTTATGTGTTGACGGATGGATACAGCTGGATGTAGGATTTATTAGTTGTGTGATATGCGGTGCTTCCCCTGTATCCCCAACACCAGATTGCATAACCGGAAAGCTTCGGGAATTAATAGGTGGGATTCAAGTAGCTCTTAGGTAATCTTCCAATGGGTGCATAATATGAGGTTGGGGTTCAACATCTAGTGGAGAGGTTATCATGGTCGATGTTACACTCGGGGTTGCATCTTAATGAGTCCTTGGCTATGCTGACTCGGGGATTGCAAGGCCCTTTGTAACACGTGCCATGGGGCCTCAGCACAAACATGTGGGACGAAACCTCTATTATGTATTTGTTCCATCTGTTACCTTGTTGTTTTATTCTATCATTTTGTTCTCCAAAGTGGCTTCTTGACAAGTTGTGGTACCATTAAGCTATGGAATTCATTCGTTCAAATTTTGTTCGGATGTTCACTTTGAAGACTATTTGTTGCAAATATCTAGCCGTTGATTCAGCATATCTATTTTTTCTTCAGTGGCTAACGGTTGTTATCATCTTTAGGATGGCCCCTAAGAAAGTTCCCAGTCAGAACCCAGAGGGTGAAGAAGAGCGTCCACCTTCCCCTCCTCCTCCGGCTCATGCATGGAGAGCGATTAGGCAAGCAACCAATGCAAACACTAAGATGCTCATGCAAATGATGCAGAGTTTCCAAGCAAATCAAGGGAATCAAGGCAGTCAAGGGAACCAAGGCCAAGGAAATCTATTCAATCAACCTCACTTTGCTACTCTGAACCAATTCCTGGCAAACCAACCCAAGTCTTTCAGCTACTCTGAAGCATTTCGAGTGCAGCAATGTCATACCTGAGGATTATGTCAAGTTTGCCGCTTTCAACTCAAAGACCAAGCTGCTGATTGGTGGCAATAGTACAAGGACTCCAGAGCGGGTCGTTAGATCTCCTGGACTGACTTTTGTCGTGATTTCCATGCGCACCACATCCCTACCAGTGTCATTGAGGGCATGCATGAGTAGTTCCACAATCTGAAGCAAGGCACCATGTCTGTTTATCAGTACAATGTCAAGTTCCAGAATCTTGCTCATTATGCGAAGCAAGACATCCCCGATGCCAAGAGCAAGGTCTACCAGTTCCGAGGTGGTCTGAAAGAGGAACTCCAACTTGCACTCACTCTGTTCGAGCCAGATGAATTTGATCAATTTTACAACATGGCTCTCAAGCAAGAGGCAGCTCAGCTCAAATGTTAAGCTTCCAAAAAGAGGATAAGAGATGCTGTTCACTCCTCCTCTTCTTCTCAAGTGGTCGCCAAGCAGCAGAAGTTCTAGCTCCCACCTCCTCCAGTGCTCTGTCCTCCGAGTCAGAACAAGCACTTAGGTGGCCGTGGATTTCCCACCCACCCAACCCAAGCAACCAGAACAAGTCCCAGTACCAAGCTCCAAGACCTAGCGTTCCTCCTTCTCGTCCAGTTTCAGAGCTCACTTGCTACAAATGTGGTGCGAAGGGTCACTATTCCAACAAGTGTTCCAACGGAAGGTGCCTTCCGTCTCCTCCACCTGTCAGTCCTACAAGCAATGCTATTGTCAAGCACAATCCCAAGTATGCAAGAGTGAACCTGATGAACGCATCTCAAGCAGAGGATTCTTCTAATGTGATTATGGGTAATCTTTTGGTTAACTCTATTCCTGCAAAAGTCTTGTTTGATTTGGGTGCATCACATTCGATCATATCTCACCCATTTGCATCGAAGCACAATGTTGACGCTGAAGCATTACCAAGGGCATTGCATGTTGTTTCTACAAACAAGAGGTTGTGTTCTAGTATGATTGATTCGGATATCTCCATCAAGATGGGCAATTATAAATTGCTAGCTTCCCCGGTTGTTCTCGGCAACTCGGACATTGATCTTATTCTTGGGATGGATTGGCTCTCTAACCACGATGCTCTTCTTGATTGGCAAACAAAGAGGTGAATCTATCTCATCCTTCCGAAGACATGATTATCTTCGCAGCTCGAGATAACACAATAAGGCTATTCTCTCTCAATGACAAGGGAGATATTAATGGCATATCGTAGATACTGGTGGTTTGTGAATAAAATGATGTATTTCCGAAGAGCTTCCAGGGATGCCTACCAACCGTCCAGTTGAATTCATCATTGAACTTGAACCTGGTACGGAGCCAGCCTGTCGGCGTCCGCACAAGCTTTGTCCTAAAGACTCGAAGGAGTTGAAGAATCAACTCGACGAGCAAGAACGCTTGGGTCTGATCAGACCAAGTTCTTCTCCTTGGGGCTGCGGTGTTCTTTTTGTCAAGAAGAAGGATGGTAAGGAATGATCGTGCGTTGATTACTAGCCATTGAACAAGAAGACAATTAAGACTAAGTACCCTCTCCCCAATATCAATGATCTATTTGAGCAGCTCAAAGGAGCCAAGGTTTTCTCGATGCTTGATGTCTAGATGGGCTACCATCAGATTCGTATCCGTGAAGAGGATATCCCCAAGACCGCCTTCATGACGAGTTATGGCTCCTACGAGTACACAGTCATGTCCTTCGGGCTTGCAAACGCACCTCCCACCTTCTCTCGAATGATGTACTTCATATTCAACCCCTACACCAATGAGTTCGTCCTCGTGTACCTCGATGATATTCTTGTTTTCTCCAAGACGAAGGAAGACCATGCCAAGCACCTCTATTTGGTTCATGACAGGCTCAGAGAGCACCGCTTTTATGCGAAGTTCTCCAAGTGCGAATTTTGGCTCGATGAAGTCCTCTATCTTGGTCATATTATCTCTGCCAAGGGAATTTTTGTTAGCCCCGAGTAAGTTGAAGCTATTGTGAAGTGGGAACCTCCTCAGAATGTCAAACAACTCTGAAGTTTCCTCGGCCTCGCAAGCTATTGCAGAAGGTTTGTTGAGAACTTCTCCAAGATTGCCAAGCCTTTGTCCAATCTGTTGCAAAAGAATGTCATGTACTCGTGGACTCCTGAGTGTGATGTGGCATTCAATACACTCAAAGAGAAGCTCATTTATGCTCCGGTACTTACTCCTCTGGATGAGTCCAAGCCTTATGAAGTGTTTTGTGATGCTTCATTGCAAGGTCTCGGCGGTGTTCTCTTGCAATAAAAGAAGATCATTGCATACACTTTGTGTCAGCTTAAACCAAATGAGAAGAATTACCCAACACATGATCTTGAGCTGGAAGCAGTTGTTCATGCCTTGATCACGTGGAGACACCTTATGTTTGGCAGAAAAATGGACATCTTCACCGATCACAAGAGCCTGAAGTACATCTTCACCCAGCCAAACCTGAACCTCCGCCAGACTCGTTGGGTTGAGATGATTCAAGAATACAACCCGAGCATTGAGTATACTCCTGGCAAGGCCAATGTCATTGCAAATGCCTTGCGCAGAAAGGCTTATTGCAACAGTCTCATCCTTAAACCGTTCCAACCTGAACTTTGTGAGTCCTTCAGGAGCTCAACCTTCAAGTTGTTTCGCAAGGATTTCTTGCCAACCTTCAAGTAACTCCAACCTTGGAGGATCAAATCCGTGAGGCCTAACTCAGTGATGCTATGGTGTAGAAGGTGAAACATGGTATTGCCAAGGGTACTCCCAAGTACAAGTGCTATCACATTGATGACAGAGACACTTTGCACTTTGAGGACAGAATTGTAGTTCCCAAAGGTGATCTCAGGAAGCTCATAATGAACGAAGCACATGACTCACTCCTCTCGATACATCCAGGAAGTTCCAAGATGTACCATGACCTCAAGCAATCCTAATGGTGGACTCGCATGAAAAGAGAAATTTCTCAATTCGTGAACGAGTGTGATGTCTGCAGAAGAGTGAAAGCAGAGCATCAACGTCCAGCCGGACTCCTTCAACCTCTACGTATTCTCGAGTGGAAATTCGATCACATTGAGATGGATTTCGTCACCGGCTTTCCCAAGTCCAAGCGAGGAAACGACACTATCTTTGTGGTGATTGATAAGCTCACTAAAGTGGCTCATTTCTTTCCAGTCAACGAGTCCATCAATGCGCAGCACAACTCGTAGAGCTGTATACCTCCAGAATTGTCTCTTTCCATGGTATCCCTCAAGTAATCTCCTCAGATCGTGGAAGCTTGTTCACTTCCAAATTCCGGGATTCTTTCCAGTCAGCTATGGGTACCAAGATGGGACGCCCCCGATTTGTCCGTACACTAATCATGCACGCAAATGTGTACGGCCAAGATCAAGGACTCACTGGAAGATATCACAACACAACTCTAGACACAAATTAAAATAATACAAGCTTTATATTACAAGCCAGGGGCCTCGAGGGCCCGAATACATAAGCTCGAAAACACAAGAGTCAGCGAAAGCAATAATATCTGAGTACAGACATAAGTGAAACAAGTTTGCCTTAAGAAGGCTAGCACAAAAGTAGCAACGATCGAAAAGGCAAGGCCTCCTGCCTGGGACCTCCTAACTACTCCTCGAAGCCGAACTCCATGTAGAAACATCATCAGGATCCTCTGGCTCCTGGGCTCCACCATCTGGTTGCGTCATCCGAGAAGAAGGGACAAAAGGGGGAAAGGTGGAGAAAAGCAACCGTGAGTACTCATCCAAAGTACTCGCAAGCAAGGAACTACACTACAAATGCAAAGATATCTGTATAAAGGGGTAATATATGTGGACTGAACTGCAGAAAGCAGAATAAGAGGGGGATAGCTAATCCAATCAAAGACTATGCTTCTCATAACCTCCATCTTGCAGTAGAAGATGAGGGTAGCTGGAAAGTAACAAGTATCCTCGCTTCTCGCAGCCTCCGTCTTGCAGCAGTAGAAGGGAGTAGATGGTAAGTTCACCAAGTAACATCGTATAGCATAATCCTACTCAGCGATCCTCCCGCACATCACCCTGTGAGAGAGCAACCACCGAGTTGTATCTGGCACTGGTAAGGGTGTGTTTTATTAAGTATCCTGTTCAAGTTGTCATGAGGTCGGAATACAACTCCGGGTCGTCCTTTTACCGAGGGACACGACTATTCAAATAGATTAACTTCCCTGCAGGAGTGCACCACATAACCCAGCACGCTTGATCCCATTTGGCCGGACACACTTTCCAGGGTCATGCCCGGCCTCGGAAGATCAACACGTCGCAGCCCTACCTAAGCACAACAGAGAGGTCAGCACGCCGGTCTAAGTCCTAAGCACACAGGGGTCTGGGCCCATCGCCCAATGCACACCTGTACGTTGCGAGGGCGGCCGGTGAGCAGACCTAGCAACCTCCATTACTAAGGAAGTTACATTACGCAGTCCAACCCGGCGCGCGCCGCTAAGCCGCTGACGTCAAGAAGGCTTCGACTGATACCACGACGTCGAGTGCCCATAACTATTCCCACGTAGCTGGTTAGTGCGTATAGGCCAATGGCCAGACTCAGATTAAATATCCAAACTCGTTAAGTGTGTTATTATGAAATAACCGCGGACAACGACCAGGGCCAGGCCACCTCTCCACTGGGTGTCTCAACCTGCCATGTCGCTCTGCCACAAAGATCCACTTGGGGGGCCGTCGGGAACTCAGGCCCATCACTACCTGGATGAAGCCACCTGTCCTTTCAGCCCCCACATCGAATCACTTGCGGGTACTCAATGAGCCGACCCGACTTTAGTCACATCATGTATCATGAAAGTATGTCTATAGTATATAGTCGTGATCACCACCTGAGGTGATCACGGCCCGATAGTATAGCATGGCAGACGGACAAGGATGTGGGGCCACTGATGGAATACTAGCATCCTATACTAAGCATTAGGATAACAGGTAAAGGTATCAACAGTGGTAGCAACCAATGACAGGCTATGCATCAGAATAGGAGTTATCGAATCAACAACAGTAGTAAACTAATGCAAGAGTAAGAGAGAGGAGAATAGGCGATATCTGGTGATCAAGGGGGGGGGGTTTGCCTGGAAGCTCTACAGACGAAAGGAATCTTTGGAGGCGTAGCCGTAGCCGAACACCGAAGCATCAATGGTCTCGGGGTCTATCACGGTACCGGAGTCTACCGAAAAGAAGCAACGAAGGGGAAACAAATAAATAACCGAGCAATCAAAACATCATAAAGCGTAACATTCGGGAAAGTATTCCCAGTGTTTCGCGTTTTGGACAGAGGGGCCGGAGGGGGAAAGTTGCAGGTTCGGTATGATAGGGAGGTGCAGTAGACGAACGGATTGCGTAGTCGGATGCGTCTCGAAATTCTGAGCAACTTTCATATATAAATTATTTTTCATCCGAGTTACGGATTATTTTATATGATTTTCTAAAGTTTATAACACTTTCTAGAATTAATTATTTATTTAAATCTAACATTATCCAGAATAGTGTCTGCTGATGTCGTTATGACGTCAGCGGTCAACGTGGGTTCGGCTGGGTCAAACTGACGTGTGGGGCCCGCATGTCATTGACTGCCTAGTTAACTAATAGTTCAATTAGCTTAATTAGCGATTAGGTTATTCTAAAACATAATTAATTAAGTTAATTAAGTGATTAATTAATTAATTAATACTTTATTTTATATATATATATATTTTTTTAATCCTTTTTTTAATCGTTCTGGGGGAGGCCCCACTTGTCATTTGGACACGGGGCTTAGCGGGCGCCAGAACGGGCGCTGGGTGCGGGCGCGACCCGATGATACGTCCAAAACGTATCTATAATTTCTGCTTGCTCCATGCCACTTTTGGGTGATATTGCTATGATATTCATACACTTCCATACACTTTTGATCATATTTGGACTAACTTACTAATCCAGTGCACCCTAGTGCCAGTTTCTGTTTTCGGCTGTTTTTGTATTTCAGGTTTTCACGTTACGAGAACTGCCAGGAAAAATCCAGAAAAAATATATAAAAAATCAGCGTTCCGGAAACTACCGTGCGTCCGAAGGGCAGCCGGGGGGGGGGGCACCAGGGCTCCAGGCGCCCTAGCGGCGCCCCCCCTCGGGCCGCGTCGGGGGGGCGCCTGGGCCCCCCGAAGCTTCCCCGATGCTCCCCTTTGGCATATATTTAAAGCGTCCTCCAAAACCCTCAGAACAGGAACTCTTTTCGCGATCCCATCTCTGTTCCGCCGCCGCCGCCGCTTCCAAGATCGGGAGCACCAGGAGAACTCTTCCCGGCACCCTGCCGGAGGGGAGGATCGCCACCGGGAGCTTCTCCACCACCATGGACGCCTCCCGAATGACTCGTGAGTAGTCTCCCTTGGACCATGAGTCCATGACCAGTAGCTATGTGATGTTCTCCTCCCGTTCTTGTGCATCACTAATTAGTCCACGTGAGCTGCCCTACATGATCGAGGCACATATGTAATCCTTATGCTGTTGCTATGTTTAGTTTGCTGGGATCCGATGGATTATGAGATTATGTTCAGATTGATCTTGAGTAATATATTTGATCTACCTCTTTTATATTTATGTTCATAAGTAATTCTTGCATGTTCTCCGTTGTTATTTATTGCTTTGGCCAAGTAATACGTAGTGACTGCAAGAGGGAACGTTATGCTCGATTGTGGGTTCATGCCCCTCGATGACTAGCTTGAGTGATAGAAACATGAGTCTAGGGGATGTGTTGTTGCCACAAGGGGGAAAACAACGGTGCTTGTGCCCGCGGGTGCAAGGATTGTTTACTTTACGCAAAATTCTTTTAATGCAGTTGTCTGTTGCATTGAGTTTACACTATGGGTGGGACTCGCAACTTAATACCAGCGAGATATTCTGGATAGATATCTCAAGGTGGATGATTAGTAGTAGATATTGATGGATTTCGGTCTACTTACTTTGGCGTACCGCCCATGCTTTGAACCTCAACCTTTCTTGCAATGTAATCAGCATTGGTTTGCGTTCGTGGTCCTGTCAATTGCCCAACTGTAATTTGTTTACCTCACATAGCTGTTTTATCGTCTTTTGGGAGAGAGACATCACTAGTGAACATCATGAGACTCCGGTCCATATTACCATCATTGATCACATCCGCTATTTACTTTTCGCTATTATTTACTATTGCAAAACATTATCTATCACTACTATCATTTGCTTTTAACCCTTTGTGAACTACAAGGCCGGAGGGATTGACAACCTCTCTGTACTCGTTGGGAGCAAAGCTATTTGTATCTGTGTGCAGGTCCACGTTGATTGCTAATACGCGCCGTTAGCAGTTGACACCTACTTGTTGAACCTAGGAGTCTCTGGGGATTCGATCCTTGGCATCTTTGCTAAGGGAAAACACTTCTACATACTGCATCTTACACCTTCCACTTGGGGTAACCAATGAGGGGTTCGAGGCCCATCACCCGATTGGCGCACGCCTAGGGGGGACGTGGGCGTGGGCGCAGGCGGCCTTGGGAAGCAGCTGAGGTGGCCGCAGGGCACGGGCGACGGCCGTCGGGGTGCGGCCGGGCGCAGAAGTGGGCCGCCGGGGCGCGGTGCGCCCGCCGGAGGAGAGGAACGGCCGCCGGCCGGTCGGGTGGAGGCGGGGCTGCAGCGCAGCACAGAGCAGTGGGGGGAGGGGAGGAGCGACAAATGCCGCAGGGGGCCGACAGCGGCCGGAGTTGCGGGCTGAAATTAAACCTGCTTTACTGAACTTAGTCATGAAAGATCAATTCTCCGGTGCTGGAGATGATGTTGCTTTACACTTGAACAACTTTGTTGAACTTTGTGATATGCAAAAGTACCAAGAAATAGATGGTAATATTGTTAAGCTTAAGCTTTTTCCTTTCTCCTTGAGAGGAGGAGCTAAAATATGGTTTCAGTCTTTGCCTAGAAATAGCATAGATTCATGGGACAAGTGCAAAGATGCTTTTATCGGAAAATACTATCCACCTGCTAAAATTATCCAACTTAGAAGTAACATAATGAATTTTAAACAATTGGATAATGAATACGTTGCCCAAGCTTGGGAACGTATGAAATTTCTTATCAATAACTGCCCTACTCACAGTTTGACTACTTGGATGGTTATCCAAACTTTTTATGCAGGCTTGAACTTTACCTCGCGGAACTTGTTAGATTCGGCCGCGGGAGGAACTTTTATGTCAACTACACTTGGTGCTGCCACAAAGCTTCTCGATGAGATGATGACCAACTATTCCCAATGGCACACCGAACGCGCTCCAACAGGTAGGAAGGTAAACTCTGTCGAGGAGATTTCCTCCTTAAATGAAAAAGTTGACTTAATCATGTCTCTACTTTCGAAGCAATCTACTGTTGATCCTCGTGATGTTCCTTTAAATTCCTTGATTGCTCAAGAACAAGTAGATGTGAACTTTATCTCTAGAAACAATTTTAACAACAATGCTTATAGGAGTAACTTTGGTAACAACCCTAGACCGTTCCCCTCTAATTCTTATGGGAACAACAATGCTTATCCTAGTACCAAGAACTCCACTACTGAACTAGAGATTATACTTAAAGATTTCATCACTACCCAAAAAGCCTTTAATAAGAGTGTAGAAGAAAAACTACATAAACTAGATGATCTTTCTTTTAAGGTAGACCATTTAGCCAATGTGGTAATATTGCTAAATATTAAAACTTCTCCTCTTGAGGAGATGGAAATCATTCCTATTAATGCTACTCAAGTGCAAATTAATGAAAATATTAGGATGATGGCTAAACTTAAAGAAATATGGGCTAGAGAAAGGGAGGAAGAGGATAGAATTAAGAGCCTTCCTACCCACCACACTATTGCTACTATCCAAGTTGTTGAGGATATCCAAACTCTTAGCACCCAATGTACTCCTGGTCCCAATGGACCTATTAATGGTGATGCTATGACTATAGAAACTACCAAACATGTGAACCTAAAGGACACTAGTACCACTTTACTTGATGCTCGTGACCTTGATTTTGATAATTGCACTCTTACCGAAGTTATTGATTTCCTTCACAAGATGTCTAGAGACCCCCGCACTAGCACGCTTAATCTTGCCTTCACGGAGCATATCACTAATGCTCTCATCAAGGCTAGGGAGGAGAAACTTAGAGTAGAAGCCTCCATACCTAGAAAGCTAGAAGATGGTTGGGATCCTATGATAAAAATTAAATTGAATGACTTCTCTTGCTATGCATTATGTGATGTTGGAGCTAGTACCTCTGTTATGCCCAAAAGAATATATGATATGCTTAAATTGAAACCTTATGATTCTTGTTCTTTTGGTGTTCGTCTCGTTGATTCTTCCATAAAGAAACCTTTGGGGAGGATCGACGATGTTCTTATCGTTGTGAATGATAATTATGTTCCCGTTGATTTCACTATTACGGATATTGAATGTGATCCTTCATGTCCAGTTATTTTGGGACGTCCCTTTTTACGCACCGTTGGTGCTATCATTGACATGAAAGAGGGCAATATAAAATTTCAGTTTCCTCTCAAGAAAGGGATGGAACACTTCCCTCGAAAGAAGATCAAGTTACCTTTTGAGTCTGTTGTACGGGCTAGCTATTCTTTTACTCTTGATAAAACTTGATCTATATGCATTATGCCTAGCTTAAAGGCATAAAAGAAAGCGCTTTTGGGAGGCAGCCCACATGAATAAATTTTTTGCTTTTGTTGTGTCTTGATGTTGTTTACTGCTGTAGCATCATCATTGTATCTTTGCTTTTCATATTTGTGCCAAGTATAGCCTCTGATTGCTAGAAAGTTCTAAGGTTGTGAGGTGCTGTCCAGGAAACAGATTATGTCCTTGGATAGAAAAATTCGTATAAAATCACCAGATCATCTTGGTCTGAATTTTTTTCGACAGCGTTCTCTATATAATTGTCTTTCGTGCGTCTGTTCTGAGTTTTTTGATTTGTGTCGCAGAAGTATCCCGAAGAGAGCAATTACTACCTGCTGTTCTGTTTTTCACAGATTCTGTCCTGTTTAGCCTTTCCTTCATTTTGCAAATCAAGAGCTTGCTTTTTCTTTGCAAAAACCTTTTGGCAATCTTGAGAAACAGTAGAACTTCAAGAATATCTTTATTTCCAGCAAGGTATAATTATTTTATTAAGGGTACTAACCTCGCTAATCAGATTATGATGAGTTATGTATGAAGGGAGTTTTCAAGTGTGCGAGGGAAGATGATAAAAATATTCAGGGGTGTCAAGCGCTAAAGCTTGGGGATGCCCCCATGCACCCCCAAGAAATATTCAAGGAGACTCAAGCGTCTAAGCTTGGGGATGCCCCCGTGCATCCCCTTCTCCATCAACATTAGCAGTTCGTCTTTCGTCCCGCTATATTTTTATCACTTCATGTGTTATGTGCTATGCTTGGAGCGTCTTGCTTTTAGTTTTCTTTTTAGTTTTTCATAACGAGTCGGAACTCAGCATTCTTTATGTGGGAGAGAAACACGCTCCACTTCTACCTAGAATATAACATAGAATTTTCATGTCTATCTTTGCTGTGTGTGTTCTTTGTCTTTTAATAGCTACTATCATGCTCTGCTCTTAGTATTCATGCTTATCTTTCCAAAGAGATTTTGTTTAGTTGGTTGCTTGAACTCTCTTTAATTACCATGCTCACCTTATTAAGAGAGTTTGCTTCCGTTGCATTGGTTAATATGTCTATGATAAAGATGCTACATGCATAATGGTGCTTAGTAGTTCAGGTTTTCTTATGGTTAGTCTCAAATAGCTGGGGGATTCCCAATGTGTTATTGGAATACCAACATGATTTGTTTGCTGATGATGTGGTATGGTTTAGTAATATCTTCCTTCGAGAATTTATTTTGATTGACTTGGCGTATGCTCACGCATATTTAAAGACTGTAAAGAAAGTCTGTCAAGCCTTGATGATCTTTTATTTCTGAGTAGCGATATAACTTCCATGCCTGATTCAATATTGCTTTGTCGCTCTGCATGATTATGACCGTCATTGCTCTCTTAGTTGGTCGCTCCCAGTCTTTTGCTAACCTCCACCTGTACTAATACTAACCTTGCAATACATAACTCATGGGAAAGTAGCTTAAAAACTATTGTGGTAAAGAATATGTTGCCTATGTATCTTATTTCTTATAAGTTGCTTGCTGAGCGGTAACCATGTTTCTGGGGATGCCATCAACTGTCACACTTTTGTTGAATATCATGTGAGTTGCTATACATGTTCGTCTTGTCTGAAGTAAGGGTGATTTGCCATGGGTTGAATGAGTATGCATATTGTTAGAGAAGAACATTGGGCCGCCAACCAAAGCCATGTATCATGGTGGAAGTTTTAGCTTGGACATTAATCCTCAATCTCTTATGAGAATATGCTTATGCATTAAAGAGGAGTCCATCATCTATTTTCTATGTTGTCCCGGTATGGATGTCCTCAAGTTGAGATCTATCAAAAATGAGAAATCAAATGCGATTTATCTCCTTGGACCTTTGTACAGGTGGCATAGAGGTACCCCTTTGTGACACTTGGTTGAAACATATGTAATGCAATGATAACCCATGGAAATCCGAGCTAATTAGGACAAGGTGCGAGCACTATTGGCATTCGATGCATGAGGCTTGCAACTTATAGGATGTTTTATGCATGACACATATGAAGTACTACTACCGTTGACAAAATTGCTTCCATGTTTTCAAAATAAAAAGCTCTAGCACATAACCAACTACTGAGAGCATGATTGTCATTCTGAGTGTAATGTGCATTGTCCCAAAGTAGCATTGTCTTTTGCATGATTGTGATATCGTTTATTTTGAAATCATTGTATCTAGTCATCACTTAAACCTTGAAGGTGCCCCTGCATTTATGTTTTGCTTCACTAAAGGGGGCAAGCTAGATATCACTTTATCATATTTGCACATCATATTCATTGCAAATATTTTTGATGCTTCAGTTTCATGTTGTAAAACTTTTAGTCATTTGTGATTTTCTCTTGAGGCAACTTAATTACTATAGAATCACTGTCTCAGTAAGCTTTTGTCATATGACTATAAAAAGTCCTATATGGTTAATAGCATGTCACCACAGAAATTATTCTTGTTATCATTTACCTACTCGAGGACGAGCAGGAATTAAGCTTGGGGATGTTGATACATCCAAAACGTATCTATAATTTCTGCTTGCTCCATGCCACTTTTGGGTGATATTGCTATGATATTCATACACTTCCATACACTTTTGATCATATTTGGACTAACTTACTAATCCAGTGCACCCCAGTGCCAGTTTCTGTTTTCGGCTCTTTTTGTATTTCAGGTTTTCACGTTACGAGAACTGCCAGGAAAAATCCAGAAAAATTATATAAAAAATCAGCGTTCCGGAAACTACCGTGCGTCCGAAGGGCAGCCGGGGGGCACCAGGGCTCCATGCGCCCTGGCGGCGCCCCCCCTGGGCCGCGCCGGGGGGGGCCTGGGCCCCCCGAAGCTACCCCGATGCTCCCCTTTGGCATATATTTAAAGCGTCCTCCGAAACCCTCAGAACAGGAACTCTTTTCGCGATCCCATCTCTGTTCCGCCGCCGCCGCCGCTTCCATGATCGGGAGCACCAGGAGAACTCTTCCCGGCACCCTGCCGGAGGGGAGGATCACCACCGGGAGCTTCTCCACCACCATGGACGCCTCCCGGATGACTCGTGAGTAGTCTCCCTTGGACCATGAGTCCATGACCAGTAGCTATGTGATGTTCTCCTCCCGTTCTTGTGCTTCACTAATTAGTCCTCGTGAGCTGCCCTACATGATCGAGGCACATATGTAATCCTTATGCTGTTGCTATGTTGAGTTTGATGGGATCCGATGGATTATGAGATTATGTTCAGATTGATCTTGAGTAATATATTTGATCTACCTCTTTTATATTTATGTTGATAAGTAATTCTTTCATGTTCTCCGTTGTTATTTATTGCTTTGGCCAATAATACGTAGTGACTCCAAGAGGGAACGTTATGCTCGATTGTGGGTTCATGCCCCTCGATGACTAGCTTGAGTGACAGAAACATGAGTCTAGGGGATGTGCTGTTGAAACAAGGGGGAAAACAACGGTGCTTGTGCCCGCGGGTGCAAGGATTGTTTACTTTACGCAAAGTTCTTTTAATGCAGTTGTCTGTTGCATTGAGTTTACACTATGGGTGGGACTCGCAACTTAATACCAGCGAGATGTTCTGGATAGATATCTCAAGGTGGATGATTAGTAGTAGATATTGATGGATTTCGATCTACTTACTTTGGCGTACCGCCCATGCTTTGAACCTCAACCTTTCTTGCAATGTAATCAGCATTGGTTTGCGTTCGTGGTCCTGTCAATTGCCCAGCTGTAATTTGTTTACCTCACATAGCTGTTTTATCGTCTTTTGGGAGAGAGACATCACTAGTGAACATCATGAGACTCCGGTCCATATTACCATCATTGATCACATCCGCTATTTACTTTTCGCTATTATTTACTATTGCAAAACACTATCTATCACTACTATCATTTTCTTTTAATACTTTGTGAACTACAAGGCCGGAGGGATTGACAACCTCTTTGTACTCGTTGGGAGCAAAGTTATTTGTATCTATGTGCAGGTCCACGTTGATTGCTAATATGCGCCGTTAGGAGTTGACACCTACTTATTGAACCTAGGAGTCTCTGGGGATTCGATCCTTGGCATCTTTGCTAAGGGAAAACACTTCTACATATTGCATCTTACACCTTCCACTTGGGGTAACCAACGAGGGGTTCGAGGCCCATCACCCGATTGGCGCACGCCTAGGGGGGACGTGGGCATGGGCGCAGGCGGCCTTGGGAAGCAGCTGAGGTGGCCGCAGGGCACGGGCGACGGCCGTCGGGGTGCGGCTGGGCGCCGAAGTGGGCCGCCGGGGCGGGCGACGGCCGCCGGGGCGCGGTGCGCCCGCCGGAGGAGAGGGACGGCCGCCGGCCGGTCGGGTGGAGGCGGAGCTGCAGCACAGCACAGAGCAGTGGGGGGAGGGGAGGAGCGACAAATGCCGCAGGGGGCCGACAGCGGCCGGAGTGGCGGGCTGGAGCACGTCTTCGGGGCGGCCAACGACCATGGCGCATGGCCGCGCTAGCTGCGGGTCGGGGCAGCCGTCGGGAGCGGCGCGGTGAGGCGAGCTGGGGCGAGCTGGCGGAGGCTGCGGGCGTCGCCGCCCGCGACGGTGGCGGAGCCGACGCAGCCACGACGCGGCGGGGAGGGGCGGCTGCGGCCGCGGCTCGGTGGAGGCATGCTCGGCCAGAGGCGGGCGTGCACGGAGGGGGAAGGAGACACAGCGGTCGGCGTGAAGGGCATGCACGGGGGGAGGTGTGGCCGAGGCCTGGGGAGCCGCGGTGACCGCGGTGGCGATGCGGTAGGAGGAGAGGAGGAGAGGAGGCCGAGGCCTCACCGGGGACTGTAGGGACGGGTAGCGGGGGTCGAGGCGGTCATCAGGGACGACGGTGATGAAGAGGAGGCAGACTGACAGGGCAGCTCCGGCGAGTGCGTCGAGGGGCGACGACGAGCCCGGCCTCCACCTCCGATCCAGATTCAATCGGGGGAGAGAGGGGGGGAGATATTTCGAGGAAAAGTGGGGTGTCGGTGCGGGGTTCTCGACTTGGGGGGAGGCCTATGTAGGCCAGATGGTTGGGCCGGCCTAGTGGCCAGCTGGGTCATTTGGCCCAGTTGGCTAGGGGGCCTTATTTTTTTATTTCTTTTACTTTTGTTTAGTAGTTTTCTTTTCTTTTCTTTATTTCTTTTCTGTTTTTTTGTTCTTGTTTATTTAAGTTTTAATAATATACCAAAGTGGCATCTAAATTGATGTTGCCAGTTGTACCACTGCTACAATGATTTGCTATGCAAACTAAAATAGTTACATGATTATTTAACATTTAAGAGTATTTGAATAAAAGTTTTTGCTACTGTTTTTATTATTTTGGTGCATCAAGACATACTATAACAGTGTGGTTTCTCCATCTAAATACTTATGATTTATTTGGCACATCCCGAACATTTTAGTTTTAATATTTGAAAACTTTTGGTGTTTGCCTTTAATTCAAATTTGAATTCGAACCGGTTTTGAATTAACATGAGATTACCACCAGTAATTACGATGACACGTCGTCATTATCACAGGGTTACTGTAGCTTAACTATCCGGGCGTCACACAAGAATCGCTTCGGCACGGCTTTTCACCCTCAGACTAGTGACCAAGTCGAAATTTTGAAGATATGCTCAGGGCATGTGTAATCTCCGTCCATATGAAATGGGAATACTGCCTTCCATTTGCCGAATTCTCCTACAACAATAGCTTCGAAGCAAGTGCAGGCAAAGCACCCTTTGAAATTTTCTATGGCAGAAAGTGTCGTACCCCTCTCAACTGGTCCGACACTGGTGAACGTCAACTCCTTGGCAATGATTTAATCTCAGAGGCCGAAGAGATATGCAAAGTCATACATGAGAATCTCAAAGCCGCGCAATCGCGCCAGAAGAGCTACTATGACGGCAAACTCCGAGATTTGGCTTTCGACATTGGAAATCATGTCTATCTTTGTGTTTCTCCCATGAAGGGTGAAGGAAATATGCCCTAGAGGCAATAATAAAGATGCTATTTGTATTTCCTTATATCATTATAAATGTCTTTTATTCATGCGAGAATTGTATTAACCGGAAACTCAGTACATGTGTGAATACATAGACAAAACAATATGTCCCTAGTATGCCTCTACTAGACTAACTTATTGATCAAAGATGGTTATGTTTCCTAGCCATAGACATGAGTTGTCATTTGATCAACGAGATCACATAATTAGGAGAATGATGTGATGGACAAAACCCATCCATTAGCTTAGCACTATGATAGTTTAGTTTTACTGTTATTGCTTTCTTCATGACTTATACATGTTCCTATGACTATGAGATTATACAACTCCCGTATACCGGAGGAACACCTTGTGTGCTATCAAACGTCGCAACGTCACCGAGTGATTATAAAGATGCTCTACAGGTGTTTCCGAAGGTGTTCGTGGTGTTGGCATAGATCAAGAATAGGATTTGTCACTCCGAGTGTCGGAGAGGTATCTCTGGGCCCTCTCGCTAATACACATCATAATAAGCCTTCCAAGCAAATGACTAATGAGTTAGTCATGTGATGATGTACTACGGAACGAGTAAAGAGACTTGTCGGTAACGAGATTGACCTAGGTATTGAGAAACCGATGATCAAATCTCGGGCATGTAACATACCGATGACAAAGGGAACAACGTATGTTGTTATGCGGTTTGACCGATAAAGATCTTCGTAGAATATGTAGTAGCCAATATGAGCATCCAGGTTCCGCTATTGGTTATTGACCGTTGATGAGTCTCGGTCATGTCTACATAGTTCTCGAACCCGTAGGTTCCACAAACTAAACGTTTGATGACGATCGATATTATGAGATTATGAGTTTTGATGTACCGAAGTTTGTTCGGAGTCTCGGATGAGATCACGGACATGAAGAGGAGTCTCAGAATGTCCGAGACGTAAAGATTGATATATTGGACGACTATATTCGGACACCGGATGTGTTCCGGATAAGTTTCGGATTTATCCGGAGTACCTGGGGGTTACCGGAACCCCCGGGGAAATATTGGGCCCTGGTGGGCTATAGGGGAGAGAGAGGGCTGTAGCCAGGAGGTGGCGCGCCCCCTCCCAAAGGGGAGTCCAAATAGGACTAGGGTAGGGGGGCGCGCCCCCCTCTTTCCTTCTCCCTCTCCCTCTCCTTCCTTCCCCCTCTCTCCTTCCTTGGTGGACTCCTACTAGGAATAGGATTGGAATCCTATTCCTAGTAGGATTGCCTCTCTAGGGTGCACCATAGGGGCCGGCCGGCCTCCCCCCTTTCTCCTTTATATACAGGGACAGGGGGGCACACAAAGACACACAAGTTGATCTGTTGATCTCTCCCAACAGTGTGCGGTGCCCCCCTCCACAGAAACACACCTCGGTCATATCGTTGCGGCGCTTAGGCGAAGCCCTATGACGGTAGATTCATCATCTCCGTCACCATGCCGTAGTGCTGACGAAACTCTCCCGTGAGGTTCTACTGGATCAAGAGCTCGCGGGACGTCATCAAGCTGAACGTGGACGCTTCATACGTTCGGTGCTTGATCAGTTGGATCGCGAAGAAAGTTCGACTACACCAACATCGTCACTAGACGCTTCCGCTCCCGGTCTACGAGGGTACGTGGACACACTCTCCCCTCTCATTGCTATGCATCTAGTAGATAGATCTTGCGTGATCTTAGGATTTTTTTTAAATACTACTTTACCCAACAAAGGGCGCTCAGAGGTTCGGTATCAAGGGAAAGCTTGCTCCAAGATACGTGGGCCCTTTCAAGATAATTGGCAAGAGAGGAGATCTAGCCTACGAACTCGAGCTTCCCTCCAACTTTGCAAACGTGCACGACGTGTTTCACGTGTCACAACTCCGCAAGTGCTTCAAGACGCCTGAACGCACTATTCCTTTCGAAGAGATTGATCTTCAGCAAGACCTGTCTTATCGTGAGCACCCCGTTGCTATCCTTGAAGAAACTGAGCGCAAGACCCTAAACAAGTCCATCAAATACCTAAAAGTAAAGTGGTTACACCATACCGACTGAGAAGCTACATGGGAACGAGAAGATCATCTCCGTTCCGAGTATCCTGCTTTCTTTCAGTCCTAGATCTCGGGACGAGATCTTTAGTAGTGGAGCAGAGTTTGTAACCACCCAGATGTAAAACTTCCTAATATGGCAATATATTTTCATTTTGGTCCTTATCCTTTCTTGGGGGTTTTCTTTTTCTTTCATGCATTGCCATCTTTAATGCATTGTCATACCATCTTTGCTTCATTATCATCATAAGCATCATGGTCACATCATATTGCATACTTGCCTATGTCATATTGCATTCTCACTCTCACCATGTGCATGCGGATTCCTGCATGTTATCTTGATGCTTGATACATGTGTGATCCATGCATGATCACTTCCAAGCTTCACCACCTCTCCTTCTCTCCTTCTTTCTTATTGTTTTGCAAAGTGCCACATTCCCCTCTCTTTCAATGTTCATCTTCTCCCAACAAAACTTGCACCTTGTCCTAAACATCTATGCCAAATTTCACCTTATCTGAAGTTGTTTTGGTCAGGTTCGAACATGACCCAAGTTTGAATTATATTCAAACTTGTTTTATTTTTCTACCTCTAGAAATGTCCAAGGCAATTTTATTAAATCAAGCATAAATCCAGGACCCCAGAGATATTTTTTCTCCTCCTACTTTTTCTCCTAACCCTCTGGCCTTTTCTTTTTTCTTTTCTACTTGAGGAAAAGAAAAAGAAAAGGAAAAAGAAGAAGTAGCAGAGTAGCAACAGCCCAGCAGCAGCAGCCCAGCCGCAGCAGACCCACATGGGCTTCTACCACCAGGCCGACTCAGTAGCCATCGCGCGCCCCAGCCCGGCTCCTTCCCCGCGTGCCCCCTCTGCATTTAATAACCCACGCCCGCGCGTACCCCCTATGCGTCGCTTCCACGTGGCCAGGACGGGCCCGCGTGTCATAGACTGCACCGTTCGCCACACCCACCTTTTCGTCCTCCTCACGCCGTCGCCATGGGCATCGCGAGCACGAGCGCGTCGCTGCTCTGTTCCGTCACCCTGGCCCGTCTCTTAAGCCCCCTCGGTGTCCACCTACTCCGCAAGGGTTCCCTCTTGCTCCTCCCCGCAGCCAGGTGCGCTTCGGCCACCAGATCTTCCACCTGTCAGTCACACACGCCTAGCCGATCTGGTTCATCGCTCCCTCTCTTTCCCTGCAAACCAGGGTTCGAATCCCCCAGGGCTTGTGGAATAAACGCCCATTTTTTCTCCAGTTGACTCGCTGACAGCCCGGCCCTACCTGTCATCCTCTACACACGCACACACCCACTCCCACACTCATCCCTGCCACCTCAGAGCCCCTGGACCCACTAGTCAGTGGCTGAGGCTAGTCCTGGCCGAGTCAGAGGCATTTTATTTCTTTTCTGTTTAGTTTTATTTTGAGTTTTTGCATCATTTTGTTTTGCTCATATCTTTTAATCTAGGCATCCCTTTCAAATAAAGTTAAAACCAAACCTGCTTAGTTTTTAGTATAGTTCCATAATATGTAGTTTGCTGCCATGTCAAAAACATTTAAATTGTTGTTTGCTCATGTTTTGTAAATAACATGTTGAAATTGGTTTATTTCATAACTAAATAACCGTAGCTCCAAATTTAACAAACTTTATATGTAAATGGGGTGGAAAATGTGTAGAATAACATGGTGCTGTTACTTTGCTTGCTTAACAACTCCAACATATGGTTTTGAACAGATCAGATCTATATTTTATATATGCACATGGGATTTTTCTGGAATTGTTGTTTGTTCTTCCTGCCCATTTAAATTACTTGCATGTTGTAGTTGGTTTTGTGATGCACTCCTTGCCATGCTAAGGAACATATTAAACTTGTTGGGTGCTTAGTTAGTTCAAACTAAATAACTACATGTGTGGCTATGTTGTTCTTGATTTCTTTTGCATGTTGTTCCCTTAGTTGAATTGTGTTTCTTGCATTATGCCATGCCACATGTTGCACTCATCATGTTCCTTTTGTGATGCATCATATCATGTTCATTGCTCATATGCATCATGTCTTGCATCATGTGCTTGTGCATTGCATCATGATTGATTTTGTTCTGGTGTTGTATTCTTGTGATGGTTAGAGCTCGGTGACAATTCGGAGTTCGAGGTTCCTGTCGAGACTGAGTTTGAGGAGCCGTCTTATGATCCCACCGAGAACTTAACAGGCAAGATGACCGTTCCCCGATATCACCTCTATCTTTGCTTTGCTAGTTGTCTCGCTCTATAGTTATGCCTCGATGCCTATTCTTGTCTTGTCAGCCTCCTATGTTGCCATGAAACAGTCTAACCGCCTTCCTGTCAAACCGTTGATTGGCTAAGTACGCTTTTACTCAGCCCCTCTTATATCGTTGTTAGTTGCAGGTGAAGTTTGAAGATTGCTCCAAGTCTGAACTTGTTTTTATTGGGATGACACCATACATATCTTAATTAATTAATGCACTTATATATTGGTAATGGGTGGAAGGCTTGGCCTTTTGCTGGGTGTTTTGTTCCACTCATGCCACCTTAGGCCCCGATAAACCGGTGTTATGTTCCTTGATTTTTGCGTTCCCAAGACGGTTGGGTTTTATGGGCCCCCTCGATAATTCACATTGCTTAAAGCTTTTCCAGCAAGACCCAACTTTGGTATAACATTTTCCTAACAACTTAAACTTGCATAGGGAGTAATTAACCAGAGTTCTTAATCAACAACCCGGGCCAGTGCTCCTCATGGGTGTTGGTCCAAACTGGGCAGCCTGCGGGGCCGACTTGAGGCAACTCAACGTTCTGGTTCTACCGTAGCTTTTCCCATCCGGTCATGGCCTGAGACGAGATACGCGCGGCTACTATCAGGGTGTCAGCACGCCGGGAGGTCTTGCTGGATTAGTTTTACCTTTGTCGAAATATCTTGAGCACGGGATTCCGAGAATACTCGGGTCTTGCCAACATGGAGTTGCTACACCGCAGATCGTGAGCTTGTGATGGGCTAAGTTGGGACACCCCTGCAGGGTTATGATCTTTTGAAAGCCATGCCCGCTGTTATGTGGTAGATGGGAGTTGTCAATATTCGGTTGTAAATAACTTAAGACCATATCCTTAAGAATACACTACCCGTGTGAGTAACCATGATGGTCTCTTTTTGAAGGGGTTTCGGAAAGTGAACATGATGGGGTTATGCATGAACGTGAGTAGCTAGGATCACTCATTGAGCATCTCTGGAGACCGTTGGCACATATCCTCATCTCGCTCTGACTTCGTAAGCTAGTTGCTTAGTGCTTGCTGCAGCCACTTTATTACCTCTCCACACATAAAAGGCTTTGTTAGTTTTGATACCCGGGAATGGGATTGCTGAGTCCTTGTGACTCACAGATTACAACACACGCTAGATGCACATACAACTGAGTATGACATAGGAAATGGACAAGAAGTTCGCTAGGAGTTCGATGAAGAGCGTGGTCGTATGTATGTGATGTTTCCCAACAATCAGTAGTGGTTCCTACTTGGAGCGATCATGACATGTGGTTGTGGTATCTTTTCTCATTTGATTTCGTTTGTAGCTGGACCCCGTGTTATTTGGATGAATGTATGAATGTTGAATTAACTGTGTGACGTGGCGAGTGTAAGCCAACTATTTATCTCTTTTATCCCTGTTCATTACATGAGTTGTGCAAAGATACCACGCTTGTGATCATTCCATAATGCGATTATGTCTCTAACTCGTGCCTCGACACGTAGGAGCTATAGTCACATCCTGGGCATTACAGCCATGGAGCACCGGCTTCCTCATGAGGTCGCCGAGCGGGAGATGGAGATGCAGGCGGCGGCGGAGATCGAGGAACGCCGGGAGGAGGACTTGCGCGTGGCCGAGGTTGAGGTAGAGAAGAGTCTGTCCGTCGAGGAATCGGCGGTGGAGTACCAACGCGAGCTCTGCGTAGCTACAACTACGAGTACTACAACCTTGAGGGCCGCGCTGAGGACGAGGACGAGGACGAGGACGAGGATGCGGTCGACTTTAGCAGGGAGGGCGCAGAGTCCACCAATGGCGGCATGTCGCCAGGACAAGTCATCGACGTCTCATCTCACACCAGCGATGCATAGGCCGGCTCGGCGGCGGATTTTTAATTATGCGTACTTGGGCTTTGTTTTTAATGCTGGTCTTTTGTTAGAGCAATGCTTAGGTCAACTAGCTCTGTGTAATTACTAAATTGCTCGATTCAGTAAGTGTGATATGTCTGTTGTACGCTCTTTTGTGTGCCCAAATTAGCAAGCGATGTTAAATTATTCAATGACGTACCCGGGGAAATTTCCACCAAAATTTGAATTATCGAACTCATCCCATGCGCGTAAAGCAGAAGAATCGTTTATGATGCACACAATCGTTGAAAGTGAATGGTCCGGCGGCACCGCGTGCAAAGTTTCCCTCCACATTTCCAAAATTTTTGCTACCGCCAAAATATCTACCCCCGCCCCCTTCCCCCTTCCCCGCCCCCTTTTCTCCCCGACCACAAGTCACATTTCCCCTGTTTCTTCCTTCCTTCCTTCCTTGCTAAGCTATAGCCGCTCTCGCCGTCTCGCGTCCTACCGCTGGGGTCGCCATGGTCTTCTTCAAAGACATCTCCAGCGGTTCCTCCTCCGGCGACTACTCCTTCACCACCCGGGTATGCCTCTCTTCTCTCTCTCGGGCTATGACTTGGAATGAAGGATTTTTACCCGGAGGTCGATTTGAGTCGTTTCTTCCTCTTGTAGCTCCCTAAGACCATCAGTGGCAATGAATGGAGCGGGGTGGCTGAAGATCTATCTGCTCGTTGTCACCATCAATCTCCATGCGTGAAGCTACTTGCGTTTGATTCTGTGGACACTGGGAGGAAGTTTCTGGCATGTGCAGAGAAGGTTAGGCCCTCTTCCATAGTTGCAAATCATTTGTTAGATGTGATTCAAACACTGTCACGATCCCAACCCATTCATACCACACCTTCAGCCAAACGCATCCTAAGATAGTGTCACAGTTTGTACCTAGTATCTTAAATTGTTGCCATCTCATCAGCAGTGCCATTAGAAAATTATTTGGCACCGCTTCAGCAGTTTGTGCAGCCAACTTAGGTCCACACATCCGAGCAGCAAAGCTGTAAAATACTAAATCTTTATGGCATGAAGGAACTGGGCATCGGAGCAACTACGTGCTCCGGAGTCCGGGTCCCTGATTTTTTTCCGCTGCATCGGCTCGCAAGTTCAGGGCACCGGTGCGAGATGTAGCAACAGTTGTCTTTACACCTGTTTTGGCATACATAGTGGATGGCCTTAGTTCAACTAGTTCTATGTTACTAAATTTGTGCATGTACACACCTGTTACTATCAATTTTTTGTCATCCAAACACTATCGCTATGTTGTTGCAGTTATATTTACCTTCCTCAACAAATGTTCAATCTGTTATTTATTCTACATGAGTAAGAACTTGTAGCGTCGTTGTAGTTAATTATAGCTTCTGATGTTCCAGAATTTGGTTGTTGTCTCAGTACCAATTAATTCATTTGCACATTGATCTTTTTAAGAAGATATGTCATAATTAACATGTTTCTTCAGTTTTTTCGAAATAAGTATTGGTGATTTTCTATGTTGCTATAAACCAATTTCCCCTACAATTGGTACAAATTTAGCTTTAAATATTATAGGATGAACAGAAGTGTTCTTACTTGGAGTGGGTTGATCAAGAGTGGCCAGATTCTTTGAATATGTGCCTAACGAAGCTCTGGAGCATGTATGAGGAAGTGAACACACGTAGGCTTAGAGATAATCTTGTCAACGTTGAAGCATATGTCTAGATGCGGAATAAAAAGTTGAAGGTGGAGAATGAGCTCAGATTTTTTAAATCAGACTTTGCTAAGATGGTGTTGACGAAGGAGGAGGCACTTTCCCAGTTGGTCCGTGCAAAACCGGTTCTTACTGAACTAAAAGCAGAGGTGGATAAGACAAGCCTGGATGATCTCAATTAGGGAAATGAATATATTGTTCTTATGAAGTTGAACTAGCTATATGTTGTACTGTGCTGTTTTCATGTAGCTATCATACTATGATATTATAATACATTTATGTTCCTGATATGAAATTATGAAATTGGCAAACAACTGTTCGATATGAAATGTGAATTTGCGTAATACTGAAATTATTAATTGTAAACTAATAAACCTGCTAAATGTGTCATGGACCTTTGCAAACGGTTCTAGCAGTAAAAGCGCTTGCGATGGATAGCCCAATGCCACACAGTTTTCTTCATCAAATCGTGTGTGATATAGTTGATAAAAGCAAATAGTTAACCAAGGAAGACCATGTGTGATAGTTACACCTTTCACACACGGGCCTACACATAAAATTGTGTGGGATTTTCGTCCGAACAGAAACATTTTCCCTGGATTGACTGTGTGGGATGTACAAAAGAACGGAAACATATTCCTTGGATTGACTATGTGTGATATACATACAAACAGAAATGTTTTTTGGGATTCACCGTGTGGGATGTACATACCTACGGAAATTATTTTCTTGGATTACCGTGTGCAATGTACATACCTACGGAAATGATTTTCTCGGATTACCGTGTGGGATGTACATACCTATGGAAATGATTGGGTTTCCATGCCTCGCCCGATCGCACACGGCCCCAACCTGGGTCACAGGAGGGCCTATCCCCGACGAATCTGGGTCGTGTGGGAAGGTCACCCTATCGCACACACTCATTTGGCGACGGTTCCGAATGCCATCGCGGGAAGGGGTAAAAACCGTTTGTTTAGGACCGACGCACACCAGCGGTAGTCAAATTCGATTCAGCTAAAGTAGGAGAAACATACACCCGCCAGTCACCTTTATGCATAACAAGTTGCATGTCTGTGGGTGGAACCGGTCTCATGTACGTGGACATGTAAGGTTTGCACGGGCCGCTTCATCCTACAATACCGCCGAATCAAAATAAGACGTTGGTGGTAAGCAGTATGACTATCACCACCCACAACTCTTTGTGTTTTACTCGTGCGTATCATCTACACATAGACCTAGCTCATGATGCCACGGTTGGGAAATGTTGCACGGAAAACAAAAAAATTCTATGCACACGCAATGATATATCCATCGAGATGCCTAGCAACAAGGGGGAGAGTGTGTCTATGTACCCTCGTAGACTGTAAGCGGAAGCGTTTGAAAATGCTACTTCTTGAGCATGCGTTGATTTTTCCCTTGAAGAGGAAACCGTGATGCAACAAAGTAGAGAGAACTATTTCCCTCATTTTGAGTACTAAGGAATCAATCCAGTAGGAGGTACAAGCAAGTCCCCAATATATGCACCTGCACAAACTAACAAACACTTGCACACAATGCAGAAAAGGTGTTTTCAATCCCTTGAACGTCACAAACAAGAGTGAGATCTGATAGAGATATATTTAAAACTAAACTAAAAAGCAAAATAAAGTAACCACAAAATAATTGCAGCAAGGTATATTTGGGTTTTTGGTTTCATAGATATGAAAGCCATAGATGTAAAATAGACCCAGTGGCCATAGGTTTCACTAGAGGCTTCTCTCTTGAATAAAGCATACGGTGGGTAAACAAATTACTGTCGAGCAACTGATATAAAAGCGCAAGTTATGATGATATCTAAGGCAATGATCATGAATATAGGCATCACGTCCATGACAAGTAGACCAAAATGATTCTGCATCTACTACTATTACTCCACACATCGACCGATATCGAGCATGCATCTAGAGTATTAAGTTCATATGAATAGAGTAATGCCTTAAGCAAGATGACTTGATGTATAGGGATAAACTCAATCAATATGATATAAAACCCATCTTTTTATCCTTGATGGCAATAATGCAATACATGCCTCGCTACCCCTTCTGTCACTGGGTGAGGACACCGCAAGATGGACCCCAAAACTAACCACCTCTCCCATTGCAAGAACTACGAATCTAGTTGGCCAAACCAAACAAATAATTCAAAGAGAAATACAAAGATATAAAATCATGAATATAAGAATTTGGAGAAGATTCAAATAATATTCACAGATAATCTGATCATAGATTCACAATTCATTGGATCTCGACAAACACACCGCAAAATAAGATTAAATCAAATAGATCTCCAAGAACATCGAGGAGAACATTTTATTGAAGATCAAGAGAGAGAAGAAGCCATCTAGATACTAGCTATGGACCCGTATGTCTGTGGTAAACTACTCACACATCATCAGAATGGCGGTAAGGTTGATGTAGAAGCCCTCCGTGATCGAGTCCCCCTCTGGCAGAGTACCAGAAAAGGCCTCCAGATGGGATCTCATGAGATCAGAAACCTGCGGCGGTGGAAAATTATTTTCGTAGATGCCTCTTGGGTTTCTGGAATATTTCTGAATATATAGGCCAAGGAAGGGGGTCAGGGGGTCTCCGAGGGGGCCACAAGCCCTACGGGCGCGCCCCCTGGCTTGTCGTCGCCTCAAGGACTGTCTGACTTGGACTCCAAGTCCTAGGTGTGTCTTCTGGTCCAATAAAAATCATCACGGAAGTTTTATTCCGTTTGGTCTCCGTTTGATATTCCTTTTCCATGAATTCAAAAACAACGAAAAAACATAAACTTGCACTGGGCTCTAGGTTAATAAGTTAGTCCCAAAAATAATATAAAATAGCATATTAATGCATATAAAACATCCAAAGTTGATAATATAACAACATGGAACAATCGAAAATTGTAGATATGTTGGAGACATATCAAGCATCCCCAAGCATAATTCCTGCTCGTCCTCAAGTAGGTAAATGATAAAAACATAATTTTTTATGTGGAATGCTACCTAGCATATTTAGCAATGTATTTCTTGTTTATTTGGCATGAATTTTCAGATCCATACGATTCAAAACAAAAGTTCATTAATATCAAAACAATAATATTTCAAGCATACTAGAAAGAAAATTATGAAGCTTCAAAATAACATGGCTAAAGAAAGTTATCCCTACAAAATCATATAGTTTTGTTATGCTGCCTCTTCTTAGCATAAAGTATAAATCATGCCCACCCCGGTGTCAGCCCAGCAATTGTATTCATACTTTTACATTATTAAACTTTTTCAACTCTTCACGCAATACATGAGCGTGAGCCATGGACATAGCAGTATGGGTGGAATAGAAGGTGGTAGTAGAAAAAAGTAGGGAGAAAGTCTCACATCAACTAGGAAAATCAATGGACTATAGAGATGTCCATCAATTGATATCAATGTGAGTGAGTAGGGATTGCCATAATGGATGCACTAGAGCTATAAGTGTATGAAAGCTCAAAAAGAAACTAAGTGGGTGTGCATCCAACTTGCTTGCTCATGAAGACCTAGGGCAATTTGAGGAAGCCCATCATTGGAACATACAAGCCAAGTTCTATAATAAAAAATTCCCACTAGTATATGAAAGTGAAAAATAGGAGACTCTCTACAATGAAGAACATGGTGCTACTTTGAAGCACAAGTGTGGAAAAGGATAGTAACATTGCCCCTTCTCTCTTTTTCTCTCATTTTTCTCTTTTTTTTGTTTGGGCTTCTTTGGCCTTTTTATTGTTCGGGCTTCTTTGGCCTCTTTTATTATTTTTGAAATCCGCAGACTCATCCCAACTTGTGAGGGAATCACAGCTTCCATCATCCTTTCCTCACATGGGGCAATGCTCTAATAATGATGATCATCACACTTTTATTTACTTACAACTCAAGAATTGCAACTCAATGGTAAACTCGAACATGATAACAGGAAGGTGGAGTTACAGGGCAATATATCTCAGAATGGATATGGAAATGCCATAATAGGTAGGTATGGTGGCTATTTTGAGGAAGGGTATAAGGTGGTTTGATGCACGAGTGAAAGTTGTGCGGTACTAGAGTGGATAGCAATGGTGGAAGGGTGAGAGTGTCTATAAACCATGTATTCAACATTAGTCCTGAAGAACTCACATACTTATTGTAAAAAATATTATTAGACCTCAAAGCAAAGTACTACTACGCATGATCCTAAGGGAGAGGTTGGTAGGACTTAACCATCACGCGCTCCCGACTTTCATGCAAAGATAGACAATCAAGGATAAATTGCGCTCCAACTTCCTCTCATAACTAGAAGACCATTCGTGCATGCTACGGGAATCACAAACCTTAACACAATTATTTCTTTAACCACACAAATTACTACTAGCATGACTCTAATATCACCATCTTAATATCTCAAAACAATTGCAAGGAATCAAACTTCTCATAAATCCAATGCTCTTTATGAAAGTTTGTATTATACCCTCTTTGGATGCATATTAGAACTAAATTCATAACCCAAGCAAATTACCATGATGTTTAGAGTCTCTCAAAATAATATAAGTGAAGCATGAGAGTTCACCAATTTCTTCAAAATAAACATCACCGATGTTCTCAAAAAGATATTAGTGAAGCACTAGAGCAACTACCCTAGCTCAAAAGATCTAAGTGAAGCACAAGGAGTATTCTAATAAATTCACGATTAATGCGTGTCCCTCTCAAAAGGTGTGTAAAGCAAGGATGATTGTGGCAAAATAAAAGGCAAAGACTCAAATCATACAAGATGCTCCAAGGAAAACACATATCATGTGGTGAATAAAATATAGCCTCAAGTAAATTTACCGATGGGTTGAAGATGAAAGGGGGATGCCATCCGGGGCATCCCCAAGCTTTGATGTTTGGTTGTTATTGAATATTAGCTTCGGCTGCCTTGGGCATCCCCAAGCTTAGGCTCTTTCCACTCCTTATTCCATATTCCATCGAAACTTTACCCAATACATGAAAACTTCACAAGACAAAACTCAACAGAAAACTCATGAGATCCGTTAGTAAAAAAATCAATCCTTACTTGCAGTTACTGTTGTGCACTCATTCTTATTTTATATTGGTGCAATATCTACCATATTCCAACTTTTCAATGGTTCATACCCCCGGATACTAGCCATAGATGCATCAAAATAAGCAAACAACACAAAGAAAACAGAATCTGTCAAAAATAGAATAGTCTGTAAAGATGCGAATTGATGTGAAACTTCTGCATCTCTAAAAATTCTGAAAACCTAGGACAACGTGGGCAATTTTCAGATCAGAAATGCTAAAAAAATCAGATTCTTTTACATTCTAGCAACTAGAAACAATTCTGACACTGGACGCAAAAGTTTCTGCTTTCCAGAAAAAACCGATCTACTATCTTCCAAATCATCCCAAAGGTCTTACTTGGCACAAAGAATAAATTAAAAGATGAACACACATCTAACCAGAGGCTAGATGATAGATTTATTCTAGAACATAAAGAAAAAAAAGTAAAAAACAAAATAAAATTGGGTTGCCTCCCAACAAGTGATATTGTTTAACGCCCCTGGCTAGGCATAAAGCAACGACTCTGGGTATTGTCATCTTTGGTACTCAAACCATAAGTTGCCCTCATAATAGATTCGTATGGTAACCATATTTTGTTTCTAGGAAAGTGTTCCATGCCCTTTCTTAATTGAAATTGAAATCTAATGTTTCCTTCTTTCATATCAATAATTGCACCAATCGTTCTAAGGAAATGTCTACCAAGAATAATAGGGCATGTTGGATTACAATCTATATCAAGAACAATGAAATCTACGGGCACATAATTCCTATGTGCAACAATAAGAATATTATTAATCCTTCCCATAAGTATTTTAATAGTGGAATCCACTAGATGCAAATTTAAAGAACAATCATCAAGTTTATGGAACCCTAGCACATCACATAGATTTTTCGGAATCATGGAAACACTAGCACCCAAATCACACAAAGCATTACACTCATAATCTTTAATCTTGATTTTCAAATTAGGTTCCCAATCATCACAAAGTTTTCTAGGGATTGAAACTTCCAACTCATGTTTTTCCTCAAAAGATTTCATCGTAGCATCAACAATATGTTCCGTAAAAGCCTTATTTTGATTATAAGCATGAGGAGAATTTAGCATGGATTGCAACAAGGAAATACAATCTATCAAAGAAAAAATATCATAATTAAATTCCTTGAAATCGAAAATAGTGGGTTCATTGCTAGCTAAAGTTTTGACCTCTCCAATCCCACCTTTATCACTTTTTTCACTAAGATCAATATTCTCCAAATTATCAGGACACCTTTTATCTAAAGTTGACTCATCTCTAGTCCTTTCTTTTTAAAGATCTATATTAGCAAACAAAGATTCAATAGTAGTCAAACCAAGCATCTTAAGGTATTCATCATTATTATCGCATAAACTAGAAGAACACATCTTTTCTAGCAATTCTCTTTTAGCACGCAATCTAGCTGTCCTTTCGTTACACTCATTGATAGAAATTTGCATAACTTTCATAGACTCATTAATATAATGCTTTGGTGACATAGATCTAATTTTCAAAGAATCAATCTCATGAGAAATTCTATCAACGTTCCTTAATTTATAAATTATTTTGGGAAGCATAACAGTTTTTCTTAAGCAGATTTTCTTCTACCATAGCATTGAAAGCCTTTTGGGAATTTATAAATTCCTTAATTGTACTCTCAAGATAATAAGGTATTTTGATATAATTTCCATAAGATTTTTTGTAGTAATTTCCATAACTATTAGAGGAATTACTAGGAAATGGCCTAGGGTTGAAATTACCTCTATACACGTTATTACCAAAATTGTTCCTACCAACAAAATTCACATCCATATATTCATTATTATTCTCAAGAAAAGTAGAAAAAGGCATATCATTAGGATCCATAGAAAAACCCTTGCTAGAAATTAATTTCATAAGATAATACATCTTTTCACTCAAAGTATTGATTTCTTAAATTGCATGCACTTTTTTTACTAGTAGATGACCTTTTGGTATGCCACTAAGTATAGTTCACCATAATATTATCTAGGAGTGTAGTACCTTCTCCTAATGTGATTTCCATAAAAGTACCCCCGCAGCCGAATCTAAAAGATTTCTAGATGCAAAATTCAATCCGGCATAAAAAAGTTGTATGATCATCCATAAACTTGAACCATGAGTAGGGTAATTTCTTATCATTAATTTCATCCTTTCCCATGATTGTGCAACATGCTCATGATCTAGTTGTTTAGAATTCATTATATCGTTCCTAGGAGAGATGATCTTAGTGGGTGGAAAATACTTGGAAATAAAGGCATCTTTACACTTATTCCATGAATCATTACTATTTGTAGGCAAAGATGAAAACCAAATTTTCACACGATCACATAGAGAGAACGGAAATAGCTTCAGTTTAATGATATGGTTATCCACATCTCTTTTCTTTTGCATATCACATAACTCAACAAAAGTATTTAGATGGGACACATCATCTTCATTAGGACTACTAGAAAATTGTTCTTTCGTAACAAGATTCAATAAACAAGCATTGATTTGAAAGGATTCCGCACTACTGGCGGGAGCAATCGGAGTAGTAATAAAATCATTATTATTAGTATTGGAAAAGTCACACAACCTAGTATTCTCTGGATTCATTGTGACAAAGCAAGTGATCTATCACCCAAGCAAGCAAAAAGACGAACGGAAAAAGGGTAAATAAAAAGGAAAATATTTTTGTGTTTTTTTGAAAATGTTTTAGAAGTGGGGGAGATGAAAACAGAGGCAAATGGCAAATAGTGTAATTGCAAGCGATGAGATTTTATGACAAGTACTTGGTAGGCTTCATGTAGACCTCCCCGGTAACAACGCCAGAAATTATTCCTGGTACTTCTTGACCTTGCGTTGATTTTTCCCTTGAAGAGGAAAGGGTGATGAAGCAAACTAGAGATAAGTGTAGCGACCAGACCTCAAACAGTCTGATATCTGTGCATCAGTGTCATCCCTGGATCAGTAATGCTGACACGCACAGTACTTGAAGGATTTATAACAGAGTAGCAATCACACACTTATTACATCGATAGTCCAACGATGAATTTATTACAAATAAATATGGCTGAAGGCCATCTAATGAGATAACAACGGAAGGCTTGGAAGATAAGTGAGTCCATCAACTCCAACGGCATCACGGAGTATAGAACCACGACCTAAAAAGGCATCTTACTCGTCGTTTGAAAAGTCTGCAACATGAAACGTTGCAGCCCGAAAATTTGTCAGCACATGGAATATGCTGGCAAGGTAACACAAGAGAATGCAATGGAAGTAAAGCTATACTACATGGATACTAGGCTGGTGGAAAGCTCTATGGTTAAGTTTTTGCGTAAAGCCAATTTTTCCCTACTTCAAAGGAATAGATTTTAATTAACTATCATGGTAGTTGAAACATCATTGAGAAGATAGACATCCTCTCAACCCCAATTAAAATAATCATTAACCCAACAGAATTAATTAAAGTAACATGATGAGATTCACATGATAATCCAAGTACTAGATACTTAAGATGTCTGTTACCGGGGACACGGCTAATCATGATCAGTTTGTACACTCTACAGAGGTTTGTGCACTTTTCCCCACAAGACTCGATCACCTCCGTTTGGTTTCTCGCACTACATGGTGTTTGAGAAACGGATGACCGAGACACAGTCTTTCCGAAGAGGTCCCCTTAACGAGATAGATAGGCCGGTACACCTACAAAACCCACTACATCTGCTAGCCCATCATGGAAAGGTTTCCCACAACTTACTCAACTAGGCCAGAGCCCCTATTGGCATGTGGCTGCACACGGAAGATTCTAGTATGAAAAATCTCATGATCCCTTTGAGCCTGGGTGGCGGTCCAAAAGAAAAACAGGCAATCACTAGAATACCCAGATGCCTCAATCCACCCAGATGTGTATTAATGTTGCCACCTTAAGTTGAACCATTAATTAATAAACTCACATCTGTCATGGATTTCACTCACCCAATCCACGTCTACGAGCATAGCATGTCCTAACAACAAACGTAGAAGTAACTCCCAAAGGTTTGAATGTAATGCAGGTAATAGGTACTACCTTAATCTATTTCCCAGTCCCACAAGTTAATATATCCTACTCACGCAATGTGTGAGGGTTGGACTAATGCATTGAAAACTGGGTAATTGGAAAGTACGATCAAAGTGTTACTTGCCTTGCTGATGATCCGCAAAACCTAGAGACTCAAAGTAGCAAGCGGCGCACTCCGGGTACTCTATCGCAATCAAACAAGCACACAATAAGTACTTAACTAATACACGGGTGAAACTCAAATAAGAGATCTAACCAGAAAGTTCAACTTAAGAACTCCGGTTTTCAAAAAGAATCAACTCGAAAGAAGCAACGAAACTCAAACTACAAAAGGAACGAGCTCCGGTTTACTAGTTGGCCTAAAGTCAAATTTTACAGTAGCCAAAACTTTTTTCAAGTTGATTAAACATAAAGAGGGCATCGAGACGAAGATCTAGGATTTTGAATCACCTGATTCCGACTCTCGAGCGAAAAGAAAAAACGAAAAACAAGATCAGGGCAGAAATCGCGATCGGAATAACCGCGGATAAATACCCCGAAAAAGAAAACGGACGAACATGCTAACGAACGAACGTTCGCTGTATGCGGTTAAATAACGAAAACCGTTCGTTAAAACGAACGTACGGACGAAAGTACGCTAAATAACTAAACCAACGGAAAAACCGAACCGATCTAATCTAATAAAATAGATCTACGGTTTTTAAGAAAAAAACCGAGCGGTTCTAAAAAAACGGCATCTACCTCACGAACTCCGGCGGAAACTCCGGCAACGGCGACGGCGGTCCGGTGGCGGCAGCGGGGCGGCGGCTAGCGGCGGCGGAGCGGCGGGGCGGTGGCTAGCGGCAGGGGGGGCGGCGCGGGCGAGGCGGCTGGGCGACGACCAGCGGTGGCGGGGCGGCAGCAGGAGTGGCGGGCGACGGCGGCACGCGGTGGCGGCGGTGCGGGCGCTTGGGTTTGGGGCGGCGGCTGGCGGGCTGAGGCGAAACGGGCCGGGGTGGCGGCTTATAAAGCCCAGAGTCCCTTTCCTATACGAGTCTAAGTCGGTTCACTTTTTTTTTAATAATAGAGTCCTAGCGCAGAAAAACTAACGATAGAAATACTAAACGGACTCCAAAAATCCCGAAATAAATTTTCACCGTCCTCTAATAATATTTAGGACAAAGTGAACATTTTTCCCGGACCTAAATGCAATTTTGAAAAATGCGTATTTTACCTATGCAAATAAATCCAGAAAAATACCAAAAGTGATTTTTACATTTTTCCTCCAATATTTCTGTTATTTTGGAGAAGTCATATTATCTCCGCTCATATTTTGTATTTAGAAATATTTTTTGGGGAGAAAAATAATTAGAATCACACTGTCCTCGTACCGGTATTCGAGCGAACTCAAATACGAAAACGCTAAAATTCCCAACTCTCTCCGTAGGTCGTTGAGTTGCTTAGAATTTCGAGGAACGCCACAACAACAAAAATGCATAAAGCATGAATGCAATATGATCTATGTATAACATACCAAATTGAAAATTGGGATGTTACAAACCTACCCCCCTTAGAATGAATCTCGCCCTTGAGATTCGACTTGGCTAGAGAACAGGTGTGGGTGGTCCTTGCGTAGATCATCGTCTCGTTCCCAGGTGGCTTCTTCCTCGGTGTGGTGACTCCACTGAACTTTACAAAACTTGATAACATTACTGCGAGTGACTCTGTTTGAAAATTCGAGAATCTTAACAGGCTTCTCCTCGTAAGTCAGATCACTGTCCAACTCAATTGCTTCTAGGGGTACTGTGTCTCTAAGCGGTATATCGGCCATCTCCGCATGGCACTTCTTAAGCTGCAAAACGTGAAACACGTCGTGCACTCCTGACAATCCCTCGGGCAACTCCAACTTATAGGCAACCTCTCCCATGCGTTCCAAAACACGGTAAGGTCCCACAAATCTCGGGGCTAACTTCCCTTTAACTCCGAAACGTTTAACTCCTCGCAGAGGTGACACTCTCAAGTACGCTCTGTCTCCGATCTCATAGGCTATCTCCTTGCGCTTTGAGTCTGCATAACTCTTCTGCCTGGATTGAGCTACCTTCAGTCTATATCGGATCAACTTAACCTTCTCTTCAGACTCTTTGATTAAGTCTGGTCCAAACAACTGTCGGTCTCCAACTTCATCCCACATTAACGGTGTTCGGCATCTCCTTCCATACAATGCCTGGAACGGTGCCATCTTCAAACTGGCTTGGTAATTGTTGTTGTATGAGAACTCCGCGTAGGGCAAGTTGTCATCCCAACTAGATCTGTAATCTAATGCACAGGCTCTCAGCATCCAAAATCTGATTGACTATTTCAGTGTGTCCATCTGTCTGCTTGTGAAATGCCGTGCTAAACTCTAGCCTGGTACCCAAAGTTTCATGTAACTGATTCCAGAACTTTGAGGTAAACTGGGTTCCTCTGTCTGATACGATGCTCCTCGGAACTCCATGCAGACATACAGTTCGGGTCATGTACATCTTTGCCAACTTTGCACTAGTATATGTGGTTTTCACAGGGATAAAGTGGGCTACCTTCGTCAATCGGTCCACTACTACCCAGATTGAGTCATATCCTGTTTTGGTCTTGGGCAATCCGGTGATAAAATCCATGCCAAGCTTCTCCCACTTCCATTCGGGTATTGGCATAGGTTGTAACAATCCTGCTGGCTTCTGATGTTCCGCCTTTACTCTCTGGCATACATCACAAACTGCTACATACTCTGCAATATCCTTCTTCATACCGGTCCACCAGAAAATATTTTTCAAATCCAAATACATCTTAGTATTTCCTGGATGAATCGAGTATGGTGAATCATGGGCCTCCTGTAAAATCAACTTCCTGATCTCCGGGTCATTAGGCACAAAGATTCGATCCTCAAACCATAGATTGTCGTGTTCATCCTCATGAAAACATTTAGCCTTTCCTTCGCTCATCCTCTCCTTTATAGAGACAACCTCCTTGTTAGCTTTCTGAGCTTATCTGATTTTATCCATCAGAGTAGACTGGATTTCTAATGTTGCTACATAGCCTCTCGGAACTATCTCCATACGTAGTTCCCGTAGGTCCTCGGCTAACTCCTTTGGAAATTCTTCCATCATTAAGGTATAGACATGGCTCTTATGGCTTAGCGCATTGGCTAATACGTTAGCATTTCTAGGATGATAATGCAATCTCATTTCATAATCCTAAATGAGTTCCAGCCATCTCCTTTGCCTAAGATTCAGCTCCTTCTGAGTGAATGTATACTTCAAACTCTTGTGATCCGTATATACTTCACAATGGTTTCCAATAAGAAAATGTCTCCACGTCTTCAATGCATCCACTACGGCTGCTAACTCCAAGTCGTGGGTGGCATAGTTCAGCTCATGAGGTTTTAGCTGTCGTGAAGCATACGAAACAACTCTTCCTTCCTGCATAAGAACTGCTCCAAGTCCTCGACGTGAAGCGTCGCAGTACACCTCATAATCCTTATGTTGATCTTGCAGAATCAACACAGAGGATGAGACCAAAAGTTTCTTTAATTCCTGGAAACTGGCCTCACATTCTTCTGTCCAACTGAACTTGGTGTCCTTCTTTAACAACTCCGTCATTGGCTTTGCAATCCTCGAGAAATTCTCGATGAATCTCCGGTAGTATCCTGCAAGTCCAAGAAAACTCCGGATCTCTCCAACTGTTGTTGGTGCTTCCCAATGGGTCACAGTGTCCACCTTGGCAAGATCTACTGCTATTCCTTCTCCAGATATCACGTGTCCGAGAAATCCGACTTCCTTCAACCAAAACTCGCATTTGCTAAACTTGGCATATAACTGATGTTCTCTGAGCTTCTCCAACACCAAATGCAAATGCTTTGGATGCTCCTCTTCATCCTTCGAGAAGATCAATAAATCATCTATGAACACTACGACGAACTTATCCAAATACTCCATAAACACTTTGTTCATCAGGTTCATAAAGTATGCCGGTGCATTCGTCAGACCAAACGACATTACAGTATACTCGTACAAACCATACCTAGTGGTAAAGGCCGTCTTAGGTATATCCTGCTCTCGGATCTTCAATTGATGGTACCCTGATCGCAGATCGATCTTGGAAAATATCTTAGCTCCTTGCAATCTATCGAACAGATCATTGATCATTGGTAATGGGTACTTAGTTTTGATCGTTACTTCATTCAATCCACGGTAATCAACAACCATTCTTAACGATCCATCCTTCTTCTCCACTAGAAGTACTGGCGAACCCCAAGGCGAAGAACTTGGGCGTATGAATCCTTTATCCAGTAACTCCTTAATCTGTTTCTTTATCTCCTCCAAATCCTTTGCGGGCATCCTATAGGGTCTCTTAGAAATTGGCATGGTGCCTGGCAAAAGTACAATCAAAAACTCTATATGTCTATCCGGTGGCATGCCAGGTAACTCCTCTGGAAACACATCTGGATAATCCTTCACTACTGGCACTTCCTCCTGAACAACTCCCGTGAGAGAATGTACTTGAGTCCTTATTGGCGAATGCCTAGATACATACTAAATCCTTTTTCCCTCCGGGGTGGTGAGCAAAATAGACTTACTGTCACAGTCAATGTTACCTCCATACTTCGATAGCCAATCCATACCTAATATCACATCCAATCCTTGTGACTCCAGAACTATTAGGTCAGAGGGGAAAGTATGGCGTCCTATGATCAATGGCGTCTGAAAACATCCTTGGTGTGCCATATAATCTGCTCCAGGTGAACTTACTAACATGGGGGTCTTAAGAACTCGGGTGGACATCCTATGTATATTTATGAATGCCCTTGAAATATATGAATGCGATGCACCAGTATCAAAAAGAACTATTGCGGTAAATGTCTTAACCAAAAACTTACCGACAACAGCACTTGGTTGCTCTTCTACCTCCTCCACGGTCACGTGGTTCACTTGTCCTTTGTTGAACGGGTTGGGCTTCTTCGCGGCACTTCCATTGCCGTTCCCATTCTTAGCTTTTGGGCATTCATTGGCATAATGTCCATTATTCCCGCACTTGTAACAAGTGACATGGCTGAAATCCCTCTTGGTGGGTGTGGATGGTGTAGGGCGGTTTTGGTTTCCATTTTCTCCATTCCCATTACCATTGCCATTCTTGGTGCCATTGTGATTGTGCGAGTTACCTCCTCTGAAACTGTCCTAACATTTTAGGGGTAAAACGGGGCTTCTGCTGAGCTCCAGAATTATACTTTCCTTGCGCATACTTCCTCTTGCGACTTTCAATCTGTTGGTAGTTCCTTTCAATCATTAGGGTGCGGTCAACCAACTCCTGGTAGTTATTGAAAGTTGCCAGCATCAACTGTACGCTCATCTCATCATTCAGCCCTTCCATGAATCTCTCCTGCTTATCGGCATCTGTGGCCACATCATCTGGGGCATAACGAGATAGGGTACTAAACTCATCCACGTACTGGGCCACAATACGATTCCCTTGGCGCAAATTGCGAAACTCCTGCTTCTTCATACTCATGGCTCCAGTTGAGACATGGGCGGTACGAAAAGCTTGCTGAAACTGATCCCAAGTCACATTGGCTACGGGGTAACTGGCTGTGTAATTCTCTCACCATGCTGCGACTGGTCCAGACAACTAGTGTGCGGCAAATCGCACCTTCTCAGCATCCGAGCAGTTGGCGGTGGTCAAATCCCTACCAATCTTGCGTAGCCAGTCATCAACCACTATTGGTTCGAAGCTGCTAGCAAACACGGGTGGTTGCAACCTTAAGAAACGTGTCAGGTTGTCCACGGGTGGTGGAGGTGGAGGGTTGTTGTTGTTGTTCTGGTTGTTGTGGGTGTTCTGGACAAGAAGTTGCATTAGGGTGTTCTGCTGCAGGATCAACTGGGTGAGCTCAGGGGGAAACTCAAATTCATGTCTTGGAGGCATCTGATGGGTGTAGAGGGAAGAAATTATAATAGAAAAGAGGTCTAAGGGAAAATCACTACCCATATGCACATGAGACAAACACACAATCATATCACACCAATCAATTTCAAATAGGGTCTTACAAATCTAACGATCGTTACAAGAGTGCTCTAAAACTAATATATGGAGGTAAACTACTAGTCACATGGTGGTCATCTAAAAATATTGATCGGCAGAGGATTCCATAATATCTGCTCCAGCTTCATCTTCATAGTCTTCGTCCTTTCTATCCTCAGCTTCCGAATCGGTGTCATCTATAATGATGTAGTCTTCCGGTGGAATCTCCTTGGGTTCTTCTTCTTCGTCTTCTTCTCCCATGAGTATCCCTAACTTCCGTGTCAGGTCATCATTCTTCTCCACAAGTATTTTCATCTCCTCCTCATAACTGTCGCGCGTAGACTCGAGTTCTTATTCTAGCTCCAAATTCCTATTTAGGGCCTTCTTCAAATCTATCATCCCTGCACACATCTGGTGCTCCTAGCGACGAATGTTGTGGTTCAACTCCTGGATGAATGCTGCAATGGACCTATCCTTCCGGGTGCTAATCATATCCCAATTCTCATTTCGGCGTCCACAGATCTGGTAGATGGTGTCCTTTAGCTCCTACTTGTAGACTTCTCCAATCCTTCCCATAGCAATGTGGGCTGCCATGCTCCTGCCTAGGCTCCATGTAGGCGCATTAAAGGAAAATGCTATGATTGAGGTGACGGGTGCGAACGTCCTTCGTGGAACTTGGGCTTGAATCAACCAACGCTCCTCCTCAGGTAGAGTGGCATTGTATGTTCCGGTGAAACTTGGTAGTCCAATGTTTAGATATCTGGTGACTTCCTTCAGGTGTCGTCCAAATGGCGTATCATCTTCAGGTTGCATGAACTTGTGCTTTGCTTCCACCATCCTAAAAAGTAGAAAAGATGAGGAGTCAGAAAAGAGAAGAGTGAATAGTGCTCTAGGGCTTGTCTTAGTGGTCGTGTCCTACAGTCAGCGTGTGCTCTGATACCATCTCGTTGCGACCAGACCTCAAACAGTCTGATCTCTATGCATCAGTGTGATCCCTGGATCAGTAATGCTGACACGCACAATACTTGAAGGATTTATAACAGAGTAGCAATCACACACTTATTACATCGATAGTCCAACGATGAATTTATTACAAATAAATATGGCTGAAGGCCATCTAATACGATAACAGCGGAAGGCTTGGAAGATAAGTGAGTCCATCAACTCCAACGGCATCACTGAGTATAGAACCACGACCTAAAAAGGCATCTTACTTGTCGTCTGAAAAGTCTGCAACATGAAAATTTGTCAGCACATGGAATATGCTGGCAAGGTAACACAAGAGAATGCAATGGAAGTAAAGCTATACTACATGGATACTTGGCTGGTGGAAAGCTCTATGGTTAAGTTTTTGCGTAAAGCCAATTTTTCCCTACTTCAAAGGAATAGATTTTAATTAACTATCATGGTAGTTGAAACATCATTGAGAAGATAGACATCCTCTCAACCCCAATTAAAATAATCATTAACCCAACAGAATTAATTAAAGTAACATGATGAGATTCACATGATAATCCAAGTACTAGATACTCAAGACGTCTGTAACCGGGAATACGACTAATCATCATCATTTTGTACACTCTGCAGAGGTTTGTGCACTTTTCTCCACAAGACTCGATCGCCTCCGTTTAGTTTCTCGCACTACATGGTGTTTGAGAAACGGATGACCGAGACACAGTCTTTCCGAAGAGGTCCCCTTAACCAGATAGATAGGCCGGTACACCTACAAAACCCACTACGTTTGCTAGCCCATCATGGAAAGGTTTCCCACAACTTAGTCAGCTATGCCAGAGGCCATATTGGCATGTTGCTGCACATGAAAGTTTCTAGTATGAAAAATCTCATGATCCCTTTGAGCCTGGGTGGCGGTCCAAAAGAAAAACAGGCAATCACTGGAATACCCAGATGCCTCAATCCACCCAGATGTGTATTAATGTTGCCACCTTAAGTTGAACCATTAATTAATAAACTCACATCTGTCATGGATTTTACTCACCCAATCCACGTCTACGAACATAGCATGTCCTAACAACAAACGTAGAAGTAACTCCCAAAGATTTGAATGTAATGCAGGTAATAGGTACTACCTCAATCTACTTCCCAGTCCCACAAGTTAATTGATCCTACTCATGAAATGTGTGAGGGTTGGACTAATGCAATGAAAACTGGGTAATTGGAAAGTATGATCAAAGTGTTACTTGCCTTGCTGATGATTTGCAAAACCTAGAGACTCAAAGTAGCAAGCGGCGCACTCCGGGTACTCTATCGTAATCAAACAAGCACACAATAAGTACTTAACTAATGCACGGGTAAAACTCAAATAAGAGATCTAACCAGAAAGTTTAACTTAAGAACTCCGGTTTTAAAAAAGAATCAACTCGAAAGAAGCAACGAAACTCAAATTGCAAAAGGAACGAGCTCCGGTTTACTAGTTGGCCTAAAGTCAAATTTTACAGTAGCCAAAACTTTGTTCAAGTTGATTAAACGTAAAGAGGGCATCGAGAAGAAGATCTGGGATTTTGAATCACCTGATTCCGACTCTCGCGCGAAAAGTAAAACAAAAAACAAGATCAGGGCAGAAATCGCGATTGGAATAACCGCGGATAAATATCCCGAAAAAGAAAATGGACGAACAGGCTAACAAACGAACGTTCGCTGTCTGCATCTAACTAACGAAAACCGTTCGTTAAAACGAACGTACGGACGAACTTCCGCTAAATAACTAAACCGACGGAAAAACCGAACCGATCCAATATATTAAAACAGATCTATGGTTTTTTTTAAACCGAGCGGTTCTAAAAAAACGGCATCTACCTCGCGAACTCTGGCGGAAACTCCGGCGACGGCGACGGGGCGGCAGCAGCAGAGGCGGGGCGGCGGGGCGGCGGGGCGATGGCTAGCAGCGGCGCGGGCGAGGCGGCGTCTAGCGGCGGCGGGGCAGCAGCAGCAGCGGCGGGCGGCGGCGGCGGCGCTGGCGCTAGGGTTTGGGGCGGCGGCTGGAGGGCTGAGGGGAAACGGGCCGGGGTGGCGCCTTATAAAGCCCAGAGTCCCTTTCCTATACGAGTCTAAGTCGGTTCACTTTTTTTTAATAATAGAGTCCTGGCGCAGAAAAACTAACGAAAGAAATACTAAACGGACTCCAAAAATCCCGAAATAAATTTTCAGCGTCATCTAATAATATTTAGGACAAACTGAACATTTTTCTCGGACCTAAATGCAATTTTGAAAAACGCATATTTTTCCTATGCAAATAAATCTGCAAATAAATTCAAAAAAATACCAAAAGTGATTTTAACATTTTTCCTCCAATATTTCTGTTATTTTGGAGAAGTCATATTATCTCCGCTCATATTTTGTATTTAGAAATATTTTTAGGAGAGAAAAATAATTAGAATCACACTGTCCTCGTACCGGTATTCGAGCGAACTCAAATACGAAAACGGTAAAATTCCCAACTCTCTCCGTAGGTCCTTGAGTTGCTTAGAATTTCATGATACGCCGCAACAACAAAAAAATGCATAAAGCAAGAATGCAATATGATCTATGTATAACATTCCAAATTGAAAATGTGGGATGTTACAATAAGTATTTCCCTCAGTTTGAGAACCAAGGCATAATTGCAGTAGGAGGTACAAGAAAGCCCACAATATATGCACGTGCACAAACTAACAAACACTTGCACACAACGCGGAAAAGGGGTTGTCAATCCCTTCAACGTCATGAAAAAGAGTGAGATCTGATAGATATATATTTAAAACTAAAGTAAAAGAAAAATAAAGTAAACACAAAATAATTGCAACAAGGTATTTTTGGATTTTTGGTTTTATAGATACGAAAATAATATATGTAAAATAGACCCGGGGCCATAGGTTTCACTAGAGGCTTCTCTCTTGAATAAATCATGCGGTGGGTAAACAAATTACTATCGAGCAATTGATAGAAAGCGCAAAGTTATGACAATCTCTAAGGCAATGATCATGAATATAGGCATCACACTACTAGGAAAAGGGCTATAGATAGAATTGATACTAATGGCGCACCAGACAAGGAGTGCGCCATTAGTATATAGTAATGTCGCACCAACAACAGATACGCCATTAGAGTTCAAACTACTAATGGCGCACCAGACCCAGCGTGTGCCATTAGTATCAAAAAGTTTTTTTTTTGAACTAGTGCGCCTGTCCAAACATACTAATGGCGCATCGAGACGAAGTGTGCCATTACTAGTTGTAACTAGTAATGGCGCACCAGAAGTAAAGTGCGCCATTAATGTTCTTTTTTATGATATTTTTTATTCTTTTTTTTACAAAACTACTAATGGCGCACTGTCCCACGGTGCGCCATTACTAGTTTAAACTAGTAATGGCGCACTGTGAGACAGTGCGCCATTAGTATGTTATTTTTTTTTGCAAAACTAGTAATGGCGCACCTACTATAAATGCGCCATTAGTAACCTTGATTACTAATGGCGCATTTATAGGTTGTGCGTCATTAGTAAGTGGACAGCAACAAGATATTTTGGACAGCCTCTCTCCTACCCACACTCACTTTCTCCCCCACTTCATTCTCTCCACCTCCTCCTCCTCTCGGGTCCCTCCTCTTTTTCACCTCATTTCCACCATATATTCATTCAAATTAAGTGGTTAAATTACCTTGTTTTGATAGGTAAGTAAGGGGGGAAGCTATATTTATGTTGTTCTCCATACAACAATGTGCACATGCACTTTTTATGGCCTAGCTAGATCTATGTATGTTCGTGGTGTTGCATATGTTTGTGTTTGGAGGTGTACCGGTATTTGAAATGCGATAGTTGCCAATATTTTCCCGGAATGTTGATTCATTTCCGTTTCGGTGAGAATTTTGGCATTAAGCATTCTTTTTTGTCCTATTTTTAGGGAAAGTCATGGCAATTTTTTTCTTGGTTCTAAAATATCGTTTTGCTCTACCACACAGGCGACCATGGTGCGCACGATGACCGAAGGCGTCGTGAATAGGTTTTTGAGGTCCGCGAAGGTCGAGATGCTTCAAAAGAACGAGACGGAGATAAGATGTCCGTGTCGAAGATGCAAGCTGAAGAGCCTTATTGCGGACCCGGATTCCGGGCAGGTGCGAGACCACCTGCTCTTGCGTGGTTTCATGGATGGCTATCGGTGGCAAGGTGATGAAGATGACTACGAAGTCGTCCATGGGGGCCGGTCAAGAAATGAGGAAGGGCAGCAAGACAACCACCACGGCTCGGGCGAGCGAGAAGGCGATGAATCCCCAGGAGATGATCACGACGGTGATGCTGTACACAGTCATCATGTAGAAGATGCAGGACATGATGATGAGGAAGATGCCGGAGCAGACGACGGGCATGATCATGAAGATGATGATGCCGGCGGAGCAGACGACGCTGGACCATCGATGGGCTGGGTGCAGGACCCTCATATTCAAGAGCTGCTTCTCAAGCAGACCGATAACGCAAGAGCTGTCGCCCGAGAGAAAGCCAAGATGGATCAACTTGAGTTAGACGCGGTTACTCCTTTGTATGAAGGATGCAGGCCCGAGGATACCCGCCTGAAAGTAACGCTCATGGCTCTGGAGATGAAGGTAAAACACAAAATGACCGACGCATGCTTCGACGAGAACATGTCATTCTGGCACGAATGTCTTCCCAAGGGGAACAAGTGCCCCACCAGTTTGGAGGAGGCGAAGAAAATCGTGTGTCCTCTGGATTTACCGCATGTGAAATACCATGTGTGCATGAACAATTGCATCATTTATCGGGACGAGCACGCGGAGTCTACCATATGTCCGGTGTGCGGCGTCACTCGATACAAGAAGAGGAAGAAAGCTCCTCGAAAAGTGGTGTGGTACTTTCCGATCACTCCTCGTCTGCAGCGGTATTTCGCAGACCCTAAGGTAGAAAAGCTCCTACGTTGGCACGCGGATATGGAGGAGAAGAAGCGAGAAGATGACGCAAATGATCCGGAGATAGATAAAAAAGACAAGATGCTGACTCACCCTAAGGATGCGAGCCAGTGGCAAGCGTTGAACTTCGAAGACATAGAATTTGGGAACGATTCAAGGAACATCGTGCTGGGCGCGAGCACCGATGGAGTCAATCCGTTTGGCATCCAGAGAAGCACACATAGCACCTGGCCTGTGTTTGTGTGGATGTACAACCTTCCCCCCTGGTTGTGCATGAAGAGGAAGTACATTCACATGAGTATGCTAATTGAAGGACCGAAACAACCAGGGAACGACATCAATCTGTTTCTGGGGCTGCTGAAAGAGGAGCTAGACACGATGTGGAAAACGCCAGCCAATACGTGGGACGCCGCAAAGAAAGAATATTTCCCTATGAGAGCCGCGCTTCTCACGACGGTGCACGACTATCTCGGTTACGGATATGTCGCGGGGCAGGTGGTCCACGGATTTTCTGGATGCGTCAGGTGCATGGATGAGACAACGTATCGCCAGCTAGATAGAGATCCCGGGTCTTCGAAAACCGTGTTCATGGGACATCGAAGGTGGCTTCGCGACGATGACCTGTGGAGAAAACGCAAGGATCTGTTCGATGGTGAAACCGAACCCCGAGGACGCCCGTGTACGAGGAGCGGCGAGGAAATAGACGAGCTGTTGAAAAATTGGAAAGATTGCCCACTGCCAGGAAAGAAGCAAAAGGCGCCAGAGCCGGGAAAGAAGCGAAAGGCGCCAGAGCCGCTGCTGAAGGTATGGAAAACGAGGTCTGTTTTCTGGGACTTGCCGTACTGGAAGATCCACCGTGTGCCTCACAGCCTTGATGTAATGCATATCGCGAAGAACGTGTGCGAGAATCTGCTTGGTACCCTGCTCAACATGCCAGAGAGGACCAAAGATGGGCCGAAAGCAAGGGCAGACTTGAAATCAATGGGCATCAGGCAGGAGGTTCACGCTATATATGATGATCATGATGATGATGATGATGATGAGGCGATGCAGGACACGGAAAGTCGTCGCAAAGGCAAAAAGGCCAAGAAGACCGGAAATGAATACCCTCCCGCGTGCTTCACTCTAAGTCAGGAGGAGATCGAGCAGTTTTTCACCTGCCTCGTAGGAGTACAACTTCCTTACGGTTACGCGGGGAAGATAAGCAGATACCTAGACCGGGCGAAGCTGAAGTTCAGCGGGATGAAGTCTCACGACTGTCACGTGCTGATGACGCAGATACTTCCAGTTGCAATCCGTGGTATCATGGACGCGCACGTCCGTGAAACCCTATTTGGCCTATGCAACTTTTTCGACGTCATCTCTCGGAAGTCTGTTGGCGTGAGGCAACTCTGAAGGCTAGAGGAAGAGATCGTGGTGATACTATGCGAGCTTGAGATGTACTTCCCGCCCGCATTCTTCGACGTTATGGTGCATCTGCTGGTCCATATCGTGGACGATATCATCCAACTCGGGCCGACGTTCCTGCACAGCATGATGCCGTTCGAAAGGATGAATGGTGTCATCAAAGGATACATTCGCAACATGTCACATCCAGAGGGAAGCATGGCCAGGGGCTTTCTGACTGAAGAGTGCATCTCCTACTGCACGAATTATCTAGGCATCGAGAACCCCGTTGGTCGGCCCGTCAACAGGCACCTATGCAGGCTCGCTGGATGGGGTCACCGTTAGGGTCGTCGCGAAATGCATGTCGACTCGCCGACTTTGAAAGAGCAAACCTAGTCGCGCTACAACACATAGACGTGGTCGATCCTTGGGTGGTTCAGCACAAAACCTTTATTGAGAAGACGTACAATGATCGAGGCCAACAGAGGACGGACGGAGATATAATCAAAGAGCACAACTCATGTTTCACGCATTGGTTCAAGCAGAAGCTTCTGTCGTACCCTTTACATGATGATTCTTCCGCGGAAGAACAACTCATATTCGCGTTGTCACAGGGCGCCGAGCACAACCTGATGACCTATGAGGCGTACGATATCAACGGCTACACATTCTACACTGAGGCCAAGGACATGAAGAGCGATGGTTATCAGAACTCCGGGGTAACGATGGAATCCTACACCGGTAATGACAAGGACAGATACTACGGAAGGATCGAGGAGATCTGGGAGCTGAGCTACGCTGGAGAGAAGGTCCTGATGTTCCGTGTCAGATGGGCCAAGAGCGTCCTAAAAGAAGACCGGTATTTCACCACCATGGTTATACCCGAAGCCAAATCCAAGACCGCGGGCGCAAACGGCGCCCGAACGAATAGTCAAGGGGTACTCGCTTCAGCTCGGGTGCATTCTCCGGAGCACCGTCTCGATAAACACCGAGAACCTGAGGCATCCTGACCGAGGGAATTTGCGCAACCTCCTCTTCATGAAGCTGCACGAACGATACAAGTTCCCCGCTCTATTTGAAAACACAAGCCTCAAAGGGAATAAAGTGAACAATGCTGCCCTCACGAGATGAGCAAGGCCCTGTCTACTTGGAAAACCAATGTGAAGAGAATGATCGAGAAAGGTGAGAGTTATGAGAAGATCAAGGAGAAAAATCCTTCGATCACCGAAGATGACTACAACGACTTCAAGATCAATTGCTCGAGCACCGCACACTCCGAATCAAGTCAGTGGGGGAAAGAAATGCGGGAGCTCAACTTAGGGGAACACACACTCGATCCCGGCGGTTACAGAGTGGCGGAGCCTATATGGGACAAGGAGGAGGCGGACCGTGCCGAGCAAGGCCTACCGCCCCTCTTCGATAAATACGGTGACAAGCAGACCAGGAACTTTGTCAGGGCCCGATACAAGAAGGACCCGAAAACAAAGGAGCTTACCACGGATCCGAAGACCAGGGCGCTTGAGCTTGTTCTGGTAAGGAATACACCCCCGCGTAATTAGCTCCATATGGTTGCATTATAATTAATGAAGCCAAATTTCTAAATGATTCACATTCCTTCCGCAGGCGACTGAAAGCAGTAGCGCGGTGTCGACTAAGAGCAACCCTTGGGACACGACTCTAAATAGGGCGTTGAATGTAATGAAGAACAAGGATAAGCTCGATAAGCCGACGTCAGCTGGTCGTGTGGCCGGCAAAGGCTTGTCGACAAAATGGTCGTCATACTATAACGCTGGTGGGCGAAAGGAGAAAAAGACCAGCTCAAAAAGCCAGGCGCGCGAGGTTCAAGAACTCAAGGCACAGGTGGCGCGGATTCCGGAGATTGTCCAAGAGCAAGTGCAACAACAGCTCGGAGCGACGATCACTGCCATTGTGCCTAGCTTGATCGAGGGGTTGCAGGCGTGGATTGCGGCGGCCAACAGGGGCCGCCCCGATTCCCAGCTTCACGGCCAGCAACTCGCAGAACGCGATGGCGGGGCCATTGGTGTCTCCGGCGGAGGCGGCATTGGTGTCTCCGATGCCAGCACGGGAGCTTAATGCACCCGAGTGTACGCCGGCCAGCACCTCTGCAGCAAGCGGCCCCTCTGTTAACTGCACGCCCGCCGTTGGCGGTGCCTCGACATTAGCCGAGCTCGACGCCATCATCACGGTAACTAATTAAGCCTCTCTCGGCCGAGGACTTCATCTCCTTGCCTTTGACTGGGCATCCCTGACGCCCTACATGTTTTCGCAGGGCGCCGCCGATGTTCCGTGCACTCTCCTGCACTTCGTGAACAACGAGTTGGTCGATGTCGCCAAGGGCAAAATCGTTCAACCGGGAAACGCCTTGTTCCACGGTACCCAGATGCCACCCAACTTGTTTAGGGTTCAACTGGTTCGGGTGCTGCCAGGCTGCGACGAGGTGTTACCTCCGATTCGACCCGTCGGGGCCGACGATGATGACGTGATGACCCTCAGCGCCTGCCTGAGCTGGCCCCTACTTTGGCCGAAGAGCCAGATTCGTTTGGGGGCGGGGGACACCACCCCAAAGACAACACCGCCAGTTGTGCCGGCGCCAAGTCGTCTCCATGGCAAGACCGCCGCAACGGTGCCGGAAATCCCTATGCCACTGGATCCAAACATGCATATGGCACAGGATCAGAACTACGACGACGACGATTCATTTGCCAACGTCGATCAGTACTTTCCCGATCATGGGTACGGTGGCGACTTCATGGGGCCTCCTTCTCAAGAACCCAACCCAACTAAAGACGTGCGCGATCTAGCTGGTACCACGGAGAAGCCAAGTTGCAACAGGCGTCATCTGCCGTTCAGCTCTCAGGAGACGCCTCCAGCTGCCGACTTCACCGAGCCTCAGATAGGCGAGGTGCGAAATATTATCAGCCCCAACACACTCAAGAAGGCGGTCTCTGAGCAGAACTCGGTCCCAATTCAGGATAAGAAGAAGGCACGCAAAAGAAAAAGTAACAAGGGTGCGAGCCAGCCGGCACCGAGTACGATCCGTGCTCAGGACGGGCCACCTTCACCTGAGGATGTAATGAGGAGGGTGCATGTGGCGGGTAGGCCGATGCTACCGAGAAATATGCTCGATGCTGCAACCGGTGCTATGCGGAGTCTGCATGACAGTGTTCTTTCTTTGGAGAAGCGGCGTCTCAGAGAGAAGGATGTGGCATACCCGGTTTTCGTGGCCAAGGTGCCAGAGGGCAAGGGCTTTGTGGATAACTCCATCGGGGGTACGATCGTCCAGCGGTTTGATGACATCCACGCTATGTTGAACCTTCTTCCGCTGCACTACACCTTCGTTCGGCTATTTTCGCTTAGTATGGAGATGCGGATCATTCGCGACAAGACCCCGGACATCGTGATAGTCGACCCCTTCTACATGCATGCCAAGATCTTGGGCAGCGCTGGGGACCGGCAAGTCGCGAGTTCTTACCTCGAAGGCGTCATTCTGGCAAACCGAGATAAGGATAACTTCCTCGTGCCTTACTTTCCCGAGTAAGTCCTCCGCCTCAACCGCCCCGTAACATATGAATTCTTAGATTTTTATCGTTCTTCTTTTAACATTCCGTGTTTTCTGCAGTGACACACATTGCACGCTCATCCTCCTAAGCCCCAAATATTCCATGGCCACGTATTTCGACCCGAACTGTCAGTCGAAAGTAGACTACACAAATGTCAAGAAGGTTCTTGATGATGTTGTGGAGGCACCTTCACCAGGCCCACAATACGATGTTCTGCTGCGTCAAGCAGCCGCCTGGCGGTCAGAAGGGTGCCTACTACGCCATCCATCACATGTGGGTGATCATACGGGACCATCATCAACTTCTGCTACCGAGTAAACTCAAAGATTAGGCCGCGAGCGTGTCGGCAATCCAGGACGCGGACATCAGACAAGAATTCTTTCGCATCCAGTCGGAGTTTGCGGAAATCATCCATCAAGATGTCCTTCGTACCTCGGGGCAGTTCTACCTCAGAAATCAACCGTCGAACAGTGACATCGACACAATGCTACAAATGCAGGCTGACAACGCCCGTGATTTCACGACTCCCACGATAGACGGCGACTTCATCCACGCTCCGGTCCCTTGAGTCGAGTCGAAAGCAGTGATGCTGTGTCTAGTTCTGAAACATCGATTGGCTCATGTTGTAATTAAACTTTAATGAACTTGTAGTATGTCTCTTTGGTTTCGAGAGTCGTTCAACTTAGATGTAATCCATGCTATTAATGTCTTGCTTTTCTCTTTCGATCTTTCTGTTGCATACTTATATATTGCTTATGTATTGTCTGTGAATTGCTACTAACGTTTCGTTTGGCTAGTGCATAGCGATGCCGTCGTATGTCGTGTACAAGGGTAAGGTTCCCGGAGTCTACGACGACTGGGAGGAGTGTCGGAGACAGGTTCACCAATTCAGCGGTAACAGTTACAAAGGGTACACCACTAGGGCCGAGGCCGAATCTAGATACGCCCGCTATCTAGCGGGAGAGGGGAGGGAGCGTTGGAGGAACCGGATGAAGACGAGTTTCATCATGATGATGCTCATCGTGATGACCGCAGCTCTCTTCTATGTGATGGTAGTTTAGATGATCGATATCGACTTGTAATGTGAAGACAAACTCGCTACTCGCGGTCTCGAGACTTGTAATATATTGTTCTATCTTTGTTCGGTCTTTTCAATTCGGAGACTAATATGATGAATTGTATTCGGAGACTAATATGATGAATTGTATTCAGAGACTAATCTTCTATTGTATTCGATGAATTTGTTGTTGATGTGTGCTGTCTATATTCTGTGCAATTATACATTTTGAAATCTGTGCAAAAAACAGAAAAATAATAATAATAAAAAACCTAATATTCATACTAATGGCGCATCACAACACAGTGCGCCATTAGTATGCCAAAGGATACTAATGGCGCATCACCAGACAGTGCGCCATTACTATGCGGACATTACTAATGGCGCATCCTGCTGGAGTGCACCATTAGTATGCCAAAGCACCTGGGTACACATGGCCCCTGGGAGGCATACTAATGGCGCACTACTGTGCATACTAATGGCGCATCAGCGGTGCGCCATTAGTATACCAGATACTAATGGCGCACCAGAGGTGCGCCATTAGTAAAATATACTAATGGCGTGGCACTAATGGCGCACCACTAATGCGCCATTAATGGCCAAATTAGGTGCGCCATTAGTAGGCCTTTTCCTAGTAGTGTCACGTCCGTGACAAGTAGACCGAAATGATTCTGCATCTACTACTATTACTCCACACAACGACAGCTATCCAGCATGCATCTAGAGTATTAAGTTCATAAGAATAGAGTAACGCCTTAAGCAAGATGACATGATGTAGAGGGATAAACTCAAGCAATATGATATAAACCCCATCTTTTTATCCTTGATGGCAACAATGCAATACGTGCCTCACTACCCCTTCTGTCACTGGGTGAGGCCACCACAAGATTGAACCCAAAACTAAGCACCTCTCCCATTGCAAGAAATACAATCTAGTTGGCCAAACCAAACAAATAATTCAAAGATAAATACAAAGATATCAAATTATGCATATAAGAATTCAGAGAAGATTCAAATAATATTCATAGGTAATCTAATCATAAATCCACAATTTATCGGATCTTGACAAACACACCGCAAAAGAAGATTACATCGAATACAACTCCATAAACATTGTGGAGAACATTGTATTGAAGATCAAAGAGATAGAAGAGGCCATCTAGATACTAGCTATGGACCCATAGGTCTATGGTAAACTATTGAGGCATCATCGGAAGGGTAGTACGGCTGATGTAGAAGCCCTCCATGATCGAGTCCCTCTCCGGCAGAGTACCGGGAAAGGCCTCAAGATGGGATCTCACGAGATCAGAGACCTGCGGCAGTGGAAAAGTATTTTTGTGGATACTTCTAGGGTTTTGGAATATTTATGAATATATATAGGCCAAAGAAGGGGATCAGGTGTTCTACGAGGGGGCCACAAGCCCTAGGGCGCGCCCCATAGGGAGCGTCCCCTGGCTTGTCATCCCCTCGAGGACTCCATGACTTGGACTCTAAGTCCTACATGTGTCTTCTGGTCCAAGAAAATTCATTGCGAAAGTTTTCTTCCATTTGGACCCCGTTTGATATTCCTTTTTTCCGAAACTCAAAAACATGGAAAAAACAGAAAACTAGCATTGGGCTCTAGGTTAAAATGTTAGTCCCAAAAATAATATAAAATAGCATATTAATGCATATAAAACGTCCAAAGTTGATAATATAATAGCATGGAATAATCAAACATTATAGATACGTTGGCGACATATCAGACAACACGGATGATGTAGTCGAACTTTCTTCATGATCCAATCGATCGAGTACCGAACGTACGTCACCTCCGTGTTTAGCACACGTTCAGCTCGGTGACGTCCATGCCTTCTTGATCCAGCAAGACGGCGAGGTAGTAGATGAGTTTTGACAACATGAAGGTGTGGTGATGGTGGTGCGATCTTCGCAGGGCTTCGCCTAAGCACTGTGAAAATATGACCTAGGGTGTAAACGGTAGACGGAGGCACCGCACACGGCTAAGACAATGTTATGTCCTTGTGTGGCGCCCTCTCCCCATGTATATATAAGTGGGAGGGGAGGGTGCAGCCCCTAGGTCGCCCCAAGAGACATGTTGGCAGCCCTAGGGCTGCTACCTTGCCCTGCGCCCCTTCCTTATTTGGAGTGCGGGAGGAAATAAGGAGGAGGTGCCCCCTTTCCTTCCTCTCCTGAGGAGGGAAAGGCAGGAGGGGCCACCATCCCCTTTCTTTCCCCTAGGGCTGACCATCTAAGGGATGGGGTGCACCAGCCCCCTAGTGGGATGTTATGTCCCCTCCTTTGGCCCATAAGGCCCATACACTTGACGGGGGTGCCCGGAACCGTTTCTGGTGACCCGATGAGTACCCGGTGTACTCCAAAACTATTCCGATGTCCGAATACGATTGTCCTATATATCAATATTTACCTCTCGACCATTTAGAGACTCCTATTCATGTCCGTGATCTCATCCGGGACTCCGAACAACATTCGGTCACCAAATCATATAACTCATATAACACTATATCGTCAATGAACGTTAAGCGTGGAGACCCTACGGTTTCGAGAACTATGTAGACATGACCGAGACACCTCTCCGGTCTATAACTAATAGAGGAACCTGGATGCCCATATTGGTTCCTACATATTCTATCAATATCTTTATCGGTCGAACCGTTATGACAACATACGTAATTCCCTTTGTCCATCGGTATGTTACTTGCCCGAGATTTGATTGTTGGTATCTCTCTACCTAGTTCAATCTCATTATCGGCAAGTATCTTTACTTGTTCTGTAATACATCATCTCGTAACTAACTCATTAGTCATTTGCTTGCAAGGCTTCTTATGATGTGTCGAGAGGGCCCAGAGATACCTCTCTGATACTCGGAGTGACAAATTCTAATATTGATCCATGCCAACTCAACAAACACCTTCGAAGAAAAAGGAAAGGAATATGTTGTGATGTTTGATAGCACACAAAGCATTCCTACAGTATCCGCGAGTTCCATGATTTCATAGTCAAAGGAATATGTATCTGCCATACAAGAAAGCAGTAGCAATAAACTGTACGATCAAAATGCTAAGCTAACGGATGGGTCTTGTCCATAACATCATTCTCCTAATGATGTGATCTCGTTATCAAATGACAACACATGTCTATGGTTAGGAAACCTTAACCATCTTTGATCAACGAGCTAGTCTAGTAGAGGCTTACTAGGACACGGTATTTCGTTTATGTATTCACACATGTATATACGTTTCCAATTAATTCGATTCTAGCATGAATAATAAACCTTTATCATGATTAAGGAAATATAATAGTAACCATTTTATTATTGCCTCTAGGGAGTATTTCCATCCATCATGACATATCTAAAGATGACGAGGATCTGTTAGAGGAGCATATTTTGTCACAAAGAAGAAAAGGTGTAGAGCTGCTCTAGCTGAAATGAAAGAAAAAGGAAAACTAGTGGAAGAGCAAAATAGACGATGAGAGGGAAATGAATGTTGCATAATCCGACAAAGAGGTTGTCAATTACAACTTCCACGCATTCAACACTGAAGATTTGACCAATCCAACATTCAAACTGGGTCAGACATTTGCTTCAGTTGACATACTTAGGAAGGCCCTAAAGGAGTACGGTTGCAAAGAAAGAGTAAACCTGAGCATGCCTAAGAATGACAAGACAAGGATACATGCTAAGTGTGAAGATGGTTCTCCATGGTCAATGTGGGCATCTTATGATTGCAGATCTAATTGCATATTAATCAACAAGTTTAGTTCACAGCATACATGCACAAAAAAGTGGAAACTGGAATCTTTCACTTCTACTTTTCTTGTAGATAAGTATATAGAAACTTTCAGAGCAAATGATAAGATGACATTAAGGAATTTTAGTAGGATAGTGTAGAAAGAGTGCCATGTGAAACCTTCTAGGTCACAGCTAGGTAGGGCTAGAAGAGCTGCAATGAGGAGCATCTATGGCGATAAGGTGGAGCAATACTACTCCATGTGGGAATATGTTGCAGAGCTCTGGCGATCCAACCCAGGCAACTCATTTATTCTAAACCAATAATATGATGGGATGTTCAAGAGCTATTACTTTTACTTTAATGCTTGCAAAAGGAGGTTTCTAGCAACATGTAGGCTAGTGATTTGCTTGGATGGAACCTTTTTTAAAACATAGTTTGGTGGAATTCTACTAACAGCTATTGGAATGGACCTGAATGATTGTATTTTCCTATTGGAATTTGCATTAGTGAAGGTTGAGAATACTGGCACATGGACCTCGTTTTAGAAACATTGAAAGCTGATCTTGTCATTGAAAACACTACAAGATGGACCACTATGTCTCCTAATCATAAAGTGATTATATTTTTTATATTGCAGTTGCATTGTCCTAAATATTGGTGCTATGTTTCACTTGCTCATGCCTTAATATTGCAACTACTTTGTCATGCTGCAGGGCTTAATAAATGTTGTTGCTGCTATGTGTCCTCACTCAGAACATAGGAGTTGTGTTAGGCACTTGTACCAGAATTTTAGAGAGAAATTTAAGGGAGAAGTGGTAAAGAACCAACTCTAGAAATGTGCAAGAACCACTACTGAACAAAGGTGGAAAGAAGCAATGCATGAAGTGAAGGCATTGAAAGAGGAAGCCTATGTTTGGGTAGATAATCAGGTGCCTAGCACATGGGTTAGCGATACATCCATTTTGCATCATGTTTTACTACTTTTATTTATGATGTTTTTGACCAATATAATACTTTTGGAGAAATTCTAATGCCTTTCTCTATTAATTTGCAAGATTTACATGAAGAGGTAGATTCCCGGCGGCTGGAATTCTGGACCTGAAAAAGCTATGTCAGAGATACCTATACTACACATCTCCAAACGACCTGAAATTTCATAGAGATATATTTTGTAATAAATAAAAATTGTTGGAGAAAAGAAATACCAAAGGGGGCCACCTAGGTGCCAACAAGGCACTAGGGCACGCCCACCCCCTGGGCGCGCCCTTGTGGCTCGTGGAGCCCTTGGCCAGCATCTAGTGCCCATCTTTTGGTATATAAGGCCATTTTTCCTAGTAAACAAATAAGGAGAGTAATTTCTGGACGAAGCACCATCGTCTCGAGGCGGGGCCTGGGCAGGAGCATGTTTTCTCTCCGGCGGAGCAATTCCACCATGGATACTTCCTTCAGGGAGGGGGAAGTCGAAGCCATCGTTATCACCAACGACCCTCTCATCATGGGAGGAGCAATCTTCATCAACACCTTCACCAGCACCATCTCATCTCAAACCCTAGTTCATATCTTGTATTCAATCTTTGTCTCAATACCTCAGATTGGTACCTGTGGGTTGCTAATAGTGTTGAATACATCTTGTAGTTGATGCGAGTTGGTTTATTTGGTGGAATATTAAATGTTCAGATCCTTTGTGAGTAGTTGATGCTAGTAGTGTGATGATATTAAATACCCCTTTGATCTTGAACATGAATATGATTTGTGAGTAGTTACTTTTGTTATTGAGGACATGGGAGACGTCTTGTCATAAGTAATCATGTGAATTTGGTATTCGCTTGATGATATGTATGTTGTTACTTCCTTTAGTGGTGTGATGTGAACATCGACTACATGAAACTGCACCATCTTTGGGCCAAAGGGAAGGTATTTTGGAGTAGTAAAGAGATGATGGGTTGCTAGAGTGACAGAATCTTAAACCCTAGTTTATGCGCTATTCCGTAAGGGGCTGATTTGTATCCATATGTTTAATGCTATGGTTAGATTTATCTTAATAATTCTTTCGTAGTTGCGGATGCTTGCGAGAGGGTGTAATCATAAGTGGGAGGATTTTCAAGTAAGAACATCACCCAATCACCAGTACACCCACATATCAAATTATCAAAGTAACGAACGCGAATCAAACAAACATGATGAAAATGACTAGATGAAATTCCCGTGTATCCTCAAAAGCACTTTACTTATTATAAGAGACTGTTCTGGCTTGTCCTTTGCTACAAGAAGGATTGGGCTACCTTGCTACACTTTTCTTACATTTACTATTTATTGCTCGTTACAAATTATCTTGCTATAAAACTATCTGTTACCTAAAACTTCAGTGCTTGCACACAATACCTTGCTAAAAACCGCTTGCCGTTTTCTTCTGCTCCTTGTTGAGTTCGATACTCTTACTTATAGAAAGGACTACGATTGATCCCCTATACTTGTGGGACATCAAAACTATTTTGTGGCACTGTTTCTGAGGAGTGAAGCATCTTTGGTGAGTGGAATTTGGTAAGGGAACATTTATATTACGTGCTGAAATTTACTCTCACTTGTTAGTGTGGAAAACAATCCTTTCAGGGGCTTGTTTGGGGTATCTTCACCTCGACCAGAAGCACAAAGAGTTGCTCCTCAACCTAATACACCTACGATAAATATTTATTATGAGATTCCTTCGGGCATGATAGATCAATGGCTAGCTAATCCTTATGGAGGAGATGGAACAAAACATCCTGATATGCACCTAAGCTATGTGGATGAAGTTCGTGGAAGCTTGCAGGTCTATCCGAAGATGGGGTTAAGAAGAAGGTTTTTCCTTTATTTTCTTCTATTGGTTCTAATATCAAGACAACTATTGAATTAAGATGGGATCTTCTGGAAAAAATTAAATGCAATTCTTAAAATTGGGGACTCGACAAAGGTAATGAGCCTGGTATAATACTTAAGTTTGATTCTGTTAAATCTTTTATGGATACCGATGATTTTCATGAGTTTATCACTAAATATGGACTTGACTATGAGATAGTAGCTTCCTTTTGTGAATAATTTGCTACTCATGTTGATATCCCTAAAGAGAAGTGGTATAAATATCATCCCCCCATCAAACAAAAGATTGAAGAACCTGTTATAGTTAAAGAATAAAATATCATTTACAATGTTGACCTGGTTGTTCCTACCACTTGTGCAAAGACATCCTATACAAAAGTGTGTACCCCCTTTCCGCGACGGAGTTTTAAACCATTGCCTTGTCAGTGTGTGCAATAGCGGGGTCCTTCCCACACGACCCAGAAACCATCGGGGATAGGCCCTTCGGTCACACATGTGGGGTAAAATGAGCTCGTGTGGGATCGTACGAGGTATGAGAGACAATTATATAGGTCAAATCGTTACCATTCTTATGTACATCCGAGACAGTGAATTCGAGAAAAACATTTCTGTTCATATGTATATCACACACAATTTTTATGTGGAAACTTTTGTGCAAGGTGGCCTAACACAAACAGTTCTTTGGCTGAAGTAGTGTGTGGTTGTTAATTGATCCGACACACCTACTTTCTAGAAACTATGTGGGTTGTTTGAGTTCATCGCCGCCGTGTTGTTAGAGAAACCGTCTGCAATAGAAAACCCCAATAAGAAGGCAAATCGTCCTATTATTGATAATTCATTTAGTAATAGAATCAAAATTTCTATTAAAACACACCATACATTTCATATCAGCATAATGAAAACCAGGATTTCATAATCGAATTACATTAGATAGCTTCAACACTCAATTACACCATATATGCATATACCTAGCTACGCCATTACACAACGGCACCAAGTTTCACATGCAACACCGAAAGCCTTTGGAAAGTATTATCATACACAATAAATAGACAAATGAATCTAACCTGGGAAACTATAGAAGTGGAAGGCGAATATTTAGCCTTCAGTGATGTTGAATGTCTTTGCAACTTTAGGCCAACAGCTATGGATAATTGCCCGCCCAAAATTTGTCCTCTTGAGGAATACTTCAATATTGTACCGTGGGTGTTGAATGCATACCTTCCTCGCCTCTTGACCATGCATGTAGTTTGAGAGGTAATCATCGGTGAACTGCTTTGGGAAGTACTAAAAAGAGAGATATGCATAAATAAATGATATAGATTTGAAATGGAACAAGGGGAATAAGGTAAAAGAGTTAGTACCATCCTATAGCTGACTGGTGTCTTCTTTGTTGTCCAAATAAAGATCTTGTTGTTATTCATCGCAAGTTTCTTTATCCTAACAATCTTTCTGAGTTTCTTAACTTGATTGATATTCATGGACATCTCGTTACCCCATATGAAAAATGGGTCGAACAATGGGTCTAAGCCTCTGTCAGCAGGGCCTCCATGGGCAAGACCAAATTTTTAAAAACCTAAATATTAGAATGATTCCTGCAAATTCACAATAATGTGCTATTAGCGAAAGGACCATGAATGAGCAATCCTCGACGGTAAACCTCAATTCCTCCCATTGTTTCCCTACAACACATATAAGCAAGATCTTGATCAGGTTAACTAAGTGTTGGTATACTACCGGTAGAATATGTTAATGAAAAATAAATAAATTGCAGATCCAACAGATTAACTCGAGGCACATGGAAAAGCTAGTTAATGAAACCAAGAATGCTAAACAACTTGGAAATAGAGCAAATATATATGTTTGTTATGTATTGAGTACAACCAAATTCGATTTATTTCTCGCATGCATCACAATACAAAATTGCACCCACAACAAATGATCATCAGATTATAGAATTGAACCAAATAGTAAACTGGACAATAGAACAACTGAACCAAAACAGTTAACTAAGCACCATATTGCAGAATAGAACATATATTAAAAGATAAGACAGTTAACGGAACCAAGAATGCTTGTGAACTAATTGGATATGTAGCAATTGTTGGACCAAACTATTAACTGAACATTACATTTTAGAATATCAGATTTCATATTAACATTACAGAGGACAATTCACTAGAAATCACTGGCGGTGTCCTCGAGAAAACACCACTAACTATAGTTTAAAAGAGCCAACCACGTGGCGGCGTCGACGGTGGCCTTGAAGACAAGGTGCTCCTCCAAGATCTGGCGGTCGGCACGCATGGCAGCCTGATAACCGAGAAGTGTAGGGGATCAGTTGTAGCCTCTTTCGAAAAGTAAGAGTGTCAAACCCAACGAGGAGCTAAAGGTTGAACAAATATTCCCTCAAGTTCTATCAACCATGGATACAACTCTACCCACGTTTAACGTTCGCTTTACCTAGAACAAGTATGAAACTAGATATACTTTGTAGGTGTTGTATTATAAGTTTGCAAGATAATAAAGAGCACATAAATAAAAAGTAGGGGCTGTTTAGATAAAGAAGTGTAAGTGCATCTAGTGCCCCTTAGTGATTTTTGTGTATTGAAGACTTATAGGTTAAGGGACTAATGTGTTTGTGACTGTACACAGGTACTATAAGTCTGAGGAGTTTGATATTTACGAACAAATTCGACCTCTAAAAAATGTATGTCTTCAGTTGAAGACTTTGGTTTTCTTGAAGACTTTTAAAGTGAGGAAATTGGTGTGATCTTGAAGACTTGGATATTCATGAGAGGACTATGAAGCATGAAGACTTTTGTTTTCATAGTTTCATTTTCACTTTATTGAGTCATAGGAAAAACCGTACAATTAAAGGTGTCAAGGTAAAACTAAGGAAACACATTTCCAAGTGATGCTCATCTCAAAGCTTGCATTACCCAATCCTTTCGAGTGCAGCCATTGGAACTCTCATACAGTTCAGTCAATTTTGTTGATGCTCATCTCAAAGTTCTTCTGTTCCCTGGGGAATTTGTTCTGATGAGGAGTTAGGAATTCGCCAGTGCGGATTGCCTACAAGTGAGGAACATGATAGCCTTGAGGAATTTGAGAGCTCAAATTTCTGACCGTTCATGTGCTATGCGCGAACTGTCCCAAAATATCCTATCCATGTAATGATCATATCTATGAAGGACATTTATGTCTAATCATGTCAGGCTGCTCCCTAGGCTATAAATAGCCGCTCCTTCAACCACTAGCTGGTTGGCTGGTCCGAGAGAAACTAACACTTGTCATTAGAGCAAGCCATCCTCCAAGGACGTTGAGCGAAAATCATCAAGTGAGGAAAAACCCCAAACCGCAACACCTAAAACCAAAAGTGATTGAGCATCCCTGAAGAGAGTGTTCCTGTGTGGAACCGACACTTGTTACCTTTGAAGACTGTGCATCTTCCAGACGGTTAGGCTTCAAGTGGTATAGAGCATCCAAGAGGAATTGTGGATCACCGGGTGACCAAGTGTGTGATGGTTTGGAAGGCCCTATGAAGACTTACCACGAGTGATTGGGCGAGGTCTATGTGACCTTAGCTCAAGGGGAATACGGTGAGGACTGTATGTCTGGGAATGTGTGTCCTCGGGTTTGAATACCTAGCTGGCCTAACCAGATGTACAACTGTCACAGCAGTTGGAACTGGTCTACCAAATCGTTGTCTTCATCTAGCCTACTGGTTCTATTTCCTCAACCCTTTCATTTACTCATTAATGCGTTAATGAACTTGATATATACTATTTGAAGACTTTGATTGCAGACTTTCTCAATGTCCTCAATCCTATTTCTTCAGTCTTCTGTCTTCAGCCTGCTTATACTGTTTTACACGCGACTTGTGCTCCGTGTATGCTTTAATTTCATCATGATGACTGTGTCACTGCTTTGTTGTGCATACACCTAAGTATCTATTCCGCTACTAGTAGTTCGTTGCTTAGGAGAGTCCTCACCTATAATTTCCTCAGTGATGAATTTGTAAAATCGCCTATTCACCCCCCTCTACTCGATATAACACACTTCCAATTGGTATCAGAGCAAGGTACTCCCTTGTTCTGTGTGATTTTGGTTTAACCACCTGGAGTTTTAGTTATGTCGACTGCAGGCATGAGCCAAGTCTCAGCTGGGTGTCATACCTACGATGGGACGGACTACCCCTACTAGAAAAACAAGATGCATATGCATATTGAGGAAATTGACAACGATCTATGGTATGTTGTAGAAAATGGCGTTCCCTCCGTCTCACCTTATGTAAACACTGCTGATGTGAAGATATTCAAGCAACTCGACTCTCAAGCGAAGAATATTATATGTGGACATCTGAGGAAAGGGCGGTATGGCAGAGTGAGTGCTTTGGAGACAGGAAAGCTTATCTAGGACATGCTTTCCAAGGTCAACGAGGGAGTCTTAACTCAATGTGACTCTCGAGTTGATGTTCTTTGCAATCTCTTCAACCGCTTCAAAAGACTCGACAATGAGAACGTTCAGCAATCCTATCGCCTCACTGACATCTCAAATGAGCTTCAAGCACTTAGTGTTACAGACATCACTAACCATGAGGCGGTGAAGAAATTGCTGAGATCACTTGATTCCTCGTTCGACACTCTGGCACTGATGATTCAAGAACGTGGAGACTACAAGTCACTTGACCCCGCTGATATACTTGAGAGACTGAACAGTCATGAGTTCCAACAAGCTGAAAAGAGAGATCTCTATGGGCCAAGCTATGGAAGATCATGTGCGCTGAAGGCCAGGGTAGTTTCCTCATCTGAAGGGGAACATTCTGATAGTAGTCTTGGTGATCCTGAAGAACTAAGCCAGAAGCTAGCAATGCTCGTGAGGAAATTTCAGAAGTTATCAAGACGTGGCCGCTTTGGAAGATCTTCAGGAGGTGATGACATGAGATCAGATTCCTCATCTCGCGATTACAAGAAAAGGACTTGGCACAAATGCAAGAAACCTGGTCACTTTATCACTCATTGTCCTCAGTGGGCAAAGGAATCTAAGAAGAAGAAATACAAGGATGACAGCTCAGACGACTCAAAGAAAAATAAAAAGTCTTCAAAGTTCTCATCATCAAAATCTTCAAAGTCTTACTTACACAAGAGGAGAAGTTCCAAAAAGGCTCGGACATTCATTGGCAAGGAAATGGACTCAGAAGCTGAACCTGAAGAAAATGAGGAAGAGGAGGAATCTGAGGAGTCAGACTCTGGTGTGGCGAGCCCAGCTCTCGCTACAGCATTCGTCAGCAAGTCCATCTTCAACACTTAGGAAAATGACTTCCCCAACACTACGGATGATGACAACAATGACTGCGCTCCCGCCTATTGCTTCATGGCAAAAGGAGCCAAGGGTGAATCTCTCAAAGCTATTGAGTGGGTCCTTGACAGTGGATGTACAATTCACATGACCGGTGACAAGAATCTATTGATGGACTCTGCCTTATCTCCATCTCATCTGAAGCACATCACCTACGCTGACAAAGGAAAAAATCAAGGTGTTGGGTCTAGGTAGGGTTGCAATCAAAAAAGATGGACACATTGACAAAGTCATGCTTGTCGAGTCTCTTGGATTCAACATCATGTCTGTCTCAATGCTTTGTGGTCTTGATATGCTTGTTGTCTTTGGCAAATACAGCTGTGTTGTAATCTTAGAATCTGACAGATCCAAAGTCTTCGTAGGCTTTAGGAGAGGAGACCAGTATATTGTTGATTACTCTACAGGACCACAGCCTGCCACATGTCTCCTTGCAAAAGCTTCAGGAGGATGGCTATGGCATCGATGACTCGGTCATGCTGGCATGAGGAACTTGCACACACTTGTGAAGAAGAAGCACATCATTGGTATTGAGGGTGTCAAATTCCTCAAAGGTCATCTTTGTGGGGCTTGCGAAGCTGGAAAGATGACCAAGTCCAAGCATCCCTCGAAGACTATCATGACTACTACTCATCCTTTTGAATTGCTACACATGGACCTCTTCGGCCCCACTCATTACTCTGCATTCACAAATCCAACATCTCTATATGGCTTTGTTACTGTTGATGACTATTCTTGTTATACATGTGTGCATATAATCACATTTAAACATGAAGTGTAGGAAATCTTCAAGCGATTTTCCTCAAGGGCCTCGACGAATTTCGGTGTGAACATCAAACATATCTAGAGTGACAATGGGGCCGAGTTCAAGAATACTGGTCTTGATGAATATCTTGATGAACTTGGTATTACTCATGAGCTATCAGCCCCTTACACTCCTCAGCAGAATGGCGTTCTAGAGCGCAAGAATAGGACTTTGGTTGAGACGGCTCACACTATGCTTGATGAATACAAGATGCCTCTCCGTTTCTGGCCTGAGGCTATCAACACTACGTGCCATATCATCAACAGGGTATATCTGGACAAACTCCTCAAGAAAACTTCGTACGAACTCCTCACTGACAAGAAACTCAATGTGAGTTATCTCAAAGTCTTCGGTGCTAAATGTTGGGTTAGAGATCCTCATCACAGTTCCAAATTTGCACCGAAAGCACATGAAGGTTTCATGCTTGGTTATGGAAAGGACTCGCACAGCTACAAAATCTTCATCAATCATCTTAACAAGATTGTTGAGACTATAGATGTGCGGTTCGATGAAACTAGTGGTTTGTAAAGAGAGCACTTGCCTCCTGTGACAGGTGAAATACCTACTGAGGAATCCATTAAGTTCAAACCTACTGAGGATATCATTCCCACTGAAGAATCTTCTGAAGAAGTCATTCTAGACCATGAAGAACATCATACTGGTGTTCGTCAACCAGCTCATCCTTGAGTGGCAAAAGAAGTGCAGATTGAGAAAATCATCGACGACATCTATGCACCAGGTCCTCTCACACGCTCAAGAGCTTCACACTTATCTAACTTTTGTGGGCACTTTACTTTTGTCTCTATCACATAGCCCACCAAAGTTGATGATGCATTTATGGAACCTGGGTGGATTCAAGCTATGCAAGAGGAATTGTATCAATTCGAGCTCAACCATGTGTGGGAAATCGTCAAGCAACCAGATCCTCAGAAGCACAATATCATTGGCACCAAGTGGATCTATCGAAACAAGCAAGATCAAAATGTCCTTGTGGTGAGGAATAAGGCTCATCTCGTAGCTCAAGGCTATACACAGGTTGAAGGAATTGACTTCGATGAAACTTTTGCACCTGTTGCTAGACTTGAAGCTATTCACATATTACTTGCCTATGCTAACCATCATAATATCATCTTATATCAAATGGATGTGAAAAGTGCATTCCTCAATGCTAAGCTTGAGGAAGAAGTATATGTTGCTCAACCCCCAGGTTTTGAAGATCCTAAACATCGTAACAAAGTCTTCAAACTCAACAAGGCCCTCTATGGCCTCAAGCAGGCACCTCGGGCGTGGTATGATACTTTGAAGGAATTCCTCATGAAGAAAGGATTCAAACCTGGTTCACTTGACCCAACTCTTTTAACCAAATCATATGATGATGAATTATTTGTGTTTCAAATCTATGTGGACAATATTATCTTTGGCTATACTAATGAACGTTATAGTGACAAATTTGGCTGCATGATGTGTGAAGAATATCAAATGTCTATGATGGGAAAATTGAAATTCTTCTTAGGCTTTCAAATTTGTCAACAATGCAATGGCATATTCGTATATCAAGAGAAATACCTCAAGGATATTCTAAGGGAATTCAGCATGCAAGATTGCAAAGGCGTCAAAATTCCTATGCCCACAAATGTCCATCTCTACACCGACAAAAATGGTAAAGACTTCGATCAAAAGGTATACCGCTCCATGATTGGCTCTTTATTGTGTCTATGTGCATCTAGGCCAGATATTATGCCTAGTGTTTGCATGTGTGCCCGATTTCATGCTACACCAAAGGAATCACACCATAAGGCTGTGAAGCATATTCTTTGATATCTAGCTCACACTCCAACACTTGGATTATGGTATCCCAAGGGCTCTGATTTTGATCTCATCGGATATTCCAACTCTGACTATGCTGGTGATCGAGTGGATCACAAGTCTACATCCGGCACATGCCATTTCCTCGGATGATCCTTAGTATGTTGGTCCTCGAAGAAGCATAATTGTGTTTCACTCTCTACTGCTGAAGCTGAGTACATTGCTGCTGGTTCATGCTGTGCTCAATTGTTGTGGATGAAGCAAACCTTCAAGGACTATGACATAAACATGAAGAATGTGCCACTCTGTTGTGACAATGAGAGTTCCATCGAGATTGCTCACAACCTAGTTCAGCACTCGAAGATAGAGCACATCCAGATCCGTCATCATTTTCTTCGTGATCATGCGTTCAAGGGTGACATCTCCATCTACCACGTGAAGACTGAAGAACATCTGACATATATCTTTGCTAAGCCCTTGGATGAAAAGAGATTTTGCAAGTTGTGGTGCGAGCTAAATATCTTAGAATCTTCGAATGTCCTTTGAAAGGACACACATCCTAACACTTATGCAAAATTGATGACTTTGATGCGCAACACACGAAGTAACGTTTTTCTTCAATCAATGAAGACTAACCCTCTAAGTGTGAAGAAATTGATTCTCAGAGCCCTACGACAATTGTACGCGGTGTCTAAAATCATCATTCTTATACGGTGGGTCACGCCACCAACCAAAGTTGAAACTTGAGTTTTTCTTCATTTTTGCAAATTCTTCAAATTCCTCAAAATTTACAATTTCTTCAACTTTTCACTGGAGTTCTTCATTGTTTATATATATATTGAGTTTTTATGTCCTCTACAACATTCACTTATTGCTAATTTTTCAAGTTGTTTTTCCTCTAAGTGAATGTGATCGGACCCGTTCCCCCTCTATGCTTAACTCAATACAGTCTATTCACAAATTCTACATGTGTGTTCTATTTGAAACCCGTTATAACTCTTCACTCGGTCCTTGACAGCTGAAGTATTTGTGAACTAAACTTTGAAATTTTCTGATCAAAATTTTCATCTTTTGCCGCTCAAACCGTTCCACATCCCACGATGGATTAAACAACTCTCCCATGATTTCCACTATCTCCACTCCTCAGAACATGGGTGACACATGTCACTAGGATAGCAAAGGGCAGGGACACGTTCGTCCAAATTCTTCGGATGAGCGGTTTTTCACTATGGCTATCTTCTCCTTACCTCATTTACCCCGCTCAAACTCCTTCACGCTCGAGCTCTCAGACCTAGTGTTGCCGCTACTCTCCATCAACGCCGGTGAGGAAAGAGCTTCACTGCCTCGACCTCCTCGTCGTTGTACTCACGCCGGCCACAGAAATATTCACTCCGCCTCCGCCATAGCTATCTCCGCCAGCCAAGTTAGGGCATGGGAGATCTGGACCGACGAGCTTCTCCAACTTTCGCCTAGTTTGTCGTGTTCTTCACCAAGGGTAATTAAAATCTAATTTTACTGCCCTTCTTTGATTCTCATGATTTTCACAATTTCTTCAGAAGGCGTTTTATTCTTCAACTTCCCACCATTTAAACACCTAAGTCAATATGTTCTTGATTTACTTCTCTAAGTTGCGTTTTTCTTCATGATTCCTTAATTGTGTGTATTTATAATCTGTGACGCCCCCGATTTGACCGTACACTAATCATGCACGCAAATGTGTACGACCAAGATCAAGGACTCACTGGACGATATCACAACACAACTCTAGACACAAATTAAAATAGTACAAGCTTTATATTACAAGCCAGGGGCCTCGAGGGCTCGAATACATAAGCTCGAATACACAAGAGTCAGCGGAAGCAACAATATCTGAGTACAGACATAAGTTAAACAAGTTTGCCTTAAGAAGGCTAGCACAAAAACAACACGATCGAAAAGGCAAGGCCTCCTGCCTGGGACCTCATAACTACTCCTGGTCGTCAGCTGTCTCCACGTAGTAGTAGGCTCCGTCGGGGGTAGTAGTAGTCGTCAAGGGTGGCTTCTGGCTCCTAGACTCCGCCATCTGGTTGCATCAACCAGCAAGAAGAAAGAAGGGGGAAAAGGGGGAGCAAAGCAACCGTGAGTACTCATCCAAAGTACTCACAAGCAAGGATTTACACTACATATGCATCAGTATCAATGAAAAGGGTAGTATCTATGGACTAAGCTGAAGAATGCCAGAATAAGAGGGGGATAAGCTAGCCCTATCTAAGACTAGCATCTTCAGAAAACCACCGTCTTGCAGCAAGAGGGGGAAGTAGAATAGTATAACATAAGTCATATTTATGTTGTTGTTCCAACGCTCCGGGATCCTTTCTCGACTCCCGAAGCAACATATCCAATCAATGCCTCAGCATCCAGTTCTAGTTGTAGCGATCGGGATACAACTCCAAGTGTTCGTTACCGTAGGACAGGCTATCGATAGATGTTTTGTTCCCTGCAGGGTTGCACCAACTTACCCAACACGCTTGCTTAACTCCGGCCAGACACACCATCAGGTCATGCCCGCCCTCGGCTAAACAATACGCCGCAACCCGACCTAGGCTTAATAGAGAGGTCATGCACGCCGGACTAAACCCTATGCCCCCAGGGGTCATGGGCCAATCACCCCAGGAACTCCTGTATGTTGCGTACGCGGCCGGTGAGCAGACCTAGCAAAATCCTTCAAAAAGGTAGGAGCCTAACCAGTCCAACCCGGCACACGCCGCTCAGTCGCAATGACATCAGTTAAGCTTCGGCTGATGCATACAACGCAGAACACCCATACTATGCCCACGTGATGGTTAGCGCTATCAGGAAGGAGGCCCCTTGGATCAAATATCCAAACCGTTTAGTGTCTTGGGAACGCGCGGTAACGAGCAGATACTCACGAAAATGTAACCCCATCGCCCCGTCTCGAGAACTTGCGGCAAGGGCGAGTTCCCGGCCACGCCTTGTATTTATCTCGCGGGCACCTTCCAGGTCGACCCGACTACACATCACTCGCAATGAAGCTCGCGCGGGTACCCCTCAGGGTCGACCCATCTTTGGTAACCAGTTTCAGTGTAAAGTCATAATAACCATAGTAACTGTGTGTCTAACACCAAAGGGAAACCTGAGGAAGTCACCCTCGATGGAATACCACCTGATGTTTATCTTCAAGGTGAACGAAAGAGGAGTCACGCTCGAGGTCCACTCTTGAGGAGTTGCACGACAGTGTCGTTATCGGGAGTGGAGAAAGAGGAAGCACCCTCGATGACCACAACTGATGAACTAACCTACAAGGTTAACATCAGAAGTGCTGATGAGGTCTCACCCTCGGCACTCGATAGTAACCCGGTAGTGTCGAGCAACTAAGGGGAAAGTGATGTGCGGTGCCGGGTCCTGGTCTTCGATCCCGTTGATCGGGTCTTCTGATAATCCAGAGGGGCAGTTGGGACAATGTGGGGGGGGTCACTGGTGGATCTCTAACCAGCCTATACTAAGCAGTTTAGTATAAACATGTAAGGAATGAAAGGAGTATCAACAACAGGCTATGCATCAGAATAGTATCATACAAAAATCAGTAGCAGTTCTAATGCAAGCATAAGAGAGAAGAGAATGGGCGATATCGGAATGATCAAAGGGGGTTGGCTTGCCTGGTTGCTCTGGCAAGAAGGAGGGGTCGTCAACACCGTAGTCGATCACCGGGGCATCATCGGTCTCGGGGTCTACCGGAGAGAAGTGGGGGAAGAAACAGAAAATATAAAGCAAACTGTTGCAACAGAGAAGCACGAGAAGTCAGCACGCAGTGCTAGGGTGCTCTAACGCGGTGATACACGGTACCAGTGAAGGGGGATAACACTCGGGAAAGTATCCCCAACGTTTCGTGTTTACGGTCAGATGAATCGGAGGGGGAAAGTTGCAGGTTCACTATGCTAGGGACGTGTGGCGGATGAACGGACCGCGTATTCGGATTCGTCTCGTCGTTTTGAGCGATTTTCATATATATAAAATATTTTCATCCGACTTACAAATTATTTTATATGAATTTCTAAAGTTTTAAACATTTTTAGGAATTTATTTAATTAATTTAAATCAACATTATCCAGAATAGTGTGGGATGACGTCAGCATGATGTCACGGTGATGTCAGCAGTCAGTTGACTTAGTCAATCTGACGTGTGGGTCCTACCGTCATTGACTGTTTGTCTAAACAGATAATTAAGGTTAACTAACAGGGTTAATTAGATTAATTAATAGGAGTAATTAAGTTAATTAGTTCTTTTAATTAATTAATTATTATATTTTTATTTTTTTATTTTTTTAAGGGGGCGGGCCCCACGTGCCATAGGCACAGGGGCCAATCGGGTCGGGCACAGGCATACGGGTGCGGGTGCTCGCACCCGAGCCCACGAGGCCATGTTCGTTCTGGCTGCGAGGGGGGGGGGCGCTGGGGCAGCGCGGCCAGGAGGCGCTGCCGGCGGCCCCGGCCGGCCGGAGCAGGCGCGACAGTGATGAAGGGAGGCGGCCGGCGAGCACCTGTGGGACCGAAGCAGGGCGGCTGCGGCGGACGGAGCAGGAAGCAGCGGCCGTTGGCCAGCGACAGACGGGCCGGAGCGGGGGACACCAGGCGGTGCGCAGCAGCCGGGCGCCCGCGCAGGGGCCGAGGGGGCAGCAGCCCTGGGTGGAGCCGGCCGGACGTAGGCAAGGGAGGGGGTTATGTGAGCTGCGGGCGGGGGTGAGCTCGCGGGCGGCACATCGCGTGCGTGCGTGGCGTCGGCAGTGGACGAGCAGAGCACGGGGCAAGTCGAGGCGATGCTGGCAGAGAGCAGCGGCCGCGGCGGAGCAAGGCGAGGCGTCGGGACAAGTGGGGGTCAGGGGGCTGCTACGGCGCGTGCTGACGCGACAGGAGAGTGCGGCGAGTGTTAGCAGGGTCACGCGGGAGCGCGTGAAGTAGAGCTTCGAGCGCGGCGGCCAAGCCCCGGGAAGGGTGGCTACAACGACTAATTCGACGAGAAAAAGGGGGGAACGGACGGCGCAGCTCACATAGATGACGAGGAGCTTCTCGGGGAGGCGCGGGAGGCAGTGACGGCGGCGGAGTCGACGTCGGCGATGCGGTGGCCGGAGGTTGACGATGGCGACGAATCTGGCGTGGTGGTGGTCCCCGACCTCGATAGCTTGGCATAGGCGACATAGTCGAGGCCAGCGCATTCTCTGGGTATCTCTACGAGGCATAGGGTGGCCTCGGCTCACGCCAACGTCCACGGCACAACGGTGGCTGTGCTCGGGCGAGTGAGCAGAGAGGAAGAGGGGCGAGGGAGATGAGGGAGCTAGCTAGGGTTTGCCAGGGCGTCGAGGTGGTCTTATAGATAGCAGGGAGGTAGTGGATGGACGGCACGTGCACCCTGCCGGCTATGGCGCCGGTGGATGGCCGCCACACCTCTATTCAATGAATAGAGGAAGGGGATAAGAAGTTGGGCTGGTCCTCAACTGTAGTTCAATTAGGCCTAGTAGCACAGTAGGCTTTAGGTATTTTCTCTACGGCTTTCTGTTTTATTAAACAACCTCTATATTTTAGTCTAATTAAAATACGAAACTAGTTTAAAAATAGTAATACTATTTATAGCTCTGCCACAAAAGTTTGGTGCAATGATAAAATACTTTGCATAATTTTATTATTAAAAAAGCATTTTATTAATCGCTTAAGCAACTATATTATTTACTTTAGTGCACTTACACTTTTGCAAAAAGTTGGGTCACCACCACAATTAGTAATGGAATATTTTCCACACTGTGAACATTTTAGAATGCAGTTTTGAGAAACTTTAATTCTGGACTTTAATTCGAATTAGAAATTGAATGATGACTTGGGTCAAATGATGTTTAGCAACAGTAATGTGATGACATGGCACCGTTAGCAAGGGATTTCTGTAGCATGACACTGGGGTTGTTACAAATCTCCTCCACTACAAGAAATCTCGTCTCGAGATTTAGGAGGCAGATTAAGAGGAGAAGGACTCGGGAAGGACGGAGCTCAACACAAGATAGGTCCCTGGGGACTATCTCAGTGATCGTGGCATAGAGGAAATCTCTCGAGTTGAAAATTCAAGAAAGCCATCGAGAGCAAAGTAACGAGGTGCAATTAGAAGCTTCAACCGGGTAAGCAATCATTCGTTTCTTGAAACAGAGGTTGAAATGGGTTCAGAGCAACGAAAATAAGTATAGCACCTAATACCAGAATAGATCATTAGGAAGGTGGCTCGCGAATTGCACACGAAGCCAAAGCGTGAGGAATAACCTTGGAAACGGGGGTGTTCACGAGTGTCAGGTTTTGATCCTGAGGAACTATGGGTTATGGGCCCATCATGTGTGTTAAAGGTAGGAAGGGCGATGATATCAATTTATGTTAGAGCATAGACTAGCAGTTATGTTGGCAACAACGTCGGTACCAAGGGCGAGGGATGAAGAGAACCATTTTCCTGCTCGTGGAATGAGGCAGACCAATAGGTAAGGTTCTCATCCATCGGTGGTTACCGTAATGTTATCAACAAAAGTAATAGGGTCTTACTGACCGAGTTGTACACCAAGGTGTTCACTTAAGCAGAAAATTATTACTTCTTAGCTTATATGTAGATCAAAGAAAGGTTAAACAAAGAAATGGAAAGGAAAATGTGTTTAAACACAATGTAAAGGAGTATATCATTCCCAACATTAAGCAGGGCATGGTATACGTGTCAGGAGATCAAAGTCATGAACATATAGGTTAATGGGGTAAGAAGAATTATGATATGTACCCACACAACAATGTTGGATAGATGATCAAGAAACATTTAGCCTTGCGCTTACAATGTTCTTGTGGATCTTCAGAGTACCACATACATGCTTCGAGATAGCACCGACATGGTCATTGGGTAAGGACCAGACTATGGAAACATAAAAGGATCCAGATGGAACTGCTAGAACAGCTCGTACAATTTCATCACGGAAAATATGAGGTTGTGGCCGATGGGGTCAGCAACAACTCATTCATGATTTCCATATCATGGATTTCCACAATTAAGTGAACAAGGTGAAAATATTGGACACACCGAAGTATATAATGAAGTATGTTCGAGGAGAACATCCATGAGTAGACATTGATCAAAATGTGCACCTGGAAAGATGGAGTAGGTAGCATGACCAATGTTAGAGTGGTGATTCATTAATCAATAGTCTAAGAATGAATTTTCGACCATTAACTTCAAAGCAATAGGGTTGCTAGATGTACAGGATCCAAGCAGCACCATCCACTTGTTGATATCCCGGTTAGAATCAACTCGAGGACCAGGGGACGAACGAGGATGGCGAGAAGTGTTACTTGTATCAAGAATTCATAAGGGGTGGTGAAATTCTCACGACATTCTTGACATGAAAGATGGTAGTACTCCAAGGTAGAGCATATCATAAGCCGGATAACAAGGAACTGAAGGTATAACACAAAACGAGAACAAGTTTGTGTTGGAGGGAATGCAACAATGTTGTCAATGTTAATACAATCATCGAGGGGAAAGGATGGTATTTCCCATCATGACTTCGATTTGCAACTTGGGAGAAGGAAATTCACTTTTGATGATGATCACAATACATTTGTCGAGAGATTTCATTAAGGTGTAATCGATCGGCGATGACATCAAGTCAAATGAAATAATGGAGCGAAAGGTTATTGAAGCCACTAGTACAAGACAAAGTTGAAATCAAACTAGTTGTTCAACGTGAAATGATATGCCGAGGAAGATCGGCGTAAGCTTAGCTCACTGTCATAATTGTGCTTTGGAAAGAAGGACCAGGTAGCATAGTTAATTAGATGCACGATAATGATAAGCAATGGAGATTACTTAGAGTTATAGAATCGGAGTGCGGAATTGATTCACTTATCCGTGTCCTTGAGTGTCTAACAACTCAAAACCTAGGGAAAATTGGAATCGGTGAGAAGTAATACTTGATGAAGAACTCATAAGAAGTACTATGGTTCTGTGACATTATCGAGATACCACGGGGTAATATTCGAAGGTAGATCATAATAGAGGTTGGACAGGTACATTCACCTACAGAGGACAAGTGGTTTAACTTGTCCGAGAAATGGTATTTAAAGGAGAGCATGGTCGGAACCATGATTGAAAAAGGCGAGATCCCAGATATAAGATGAACTTATATCAAGGGGATAATTAATTTAAGAGAAGCTTTAATGACAACATCTACATCGTGTCCATGAGCATGAACAAAAAGTTCAAGGTTGACTCCCACTCCTTCAATGCATAAGCTTTCATTCACTGCTCTATTAAAAATGAATTGATTGCGAAGACTTGCCTGGTGAGTTACCATAGTAGTATGAACCTTGGAAAACTTCGGGTTCACACAGATTAAGGAAGGCATAAGTTCAACCCATCGGGGCATCTTAGACTCCTACTACGCAAACTTCAGGAGCAAAATATACCAGCTCGAAAGCAGAGCATGGTTGAGAAAGCAGATGATATAATTTACCCAAGGCATTATATATCGTGGCAGAACTCATATGGTGTTTGAATATGAAGGACGTTGTCAGATAAAAATCCAACAAAGGAGCGGGTAGTTCACAAGGGATCTGATGTGAGTATCGGTACTCAACCAGAAGGAGAAAGAATGCAAGGATATCAGATTATAGAAACAACTGACTAATTCAAAACTCAAATGCAAAGGAATTATGATTTCCAAATCAAGCGATCAGAAGCAACCGCTCTGATTAAGGATGGGTTAGTTGAAATGACTTAGGGGTACAATCGACCGCAATTTGATTGGCCGAGATCCAACTCATGTTCAAAATGACGTCTGTGCTGGAAAGATATCAACTGATGATTGCGTGCATTCACACACATGTTGAATCATTAGGGTAAGGATGTCAATCGCAAAGGATTTAACGAATATTGCTAGACATATGGATTAACCATAATGCAAGCAGGCAAGATTTTCGGGAACAATAGGCCGCAGAGGATCTTCGGGATATTGGATTGCATTTGAAGGATTTTGTGAGGCATATGATCAACTTGGGATAAACGAATCCCCTCTAAGTGTGAGTAATTATTTGTAGGGGTATTCAGGCGGAAAAGAGCTGCAAGGTAGTCGGAAAAAGGATTCTCGAAAGTCAGAGAATACTTTCGGGTATCTTGTAATAACAAGAACAACTAGGGATGGGAGTATGAACGGCGAGGGTACGCAGTTATCCATAAGGATTCAATGGTATTAAGGATTGCAAAAGAAATGAACACAAGTTCTCAGGAGTAGATCAGAGAATATCTTCGAAGTCTTTTGGTGAAGCAGGCAACCATCTGGAATGAAGGGGCTCTCCGAGGAAAGTCGTTACGAGAATCTAATGTAGCTAGTAAATTCATTTAACCCGAATAGAAGAGAGTTCAGAATCCCAGAGTATAGACGAGGAGTAAAAGATCCTAATACCACCCAATGGCGTCATGGGCCCGTAAGCCACACAGCCATGTTAGTAAAACAGTTTTTCAAAGACTAGACTCAACTTCGGCCAAGGAGTTGGAAAGGGGGTTCCTACAGGCGGTCGGCTCTAATACCAACTTGTGACGCCCCCGATTTGACCGTACACTAATCATGCACGCAAATGTGCACGACCAAGATCAAGGACTCACTGGAAGATATCACAACACAACTCTAGACACAAATTAAAATAATACGAGCTTTATATTACAAGCCAGGGGCCTCGAGGCCTCGAATACATAAGCTCGAATACACAAGAGTCAGCGGAAGCAACAATATCTGAGTACAGACATAAGTTAAACAAGTTTGCCTTAAGAAGGCTAGCACAAAAACAACACGATCGAAAAGGCAAGGCCTCCTGCCTGGGACCTCCTAACAACTCCTGGTCGTCAGCTGTCTCCACGTAGTAGTAGGCTCCGTCGGGGTAGTAGTAGTCGTCAAGGGTGGCTTCTGGCTCCTAGACTCCGCCATCTGGTTGCATCAACCAGCAAGAAGAAAGAAGGGGGAAAAGGGGGAGCAAAGCAACCGTGAGTACTCATCCAAAGTACTCGCAAGCAAGGATCTACAATACATATGCATCGGTATCAATGAAAAGGGTAGTATCTGTGGAGTAAGCTGCAGAATGCCAGAATAAGAGGGGGAGAAGCTAGCCCTATCGAAGACTAGCATCTTTTGGAAACCACCGTCTTGCAGCAAGAGGGGGAAGTAGAATAGTATAACATAAGTCATATTTATGTTGTTGTTCCAACGCTCCGGGATCCTTTCTCGACTCCTGAAGCAACATATCCAATCAATGCCTCAGCATCCAGTTCTAGTTGTAGCGATCGGGATACAACTCCAAGTGTCTGTTACCGTAGGACAGGCTATCGATAGATGTTTTCTTCCCTGCAGGGGTGCACCAACTTACCCAACACGCTTTCTTAACTCCGGCCGGACACACCATCAGGTTATGCCCACCCTCGGCCAAACAATACGCCGCAACCCGTCCTAGGCTTAATAGAGAGGTCATCCACGCCGGATTAAACCCTATGCCCCCAGGTGTCATGGGCCAATCGCCCCGAGAACTCCTCCACGTTGCGTACGCGGCCGGTGAGAAGACCTAGCAACCTCCTTCAAAAAGGTAGGAGCCTAACCAGTCCAACCCGGCGCGCGCCGCTCAGTCGCAATGACGTCAGGTAAGCTTCGGCTGATGTATTCGACGCATAACGCCCATACTATGCCCACGTGATGGTTAACGCTATCAGGCCAGAGGCCCCTTGGATCAAATATCCAAACCGTTTAGTGTCTTGGGAACGCGCGGTAACGAGCAGAGACTCACGAAAATGTGACCCCATCGCCCCATCTCGAGAACTTGCGGCAAGGGCGAGTTCCCGGCCACGTCTCGTATTTATCTCGCGGGCACCTTCCAGGTCAACCCGACTACACATCACTCGCAATTAAGCTCGCGCGGGTACCCCTCAGGGTCGACCCGTCTTTAGTAACCATGTTCAGTGTAAAGTCATAGTAACCATAGTAACTATGTGTCTAACACCAAAGGGAAACCTGAGGAAATCACCCTCGATGGAATACCACCTGATGTTTGTCGTCAAGGTGAACGAAAGAGGAGTCACCCTCGAGGTCCACTCTTGAGGAGTTGCACGACAGTGTCGTTATCGGGAGTGGAGAAAGAGGAATCACCCTCGATGACCACAACCGATGAACTAACCTACAAGGTTAACATCAGAAGTGCTGATGAGGTCTCACCCTCGGCACTCGATAGTAACCCAGTAGTGTCGAGCAACTAAGGGGAAGGTGATGTGCGGTGCCGGGTCCTGGTCTTCTATCCTGTTGATCTGGTCTTCTGATAATCCAGCGGGGCAGTCGGACAATGTGGGGGGGGGTCACTGGTGGATCTCTAACCAGCCTATACTAAGCAGTTTAGTATAAACATGTAAGGTATGAAAGGAGTATCAACAACAGGCTATGCATCAGAATAGTATCATACAAAAAGCAGTAGCAGTTCTAATGCAAGCATAAGAGAGAAGAGAATGGGCGATATCGGAATGATCAAAGGGGGTTGGCTTGCCTGGTTACTCTGGCAAGAAGGAGGGGTCGTCAACACCGTAGTCGATCGCCGGGGCATCATCGGTCTCGGGGTCTACCGAAGAGAAGAGGGGGAAGAAACAGTAAATATAAAGCAAACAGTTGCAACAGAGAAGCATGACAAGTCAGCACACAGTGCTAGGGTGCTCTAACGCGGTGATACACGGTACCGGCGAAGGGGGATAACACTCGGGAAAGTATCCCCAGCGTTTCGTGTTTTTGGTCAGATGAATCGGAGGGGGAAAGTTGCAGGTTCACTATGCTAGGGACGTGTGGCGGATGAACGGACCGCGTTTCGGATCCGTCTCGTCGTTCTGAGCGATTTTCATATATAAAATATTTTCATCCGACTTACAGATTATTTTATATGAATTTCTAAAGTTTTAAACATTTTTAGGAATTTATTTAATTAATTTAAATCAACATTATCCAGAATAGTGTGGGATGACATCATCATGATGTCAGGGTGATGTCAGCAGTCAGTTGACTTAGTCAATCTGACGTGTGGGTCCTACCGTCTTTGACTGTTTGTCTAAATAGATAATTAAGGTTAACTAACAGGGTTAATTAGATTAAATAATAGGAGTAATTAAGTTAATTAGTTCTTTTAATTAATTAATTAATTTTTTTTAAGGGGCGGGCCCCACGTGCCATAGGCACATGGGCCAATCGGGTCGGGCACGGGCATACGGGTGCGGGCGCTCGCACCCGAGGCCACGAGGCCATGTTCGTTCTGGTTGCGGGGGGGTGGGCGCTGCCGGCGGGCACGGCCGGCCGGAGCAGGCACGGCGGTGATGAAGGGAGGCGGTCGGCGAGCACCTGCGGGACCGGAGCAGGGCGGCTGCGGCGGGCGGAGCAGGAAGCAGCGGCCGTTGGCCGGCGATAGAGGGGCCGGAGCGGGGGACACTAGGCGGTGCGGAGCAGCCGGGTGCCGACGCAGGGGCCGAGGGGGCGGCAGCCCTAAGTGGAGGCGGCCGAACGTAGGCAAGCGAGGGGGTTAAGTGAGCTACGGGCGAGGGTGAGCTCGCGGGCGGCGCATCGCGTGCGTGCATGGCGTTGGCAGCGGACGACCAGAGCACGGGGCAAGGCGAGGCGATGCTGGCAGAGAGCAGCGGCCGCGGCGGAGCAAGGCGAGGCGTCGGGACAAGCGGGGGTCAGGGGGCTGCTACGGTGCGTGGTGAGGCGGCAGGAGAGTGCGGCGAGTGCTAGCAGGGGCACGCGGGAGCGCGTGAAGTAGAGCTTCGACCGCGGCGGCCAAGCCCCGGGAAGGGTGGCTACAATGACTAATTCGACGAGAAAAAGGGGGGAACGGACGGCGGAGCTCACATAGATGACGAGGAGCTTCTCGGGGAGGCGCGGGAGGCAGTGACGGCGACAGAGTCGACGTCGGCGATGCGGTGGCCGGAGGTTGAAGATGGCGACGAATCTGGCGTGGTGGTGGTCCCCGCCCTAGATGGCTTGGCATAGGCGACGTAGTCGAGGCCAGCGCGTTCTCTGGGTATCTCTACGAGGCACAGGGTGGCCTCGTCTCACGCCAACGTCCACGGCACCGCGGCGGATGCGCTCGGGCGAGTGAGCAGAGAGGAAGAGGGGCGAGGGAGATGAGGGAGCTAGCTAGGGTTTGCCAGGGCGTCGAGGTGGTCTTATAGACAGCTGGGAGGTAGTGGATGGACGGCGCGTGCACCCTGCCGGCTATGGCGCCGGTGGATGGCCATCACGCCTCTGTTCAATGAATAGAGGAAGGGGATAAGAAGGAGTTGGGCTGGGCCTCAACTGTAGTTCAATTAGGCCTAGTAGCACAGTAGGCTTTAGGTATTTTCTCTTCAGCTTTCTGTTTTATTAAACAACCTCTATATTTTAGTCTAATTAAAATACGAAACTAGTTTAAAAATAGTAATACTATTTATAGCTCTGCCACAAAAGTTTGGTGCAATGATAAAATACTTTGCATAATTTTATTATTAAAAAAGCATTTTATTAATGGCTTAAGCAACTATTTTATTTACTATAGTGCACTTACACTTTTGCATGCAAAAGTTGGGTCACCACCACAATTAGTAATGGAATATTTTCCACACTTTGAACATTTTAGAATGTAGTTTTGAGAAACTTTAATTCTGGACTTTAATTCGAATTAGAAATTGAATGATGACTTGGGTCAAATGATGTTTAGCAACAGTAATGTGATGACATGGCACCGTTAGCAAGGGATTACTGTAGCATGACACTGGGGGTGTTACATAATCTATACAACTCTGGAACCTAAAGCAAGAATGCTTAGTGAAATTATTGAAGACTGCCATGGTCAAATTCCTCAAATTTGATTCTTTTGAAAAAAATTGAGAATGCATATGACCTCTCCAAATTCTTCACACATATACTCTCTTCACAGGTACAAAATGTCTGTTGCTGAATCTCTAGGTTCTCATCAACTTAACTCATTTGCAGCATTCCTCGAAGAAAAGTTACACACTTCCTCAAAAACTTCAATTGTTCAAAATCCTCAAGTGAAGAAAATGGCTGAAGAAATGAGACCTCAGAAGGGAGGCAAGAGACCTGGGACCAACACTGCTTTTGAAATTCCTGGAGATATTTATGCTGACTATTGCACTCCTAATGAGGGAATTCATGGCAAAGAGAACAAGAATCAGCGCAAAGTGCGCATTCAGAGGATTGAGAGGAGATGGGCAAAGGAATGGAGGGAATATCGCTATGTTACTCCCAAGTACATGAAGAAATTCATTGTAAACCCTCCTTCCTCAAGACCTCCTTTGGCTGCAGGCCAAATAGCTGATCCCTCTAGCGTGAGGCGCGCCGAGGAATTTTCCAAGGAATAGGCCAAGCGCCAAGCCATATTTCAAAGGGAAGCTAGAGAAGAAGTGAGGAAATTCAATGAAGACACTACTACTACTGCTAATGCTGCTGAAGCCTCTGCCAGTCAGCCTAAGAAAGCTATGCTGAAGAAATCAGCCGTGAAACCAAGTACCTCAACAACAGTGCCCTCACAGCCTGGCTCTTCAAAGTCAAAGCCCTGAAGACAAATTCCTCAGGTAACTTCTTCAAGGGCACCTCAAGTTCCCTCTGTTGTTGCGTACTCCTCAACTACTGCTGTCAAGTCCTCAACACATGTGCACCTTGCAGCCTATCAACAGACTACAGGGTTCTCAATTGCTTGAGGAGCCTCTGCAAGGTCTTTAGCTCCACCACAATCTTCACCTGGTCCAACCTTGCTGAAAGTGAAGACCACTACTGCACGAGGAAAGAGGCCAAGACCTCAAATGAAAGTGGCTTTCCAAGTTCCATCTGATGACGATGAAGATGATGATGAAGAACTTGCTGAACTCATCAGAGATAGGCAAATGAAGCCCGCTAGAGCCAAGGGCAGTTATGTGCCTCTCATGCTAGATCCGAAGAAGATCATAGACTAAATTTATCTTTGGAACACGGATCCCGACGCACCTCTTCCTGAAATGGATCTCACTCCTGGTCAAAGTCACATGTTGGCTGCTTTCATAGGTGAAGAAAAATGGAAGTATGAACAGACCAGGAAAGCCAAGAAGGACCAGTACAAGAAAGAGTGCTTCTTGAAGAAAAATGTTGTGAACATGTCACCTGAGGACCTTGTGAAACTACAAACTAAAATCAAATGCTTTAGCGATGAATTTGACGGATACCATGCTGATTGGCTAGGAACCAAAGTCAGATTTGTCAAACTCTCCAAGGCTCTCAAACTTGGTGGAGATACCTCAGCGCAAGAAGAAATTCATCTTGCTGAGGAAACTAAAAGCACAGCTGAAAATCACAGTGCTGAAGAAATTCCACCTCCTAATGAAATTGTCAGGGCAACCTCAAATGTTGCGCCTGAAGAACATCTCAGGCCTGCTGAAGAATCTGCTGCATCGCCTAAAGAATCTAAGAATGCCAGGTCTAATGCATTAGTCGTGAATGAAGAAACTAAACCTATTTCATTCACTCCTCCTACAAAGTCTTCACCATTGAAGAATATCAACCTTCCTTCTGCATTAGAAGTGAAGAAAACAAAAGCTGCGGAGAAGGCAGCTGTGAAGAAAAGGAAAGCATCATCAAATGCAGAATCCTCAGCTCCCAAGAAAGTGAGGACTTTGTCAAGCTCCATCACAAACCCCATTGATGCTATTTCGATTTCAATTGTGCTATCAAAGGAGATTGTTCCCTTTGGAGAATAATATGTCATACCTGATGACTTGGATTAAGAGAATCCTTCTATTGCTTCTTCAGAGTAGTTGAATGATGAAACTGAAGTGGAAGAAATCCCTTCAACCCCACTAGTATCATAGCCCATGCCTCAGTTCACTTCTGAAGAGGCCGACGTTGAGGAATTGGAAGAGGAAGATGAGGATGTGGACATTGGTTCTACCACTATAGAGCAGAACGATGATTATTGAGAAAATACTCATCCCAATTCACATATGACAAGTCAACTGCATCAAGTTCCTCAGTCCCGTGTCCAAACTGAAGAAATACATACGGGCTCTGAAGAAGATACAACTTCTCCTCCTTCCAGTCCTGAACAAGCTCCAGCTGAAACAGCTGAAAAATGGAGAAACCAACTACTGCTGAAGAACCTAAAGTTTCAATTCCTTAGGCAGCAGCTCCAGAGCTTGTCAGCACTGAAGCTGCCAAGTCATAATATGTAAATCTTCAGCCCAAGCAGTAAAACCCTTATGCTAACAGGCAGAAATTCAAGGGTGATGATTTCTTCAGTGAGCATCATTTCTTCACTGACTTCAATCCTTATGACTCAGCAAGACATTGACGCAAGAGGTTCTGGACAGCTACCTAGATGAATTTCTATTATTCACTCCTGTTTGACAAAGACAAGATATTTGAACATCGTCAAATTCCTCATATTGACATGGAGTCGATCCCTTGCTTCCAGCATGTTCTGAATGATCTTCACGAAGCTGGGCTTCTGAGTTTTTGCTCTGATATATGCAATTGGAATGAAGAACTCATTCTTCAATTCTACGCTACTCTACACCTCATCGGTGATGCTGCTGATATCAACTCATGGGTGCTTGACTGGATGATTGACAACACTCGCTACAAAGCCCCAATATATGAATTGCGCCATCCCAGTTAATCCTCCTTCTGAAGATGCAAGATTGATGTATGATGAACCTGAACTTCTAGTTCATCTGATGCAAGTCATGATGAGGCCTTTGAAGGCTGGATAACCTCGAAGAACCACCTTCCTAGTGAAGGAATTGTTGTATGTGCCAAGGACAATCTATCGCATTCTGACTAAAACCCTCAGTCCAACCAAGGGCCACAACTCTGAAGAAGAAGACATTGTTAGCATCATGAAGAATCTGTTATTCAATATCATGCATGGGATTCTCATCAACTATCATGATTCCTTCATGAGGACTTTGGCAAATGTCGCATAGTCACCATTTGAGTTGAAGCCTTATGCCCCTTGGATTATAAAATTCACCAGAACAAGGTCTTCAATCAACTACATGGCAGATTGTTAGAATAACCTCAGCTATTTGCCTCCTGTTGATGTCCTCAAACGGACCATTTCCAAAGTTGATGGAAAAGGCAAAGCAGCTGTTATTGATGAAGGTACTCGTCCATTGGATGGATAGATTCGCAAAGCTGCATCCTATTCCACCAATGATGACTCTGCAACCAAAGATTCTCCGGGAAAAGCTTCAAAGCATATTCCTCAAGCAACTGTTCCATGAGTGATGACTGATCGTGAGCTTCTCCTAAGTCTTCATTAGAAGGTCGATCTCAATCACAAGTGGGTCAAGCCCCAGTTTACTTCAATTCTTCAGAACATGGCTGCCACGCAAAACACTGTGAAGAAGAATCACTACTATGCGCATGAAATCTTTGATCGCACTTGTGATATTCTTTCACATCTCTATAGTGCTGAAGAACTCTAGGAGATGGAATTCCAACAGGACTTTGACTGGTCTCAGCCACCTGCGAAGAAATCCAAGAAGGTCAAAGTTCCTCAACTGGTCACAAGTTCATTTTATTCATCGCGCGCGACGGATGAAGATGAAGATTTGACGACACTGCGGCAAGCCCTACCACAACGGACGAACCCACCAACGATGGCGCTCTTCCATCTACATCATGATGATATCCTTCAGGGGCGTTAGTCCCCGTTTTTCGTCCATTTTGGCCATTTGATGACAAAGGGGGGGGAAATTTGAGTTAGTCTTCAAACGGGTCTCTTATATATGGGCTATATTTTTTGTTAAGTTACAACTCTTGCTCTTCTGAGTTGTTTGCTCTGATGAGTTGTAAACTTAAGTCCGATGGTGGTCTGACACTTTTTGAACTGTTTTCTGCATGCTTATTTCCTCAGTACCTTATTGCATGCATGCTGATTTTTGTCAGACACCATATTTCATCATGCATTTCAAATTCTTTATGTCATATGTTAAATGCGTGTATCAATTACAAGATATAGGGGGAGATCTCCATGATATTACTCTACAATGTGCATTTGCTACTCAAGCAAAATCCTCAAATATGCACATCTTCAGGGGGAGTTCTTCTATATCTTGCAATCAAATTCCTCAATATCAATTGTTACACTTCATATTTTTATCCCCGTTGAAAACTTAACCAATTTGTCACCAATCACCAAAAAGGGGGAGATTGTAAGAGCATCTAGTGCCCCTTAGTGATTTTGGGGTATTGAAGACTTATAGGTAAGGGATTAATGTGTTTGTGAGTCTACACATGTACTATAAGTCTGAGGAGTTTGATATTTACGAAGAAAGTCGACCCCTAAAATTGTATGTCTTCAGTTGAAGACTTTGATTTTCTTGATGACTTTGAAAGAGAGGAAATTGTTGTGACCTTGAAGAATTGGATATTCATGCGTGGCTTATGAAGCGTGAAGACTTTTGTTTTTGTAGTTTGATTTTCTTTTTCTTGAGTCATAGGAAACACCGTATTGTTGTCGTTGTATTAAGAACGACACCTATGGGATCACAAGAATCCCTACTATGGTTGCGGGGCGCAGGGTTGAGAGAAGAGCGGATCCAACATTTAGCACACGGTTCGTTTAACCAGGTTCGGGCCGCAAGGATGCGTAAAACCCTACTCCTGCTTTGGTGGATTGTATATATGTGTTCTTCAGCTAGCTATGGGGCGTGAGGAGCTACAAAAAGCCAAATCTCCCTCCTGGTCGCCTCGGGCCTCCTTTTATAGGGAAAAGGGGTTGCCACAGTGGCACATAGGAGGTGGAAAGGGTACAGTGATGCGAGGCTATCCCTCGCATTACATGACAAGGCGCATTTAATGCGTCTTTCTTAGGTGTCCTTGCTTTATCGGGGACGGGGGAGACATCCATCTTGTCCGTCGCCGCTCCTTCTTGTGTCGACACGCGCCCTGGCCAGCGATGCCTGAGATGCCATGTAGGCAGGCAGGCAGCTGAGGTGGCGCAATGGTGGGTCTTCACGAAGATCTGCATGTTGCCACGCAGGTGCCTGCCCAGCTGGTTGGGTCGGCAGCTGCATATGGCGGTGGAGGTTTAGTTGGTGTGGGCCTGATGGTGGCCCTGCAGATGTCCTCGGCAAGGGCCTTGTCGGGGCCCCGACAAGGGTCTTGCCACGGCGCTTGCTGTCATCCCCGGCAAGGTGCTTGCCGAAGGTTTTGTGGTCTTCCTTGGCTGGGATCCCGCCAAGGGTCATCGTCTTCTTAGTGTGTATCTGGTCTTGAATGTCTTCACAAAGATCTGTTTGCCCTATGGGGATGTCTCCCGAATCCTTGCCCCATGGGGGCAGTGGACTCAAGGGTGATCTGCTCCGTAGGCGTGGGGCAAGTTGCCGCGGCAAGGGTCTTGCCGCGGCTGCTAAAGCCGGCCACGACAAGGATCTTGCCGGGGCTGCTAAAACTGGCTCCAGACAAGGTTCTTGCCGGGGAACCCGCTTCGTCCCTTTGCTCTTTGTGGTCTTGGCTTCGGGCTTCAGTCTCCATCGAGCTTCGGTCTTACCCTGGCTCACCTCCCTTGTCGTGCTTGGTATGGCGGTTCCCGTTGCAGAGACTGCCCGTGCACAGTCATAGGGGTACAAAAAGTGTACCCCTATTTTTGTACACTGACAACTGTTAAAGGGGGTTGAGGTAAAACTAAGGAAACACATTTCCAAGTGATGCTCATCTCAAATCCTACATTACCCAATCCTTTCGAGTGAAGCCATTAGAAATCTCATACAGTTCAGTCAATTTCTTCAGTGACAGAGACGAAGTTCTTTTGTTCCTTGAGCAATTTATTCTGATGTGGAGTTAGGAATTCGCCAGTGCGGATTTCCTACAAGTGAGGAACATGATAGCCCTGAGGAATTTGAGAGCTCAAATTTCCGACTGTTCCTGTGCTATGCGCCAGCTGTCCCAAAATATCCTATCCACCTAGCGATCATACAATTTAAGGGCATTTATGTCTTATCATGTCGGGCTGCTCCCTAGGCTATAAATAGCCGCCCCCTTCAACCACTAGCTTGTTGGCTGCTCCAAGAGAAACTAACACTTGTCATTAGAGCAACCCATCCTCCAAGGACGTTGAGCTAAAATCATCAAGTGAGGAAAAACCCCAAACCCCAACACCTAACACCCAAAGTGATTGAGCATCACTGAAGAGAGTATTCATGTGTGGGACCGATGCTTGTTACCTTTGAAGATTGTGCTCTTCCAAACAGTTAGGCGTCAAGTGGTCTAGAGCATCCAAGAGGAATTGTGGATTGCCGGGTGACCAAGTCTGTCAAGGTTTGGAAGTCACATGTGAAGGATTACCATGAGTGATTAAGCGAGGTATGTGCGACCTTTGCTCAAGGGGAATACGGCGAGGACTGTGTGTCCTCAGGTTTGAATACCTAGCCGCCCTAACCAGACGTACAACTGTCACATCAGTTGGAACTGGTCTACCAAATCATTGTCTTTATCAAGCCTACAAGATCTATTTCCTCAACCCTTTCATTTACTCATTCATGTGTTGATGAACTTGATTTGTGCTGTTTGAAGACTTTGACTGAAGACTTTCTCAATTTCCTCAATCCTATTTCTTCAGTATTATGTCTTCAGCATACTTATCCTATTTTACACGCTACTTGTTCTCTGTGTAAGCTTTAATTTCATCATGATAACTATGTCACTACTTTGTTGTGCCTGCACCTAAGTATCTATTCCGCTGCTAGTAGTTTGTTGCTTAGGAAATTTCTCAGCTAGAATTTCCTCAATGAAAAATTTGTATAAATCGCCTATTCACCCCCCTCTAGTCGATATAACACACTTTCAAGAAGCAACTAAGTTATTTTTAGTAGAGAGATTTTTGCACAAGAAATTTATTTGTCGCTAGGCAATCGACAATGGGACGAGTAATCATTATTGCAATTTTATATGAGGGATAGGCATAAGCCAACATACTTTCTCTACTTGGATTATATGCATTGATGATTGGAACTCTAGAAAGCATCCACAATTACCAAAGATCATTAAGGTAAAACCCAACCATAACATTATAAGGTATCAGGTCCTCTTTATTCCCATAGGTAAACAACCTACTTACTCGGGGTTGTGCTTCTGTCACTCATGCCACCCACCATAAGCAAATCATGAACATATTGCAAACCCTACAATGGGGATCCCTCGCGGTTGCGCAACATGGATAGCACCATAGGAGAAGACCAAAATAAAACATGCAAATCAAACCAAACACGATCATAAGTTAACACATTGGGCAAAACAGATCCACTCAAACATCATAGTATAGCCATACATCATTGGGAAATAATATATAGTATTGAGCACCATGTTTAAGTAGATATTACAATGGGCAGAAGAGGTGTTACACTGCTGCATAGAGGGGGAGAGAGTTGCTGATGACGGTGGCGAAGTTGTTGGTGTAGTTCGCCGTCACGATGATGGCCTCGATGGTGTTCCGGATCCATCGGGAGAGAGGGGGAGAGAGCCCCCTTCTTCTTCTTCTTCTTCTTCCTTGATGTAACGCCCCGGACACACATGCCGGTGTTCGTTACTCCCAGCGGGATCTAGACTAGCCCCACATATCAATACTAGACTTTTCTACGCACTTTGTCCTCACTCATGCGCACCCAGGAGCAATTTCCCGGTCGGTCACCCATCCTGAAATTACTCCAAGTTGAGCATGCTTAACTTTGGAGTTCTGTCCGAATGGGCCTACGGAAAAGAAGGAATTCCTTATTGATATGAGTAGTCCATCATCCCTAATAAGCCAGGCTATCACATACACCCCCACTTAGAGGAACTGACGTTCTCGCCGGGCCACATGAACGTTCCCTCTTGGCACATACGTCTGTGCATCCAGTCCGGCACATGTGCCATGCAGTGTACCACGACGGGTCACAAATGTCATGAACAACATGATCGCGCACCTGTCCGCAAACATCCGTGTAACCGCGATGGTCAGCTCTGATACCAACTTGTAACACCCCGGACACACCCGCCAGTGGTCATTACTCCTAGCGGGATCTAGACTGGCCCCACATATCAATAATAGTCTTTTCTACGCAATTTGTCCTCACTCGTGCGCACTCGGGAGCAACTTCCCGGTTGGTCACCCATCCTAAAATTACTCCAAGCTGAGCACGCTTAACTTCGCAGTTCTGCCCGAATGGGCTGCCGGAAAAGAAGGAATTCCTTATTGATAAGAGTAGTCTATAATCCCTAATAACCAGGCTATCACACTTGACCCCCCCCCCCCTAGATGGGAGAAGGGTTTCTCCTCTGGTCCATGCCCTCCATGGCGGCAGAGGGGCAGGAGCCCCTCTGAGAATGGATATATCTCTCTATTTCTCTTCTGTTTTGTGATCCCTGTTTATGGCCTTCCACCATTTCTTAAATTCCCGAGATTTATAACTCCGATTAGGCTGAAATTTTAACACGATTTTATCCGGATATTGGCTTCCTTGCGTCCGAAGTTGACCTCCAACCGACCTTCAGGGAGGCCATAAGCCCCCTAGGCATACCCTAGGTATGGGGCGCACCTCAAGGACTTGTGGGCCCCTCGGGCACCACCTTGCATTGCTCCCACTTCCCAGAATTCACATATATTCCAAAAAAATCTTCATAAGTGTTTATCGTGTTTGGACTTCGTTTGATATGGATTTTCTGTGAAACAAAAAACATGCAACAAACATGAATTGGCACTGGGCACTGTATCAATATGTTAGTCCAAGAAAATCATATAAATTGTTGTCAAAAGTATGTAAAAGTTGTAAAACATTGGCATGAAACAATAAAAATTTATAGATACGACTGAGACGTATCACATGCATCATGACCTCATCCGTGCATCCGACCACAATTTCCTTCTCCGCTGCTAGATGCTCCTCTGCTGATCTCTATAATGCATGCAAAATGGCTATGGGAGGCACTTAATTAGAGGACGGGGCGGTGATTTGGGTGGAAGGTGACACACCGTTGGTCGGGGCGTGTGGGATGGATAAGGAGGAGGAGGATGCCGCGGGTGTGATTTACCTGGCCATATCGACGAGGCCTCGCAACAAGAAGGTTCGCCGATGAGGAGGGGTTGCTGCAAGAAGAAGGGTCGCCAGTGAGGAGGCGGTGCCGCCAGTAAGCATCCGTGAAGGTTTGTACTTGGAAAGCAAGGAGGAACATTGTAAATGTGGCTTTCTGTCGGGGGGGGGGCGGGGAGCTAGATATTGCCACGGTTGCAGAATTTTTTCGCTCGGTGGCATGAGAAATTGGTGCACAGGTGTGGTTCAAACACGGGAGATGGACTTTAGACGATGAAGCTTCCTACGTAAGCCACACAAGAGGATGTGCCAAGATATTTTATATCGCATCCCACACGATTCTTGCTAGTAAACTATTTATGGTTTACCTGTTTTTTTATTCTGATTTGAAAGACCAAATGGTGTTACAGAATGAAAGGATGGTGTTTGAATTTCTGTAACATTTATGTGAAGTGAACATGCAACTATATGAGTGTCGTGTTAAAATTTGGAATTTTTCCGGGTTCGTTTGGCCTTCTATACATTAATTGAGTTTCTAGACATTTAATGTGCATAATTCAGATTTGAACTACAAGCAAATGTTCTAGTGCACCCAAGTTGCTTGAAAAATCACATGTGTCTCCTTGGGTGAATTTCTAGGTCTCACACAAGAAATAGGAATGAAATTCAAACATCTGGGTGCCGTGGCTCGGCCAGAAACATTGAGAAACTTGGTTTTAAAATTAGTGTAAATCCAAAACTCGCCTGAAAATCATTAAACTTGGTATGGTGTTATGACATGGCACCAACATGCTGTGGTAATTTATTTGGACGAATTGGGAAAAGTTTTGGTATAAGCTTGATGCAAACCGGAGCTTCTCTTTAGAAGGATATGGTTCCAAGAGGGAATGTGTCACTTCTGTGTGCGAAACATCATACATTGCCTTTTTCTGCCTTGTTTTTTTACAGAGGTAACATAGAACTATATGAGTGTCATGTTAAAATTTGGAATTATTCCGGGTTTGTTTGTCCTTTTTATACATTAATTGAGTTTCTAGGCATTTCAATATTGGAAACAACTTTAACTCTATTCTTTGCGGACAGACAATTGAAGAAATAAATTGAACATATGATCTTTCATTGTCAATTCAGTAAAGTTTGCTCGGACACGCTCTGCATTATGTGGCAGGATGCTAGACCATGACTCTCCATGATTGCAGAAGCAAAATCACATCGACTAGGCCAATGTTCATGGAAATCTTTCTCTAAGGAGCCTGTAGTATTATGAAAGAATGAATAATAAATATTTCAGAGGCATTTCACCCAACACCAGAACATGGCTTGATAGATTCAAGGAAGACATTGCACTTTTAATATACAGAGTCAAGGAAACCAATAAACTTTTTATTCATAACTTCTTAGAAAGCCTTTATTACAACAATGTATATTTTTATTTAATGTGCCCTAGAACTGGCATAGGACAATTAGCTTCACCGTTCATACAGTCCCCACCGCCCATGTAGTTGTAAATAACATTATGAATGAAATTATACCGTAGAACAATTGCTCTACGGTTCTCGATTCAAAACAAAAATGTGCATAATTCTAATTTGAACTTCAAGCACATGAACCAATGCACGAAAGTTGTTTGAAAAATAACATGTGTGTCCTTGGGTGAATTTGTAGGTCCCATGCAAGAAATGGGAATGATATTCAAACATCTAGGCGTCGTGTCTCGGCCGGAAACATTGAGAAACTTGGTTTTTAAATTCCTGTAAGTCCAAAACTCGCCTTAAAATCATCAAACTTGGCATGGTTTCATGACATGGAACCAGCATGTTGTTGCAAATTTTTTGGCTGAATTGGGACAAGTTTTGGTATAAGATTCTTGCAAACTGGAGCTTCTCTCAAGAAGGCTCAAGGTGCCGAGACAGAACGTGTCACCCCTATGTGTGAAACAACATACATTGCCTTTTCTCACCTAGATTTTTTATAGAGGCATCATAGACCAATAGGAGTTTCATGCTAAACTTTGAAATTATTCCGGGTTCGTTTGGCCTTTCTATACAATAATTGAGTTTCTATGCAATTAATGTGCATAATGCAATTTGAACTACAAGAACATGCTCTAGCGCATCAAAGTTGGTTGAAAAATAACATGCGTGTCCTTGGGATGAATTTCTAGGTCACATGCAAGAAATGGGAATGAAATTCAAAGATCTTGTCGTCGTGGCTCATCCGAAAACATTGAGAAACTTAGTTTTTAAATTTCTGTAATTCCTAAACTCGCCTGAAAATCACGAAACTTGGCATGGTGTCATGACATGGCACCAACATGGTGTGATAAAATATTTGGCTGAATTAACACAAGTTTTGGTATAATCTCTTGCAAACCCGAGCTTCTCTCATGAAGGCTGGTGGTTCCGAGAGGGAACACGTCACCTTTGTGTGCAAAACAACATACATTGCCTTTTCTTGCCCTGATTTTTTTACAGCAGCAACATAGACCAATAGGAGTTTCATGCTAAATTGTGGAATTAATCAGATTTCTTTTGGCCTTTTTATACATTAATTGAGTTTCTAGGCATTTAATGTGGATAATACAAATTTGAACTACAAGCACATGCTCCAGTGCGTCAAAGTTGGTTGGAAAATCCTTTATGTGTACTTGGGGTGAATTTTTAGGTCCCATGCAAGAAATAAGAATGAAATTCAAACATCTCGGCATCGTGGCTCAGGTAGAAACATCAGGAAACTTGGTTTTTAAATTAATATATATCCCAAACTCGCTTAAAAATCATGAAACTTGGCATGCTGTCATGTCATGGCACCAACATGCCATGGTAAAATTTTTGTCCGATTTCAGAAGGCACACACATTAACAACTAACAAAGTCATTTTGGAACAAGCGTTGTCACCTTACAATCAAAAACAGAAGTATTGAAACTGTGGGTGTTGTACTAATCATTTACATGCTGCCACACGCCCTTTTTCATTGGCTATGTGGCACCATGCGGAGTAGCTATTTGAGTACGAGAGGCATGCGAACAGACCGCTGTGCATTCTTATTGGGAAGCGAGCCCTTTGACCTCCATCCGCCACGCACCTCTCTCCAAACTTCTCCATTAATGGCGCCTGAGCCCCTGATTAATTTATAGGCGCTTAATGGTGTGGTTATGTCTCACTCGACTAAGATTTAAGAGAAAAAAGAAAATCTGACAAAAAAATTTGCACGGATCTTGATGTATTATGTGACGGACAAATATAGCATCGACTGAGACTTAGCAAGATTGATATAAATATAATGACGATGGCAATGGATAATAATTTTGTAATTGTGTTACATATTTAGGAAGATAACAAAAAATGCCACATGCGGCAATGCCCAAAAGACACAAGGGCAAAATAAAAAGGAAGACACCCCCGCCAAAAGAGAAGAATAAGGACAACATAGACTAGGTCTCGTGGCGAGCAGCGATGATCTCTTTCACGTCCTCAGTACATTGCTTGGCAATAGCCACAGATTCCTCCATCAGCCTTTCGCGCTTGATGCAGAGCATGTCATTATCTTCCGTAAGTTTCTTGACGATGATACCCATTTTCTTCAACAAGGCAATGGTCTCCTCCTCAAGATTTGCTCTTCTCGCGATCTTCACCCTCAGCTGGTCATGCTTGATGTCGAGCATCGCATTCTCATCCCTAAGTCTCCGGATGACGGAGGTAGCACTCTGAAACGAGGCATTCATCTACTCCTGCAGCTTGGCCTAGCCAGAGATCTAATCCATCAGGTTATCTAGCATAGCGTGCATGCACCTAGGAGAGTCCTTGCCTACCCGCCACTGCAGCGCGGGAGGATCTCTCTCCAGCATCCGCTTCCTGGTGGGACATATGTCCTGCTTCCGCAGTGTGGTTGAACCAGTCTGGTGCTTCAACAGCGCGGCGGGATGATACGTCTCCAACGTATCTATAATTTTCAGTGTGAACAATTACTTTGGAATCTACGATGTAAGATCGGAATTTATCACAAGCAAACACAACTTCTAAAAATTCTTTTTCAGTGGTAGCATAATTTCTTTGAGCGTTGTCTAGATTTTTGCTAGCATAATGAATAACATTTTATGTGTTATCAACTATTTTTTCTAGAACATCTCCTACAACATAATCACCAGTATCACACATAATTTCAAAAGGCAAGTTCCAACTAGGTGGTTGAATTAAAGGTGTAGAAGTCAAGGCTTTCTTAAGTGTTTCAAAGGCTTCTATGCCGTCATCATCAAAAACAAAAGGAACATCCTTTTGTAATAAATTGGTAAGAGGTCCAGAAATTTTAGGAAGTCTTTAATAAACCTCCTATGGAAACCATCGTGACCAAGGAAACTACAAATACCTTTAATATATTGGGACATGGCATTTCCTCAATTGCATAAACTTTAGCTTTATCCACCTCAATACCTTGTTCACAAATTTAATGCCCGAAGACAATACCTTCATTAACCATAAAGTCGCTCTTCTCCCAATTCAAGACGAGATTAGTTTGCTCACTTCTGTGCAAAACTTGGTCAAGGTTGCTTAAGCAATCATCAAAAGAAGTTCCGTAAATGGAGAAACCATCCATGAAAACCTCAACAATCTTTTCACAAAAGTCATAGAATATAGTAGGCATGCATGTTTGAAAGGTAGTAGGTGCATTACATAAACCAAAAGGTATACCTCTATAAGCATAAGTTCCAAAAGGACAAGTGAAGGTGGTTTTCTCCTCACTAGGTTGTGATACGGGTATTTGAGAAAAACCATAATATCCATCAAGAAAGCAAAAGTGTGTGTGCTTAGATAGTCTTTCTAGCATTTGATCGATAAAAGGCAAAGGGTAATGATCCTTCCTGGTAGCTTTATTTAATTTTCTAAAATAAATTACCATTCTATTACAAGTAAAAATTCTCTATGCAATAAGTTCATTTTTATCATTCGGAAAACAGTGATACCTCCCATCTTAGGGACACAATTAATGAGTCTCAACAATCTACTATCGGTTATGGGATAGATTATACCTGCTTCCAAAAGTTTTAGTATTTCAGTTCTTACCACTTCTTTCATCTGAGGATTCAATCGTCGTTGATGATCAAAAACAGGTATAGAATTAGGCTCCATATTAATCTTATGCTGACAGAGAGTGGGACTAATGCCCTTAAGATCATCAAGAGTATATCCAATTGCAGCACATTGCTTCCTCGGAATTTTTAATAATCTTTCTTCTTCATGTTCGAAAAGGTTAGCACTAATAATAACAGGATAAATATTTTTCTCATCAAGATAAGCATACTTCAAAGTGTTTGGCAATTGTTTTAATTCAAACACAGGATCACCTTTAGGTGGAGGAGGACCTCCGAGAGTTTCAATAGGCAAATTGTGTTTAAGGAGAGGTTGTTGTTCAAATAATATTTTATGTATTTCATTTCTTTCATGCATGTGCATATCATTTTCATGGTCTAGTAAATATTTTTCTAGAGGATCTGTAGGTGGCACATCAATAGAAGTAAGACCAGTTATTTAATCTTTACTATGTGATTCTTCATTTCATGGTTGCGTACAAAAGTTGGAAAAATTAAACTCATGAGAGACTTCACGAAAACTAACACTGACAGTATCTTTTTCACAATCTATTTTAGCATTGACAGTGTTTAAGAAGGCTCTACCAAAGATAATGGAACAAAAATTATTTTGTGGGGAACCAAGAAGTAGAAAATTAGTAGGATATTTTATTTTACCACACAAGACTTCAACATCTCTAACTATCCAAAGTGGTGTGATGGTCTCACCGTTTGCAATTTTAATAGTAACATATATGTCTTCTATTTCAGTGGGTGCTATGTCATTCATAATTTCTTGGTATAAGGTAAAAGGAATAGCACTCACACTAGCACCCAAATCACAGAAGCCATGTTAGCAGTGATTTCCACTTTTGACAGAGACAACTAGCATGCCAACTACACATCTATGTTTATCTTTCTCATCGGGTTTGGCAATTCTAGCAGCTTCACCAAGAAAGTAAATAACATGCCCATCATTATTATTTTCCAAGAGATCTTTAACCAAAGCAACACTAGGCTCTACTTTAATTTGTTCAATAGGTTTAGGTGCTTTTATATAACTTTTGCGAACCACACCTGAAACCTTAGCATGTTCCTTTATCCTAACAGGGAAAGGTGGTTTTTCAATATAAACGGTAGGCACAACTGGATCAACATTGTAAATGATAGTATCATCTTTAGCTATTTCCGGATCTTTAATTTCTTATTCAATAGGGGGATGATATTTAATCCACTTCCCCTTAGGGAGATCAACATGAGTAGCAAATGATTCACAGAAAGAGGCTATTATCTCAGAGTCAAGTCCATATTTAGTGCTAAACTTGTGAAAAGCATTGGTGTTCATAAAAGATTTAACACAATCAAATTCAAGCTTAATACCAGACTCTTTACTTTCATCGAGTTTCCAATCTTCAGAGTTGCATTTAATTCCTTCTAAAAGATCCCACCTGAATTCAATAGTCTTCTTCATAAAGAAACCATCACAAGAAGTATCGAGCATGGATGGATCATTAGGAGAAAGCCGAGCATAAAAGTTCCGAATAATATTTTCTCTCAGGATCTCTTGATTGGGGCATGAATATAACATTGACTTAAGCCTCCCCCAACCTATAGCGATACTTTCTCGTTCACGGCCAAACGTTATATATGTAATTCTGATTAGGATGAACTAGATGCATAGGATAGAATTTTTTAAGAAATTCCAATTTCAATCGATTCCTATTCCAAGATCCAATATCATTGCATAGCATATACCATGTCATTGATTTTCCCTTCAAATATTAAGGGAACACCATCTTCTTAGCTTCATCTTCGGGAAAACCAGCAACCTTAAATAATCTATAAATTTCATCCACGTATAGTAAGTATGCATCAGGATGTTTAGTTTCGTCTCCTGCATAAGGATTAGCTAGCAGTTGTTCTATCATACTGTAAGTGCATCTAGTGCCCCTTAGTGATTTTTTGTATTGAAGACTTATAGGTTAGGGCACTAATGCGTTTGTGAGTGTACACGGGTCTTATAAGTCTTTGAGGAGTTTGATATATCTGAAGAAAGTCGACCCCTAAAAATGAATGTATTCATCTGAAGACTTTGGTTTTCTTGAAGACTTTGAAAATGAAGAAAAGGTATTGATGCGCGGACTATGAAGTGTGAAGACTTTTGTTTTCGTAGTTTCATTTCCTTCTTTTGAGTCATAGGAAACACCGTACTATTAAAGGGGGTCGAGGTAATACTAAGGAAAAATTTCCAAGTGATTCTCATCTCAAAGCCTACACATACCCAATCCTTCGAGTGAAGCCTTTGGAAATCTCTTGCAATTCAGTCAAGTTCTTCATAACAGACACGAAGTTCTTCTGGTCTCTGAGGAATTTGTTCTGACTGAGGAGTTAGGATTCTGCGAGTGCGAAATGCCTACAGTGAGGATCATGATAGCCTTGAGGAATTTGAGAGCTCAAATTCCCGACCATTGTTGTGCTTCGCGCCAGCTGTACCAAACATATTATCCATTGAACAATTTTATCATTAGGGGCATTTATGTTATATCATGTCGGGCTGCTCCTTGGCTAAAAATAGCCCCCCCTTCAAGCACTAGTTGGTTGCCTACTCCAAGAGAAACTGACACTTGACATTTAGAGCATCCCATCCTCCGAGGACTTCAAGAGAAAATAATCAGTGATGAAAAACACAAAACCGTAACACCTGAAACCCAAAGTGTTCATCTGTGGAACCGACGCTTGTTACTTTCGAGGACTATTCATCTTCCAAGCGGTTAGGCATCATGGTCTAGAGCATCCAGGAGGAATTGTGAATTTTTGGGTGACCAAGTCTGTGACGGTTTGGAAGTCACCTTGAAGACTTACCACGAGTGATTGGGCGAGGGTTCTGTGACCATAGACGAGAATACGGTAAGGACTGTGTGTCCTTTGGTTTAAATACCAAGCCGCTCCAACCAGACATACAACTGTCACAACAGTTGGAGCTGGTCTACAAAATCCATGTCTTCACCGAGCTACTGGCGCTATTTCCTCGACCCTTTCATTTCATCGCTTACTTGTTGATGCAATTGATCGCTATTGTTTAAGACATTGACTCAAGACTTTCTCAATTTCCTCAATCCTATTTCTTCAGTCATTCTGTCTTTCGCTTACCTGTCCTGTTTACACGTTGATGTCTACTACGCAACTTTATTCTTGTAAACTCATGTTGGGGCTCCAAGCGCAGAGTTTTGTAGGACATTAGCAATTTTCCCTCAAGTGTATGACCTAATCTTTATGATACGTCCATTTTGCATCGTGCTTATACATTGATATTTATTGCATTATGGGCTGTCATTACACATTCTGGCACAATACTTATGCCTTTTCTCTCTTATTTTACAAGGTTTACACAGAGAGGGAGAATGCCGACAGCTAGAATTCTGGACCGGAAAGGAGCAAATCTGAGAGACCTATTCTGCACAAATCTAAAAGTCCTAAAACTTCACAAAGAATTATTTTGGAATATATAAAAAATATCAGGCGAAGAAAGCACCTGAGGGGACCCACCAGGCATCCATAAGGGCCAGGGGCGCGCCCTACCCCCTAGGTGCGCCCCTGTGCCTTGCCGCCAACCTGGCAGGCCCCCGGTGCCCATCTTTTTCTATATGAAGGGTTTTTACCTGGAAAAAATAAGGAGGAAGCTTTCGGGATGAAGCGTCGCCGTCTCGAGGCGAAACTTGAGAAGAACCAATCTAGGGCTCCAACGGAGCTATTTGATGACCCACAAGTATAGGGGATCAATTGTAGCTCTTAAAGATAAGTAAGAGTGTAGAACCCAACGAGGAGCAGAAGGAAATGACAAGTGTTTCTCAGTAAGGTAATGTTTGCAAGTGCTGAAATTGTAAGTAGCAGAGTAGTTTGATAGCAACATAGTTTTGTAACGTCCAAGTAACCATAGTAGTAGCAAATGTGAAGCAAGATAGCCCAATCCTTTTTAGGCAAAGGATACGCCAAAACGGTCTCTTATAATAAGCAAAACATTCTTGAGAGTACACGGGAATTTCATCTAGTCACATTCATCATGTTGGTTCAATTCGTGTTCGCTACTTTGATAATTTTATATCTGGGTAGATCGGTGCTTAAGTGATGCTCTTACATGAAAAAACCTCCTACTTATGATTAACCCTCCTGCAAGCATCCACAACTACGGAAAAGTATTAAGAATAAATTCTAACCATAGCATTAAACTTTTGGATCCAATCGGCCCCATACGGAATAGTGCATAAACCAGGGTTTAAGCTTCTTTCACTCTTGCAACCTACCATCTAATTGGTACTCCACAATGCATACCCTTAGGCCCAAATATGGTGAAACGTCATGTAGCCGACGTTCACATGACACCACTAAGTGAATCACAACATACACACTATCAAACTATCGAACACATATCAAATTCACATGATTACTTGCAACATGATTTCTCTCGTGACCTCAAGAACAAAGGTAACTACTCACAAGTGATGAACATGCTCAAGATCAGAGGGGTAATATATACCATAATGGATCTGAACATATAATCTTCCACCAAATAAATCATTTAGTAATCAACTACAAGATGTAATCAACACTACTAGTCACCCACAAGCAACAATCTACAGTTCCGGTAACAAGATTGATCACAAGAGATGAACTAAGGTTTGAGATAAGATGGTGCTGGTAAACATGATGATGAAGATAGCCCTTCCCAAGATGGGAGCGTTGTTGGTGATGGTGATGACGATGATTTCCCCCTCCGGGAGGGAAGTTCCCCCGGCGAAATCGCTCCGTCGGAGGGCAAAATTGCTCATGCCCAAACCCCACCTCGAGGCGGTGGCGTTCGGAACCAAAAATCCTCCCTTCATTTTTCTAGGTCAGAGGGGCTTATATACCAGAAGACGGACACCAGAGATGGGCCTAGGTGAGCACAACCCACCAGGGCGCGCCTAGGTGGGTTGTGCCCACCTGGTGGGCCCCTTTTGGTGGTTATCAGCTCCAGTATTTCTTAAATACTCCATAAAATATCGCCGTGAAGTTTCAGCTTGTTTGGAGTTGTGTAGAATAGGTGGCCTTACGTAGCTTTTCCAGGTCCTGATTTCCAGCTGCTGGAATTCACCCTCTTGGTGTATACCTTGTAAATTATGAGAGAAAAGGCATTATAATTACTCCAAAAAGCATTATTATACATAATAACAACATAAATAATGCTAATAAAACATGATGAAAAATGGACGTATCAACTCCCCCAAGCTTAGACCTCGCTTGTCCTCAAGCGAAAACCGAAAACGAAAAACATGTCCACATGCTTTGAGAGAGAGGTGTCGATAAAAACAAAATAAGGACATAGAAGCATCATGTTGATTATTATAGCAGCAACAAATTTAAACATGCGAATTTTATCAAAGGAATTGTATCATAGACTTATCATGAATAAGTGACAGTTCATCACACTACTGAAGTATAAAGCATAAACTCTATTAGAAACCAACAAACTATGTTTTCAGTCAACTTTGCAACTAAAATTCATCATTTTTTCAGGAAGGGTCACGTATCGGAGCCTTTAGGCAAGTTCACATACTCAACCATCATATAGTCTTCTATGATTGCTAACACTCACCGCATACACATGAGCAAATGGTTTCAACCGGACACATAGAAAGATAGGGGCTTATAGTTTTGCCTCCCAATGTACTCACCTCAAGGGTGATGTTAACAATAATAACTCATGTCACCCATATTCAACTGGACATATATGCATATATCTTTCCTCACCACATGATGCTTGCCAAAGGATAAAATAAAAAGGAATAGAGAGAAAACTTTGACTGTTTGCATAAAAGTAAAAGATAGGCCCTTCATAGAGGGAAGCAGATGTTGCCATGCGCTTATTTGTTTGTATGCTCAATCCATTAGTGTAAATGGACGTCATGTTACATTACCCCTTGTGATAGCAACCTTTATTATGCAATCTCTTGCTTTTATTCTTCACCATCACAAGTTCGTGCAATGCTCAATTTTCTCTTACACTAAATGATCTCACACTTTTAGAAGCAATTTTTTATTGCCTTATTGCACCGATGACAACTTACTTAAAGGATCTTACACTATCCTAGATAGGTATGGTGGACTCTCGAAAAAGGTTTGGGTTTAAGGGTTTTTGGATGAACAAGTAGTATCTCTACTGGTGCGGAATTTTTGGCATGAAAAGATATTGGGCAAGCACCCCATGTTAAAGGATCTATGACAATATGACTTCTACGTGAATATGAACAAACAAAAATCATTAAGTTGTCTTCCTTATCCAACATCAACAATTTTGGCATATAATATTTTGATGGGGGCTCACAATCACAAAATATTTCTAGATAGTATATTTATATGTGGATCTTCTCTTCCCTTATTAATTCTTTCATGAGTTGCATCATCGACCAATGCTATGTTTGTCAACCTCTAATAATTTTTTTTCTACTTATACTTTTCCTTATGTTGTGATATCACCTACCATAAGATTAGCATATGATCTTCTTAATTTATTTCCTTTCCTTTATTTATTCAATTATAACTTTTTCTTTTTATCGTAGCAAGAAAGTAAAGAAAGTAAAAACTCAAAACTAAACTTTATTATATATCTCGCACATGATTACGAAGATAGATCACTAAGCAAAATCAAAAAGAAAGGATCAAAGTAAACTTTCATTTATTCTAAGGCAAAAGATCGAACTAAGATAAGTAAATGCAAAAGGATAGTAGCGATTATATGATACCTAGGCACCTCCCCCAAGCTTGGCGAAAGCTAAGGGAAGTGCCCACACCCGATACTTAGTTTTCCTTTGGTGATTAAGAAGATGGTGGTGGCGAAGTAGAGGCGATCTTGTCTTTCAGGGTCAAGAGGTCCTCCAATCTACTAATGACGCTCCGAAGAAAGGTAATGTGCTCTCGATGAAGAATATTTTCACGAGTGAGATGTTTGTTTTGCACACGAACCGTTTCAATGATCCGAAAGGCTTCAATCTCAGTGGGAGTAAGTAAAGCATAATAGGGTTTAAGGATTTCTTATTCCTCCTCTTCCACTGGCGGTGTCTTGTTAATTGGTGGTACTTGATCACCGACAACCTCCATGCCCTTGTCATCTTTTGCAGCTTCTACGGGTTCTTCCTTCTTCAGCTCGATCTTCATCAGCCAAGCATCTTCTTCCATCAGGTTGGAGGAGGAGGAAGACATGATGCCTGGCTTAGTAGATCTGACCGATAATAGCAAGGAAAGAAAACAGAGGATTTCTCCGTGATACGGTGGTTCTCAGGTTCGGGGAGTATATAAATAATTTTTTCTTGGGAAACAAGTAAGCTGTAGAAAAACGGAGTCCGGAAGGTGCCTAAGGTGAGCACAACCCACCTGGGCAAGCCAGGCATGCCTGGCGCGCCCTGCTGTCTTGTTCCCACCAGGGTGTGCTTCCCGGTAGTTTATTATTTTTCTCTTTTTGTAAATATTCCAAAACTGATCGAAAAACATTTTTGCGGATTTTTCGGAGTCTGTTTACATACAGTATCACGTACCTCCTTATTTTGACGATTCTGGAGTGTTTCAGAAGGACTCTTTTATGTGTTCTTCCGGTGTCAAAGTTTGGATAATGTGCTTTCAACATTAACGGGCATACCGGAGATATAATGCTTTATTCGTGACCCATTAACAACCTTCGGGTTAGTGCCTTCAGGATTATTTATCTTGATGGCTCCACACCGATAAACCTCCTCGATAACATAGGGGCCTCCCCATTTGGAGAGGAGATTGCCTACAAAGAACCTGAAACGAGAGTTGTACAAAAGAACATATTCTCCGACTTTGAACTCACGCTTCTGGATTCTTTTATCATGCGATCTTTTAAATTTTTATTTAAATAACTTAGCATTTTCGTAAGCTTGGGTTCTCCATTCATGTAATGAGCTAATATCAAATAACCTCTTTTCACAAGCAAGTATGAAATCATAATTGAGTTCCTTGATTGCCCAAAAAGCTTCTATGTTCTAACTCAAAAGGCAAATGACAAGCTTTACCATAAACCATTTTACAAGGAGACATACCCATAGGATTTTTATAAGTTGTTCTATAAGCCCAAAGTGCATCATCTAATTTCTTAGACCACTTCTTCCTGGACCTATTGACAGTCTTCTGCAAAATTAATTTTATTTCTCTATTACAAATCTCAACTTGACCACTAGACCGAGGATGATAGGGTGATGCAATTCTATGGTTAACATCATATTTAGCAAGAATTTTACGGAAAGCACCATGAAAAAAGTGTGAACCACCATTAGTCATTAAATATCTGGGAACTCCAAACCTTGGGAAAATAACTTCCTTAAGCATTTTAATAGAGGTGTTGTGATCAGCACTACTGGTTGGAATAGCTTCTACCCATCTAGTAACATAATCAATAGCAACCAAAATATGTGTATACCCATTAGAGGAAGGAAAAGGTCCCATGTAATCAAATCCCCAAACATCAAATGGTTCAATAGCAAGTGAATACTTCATAGACATTTCTTGACGCTTACCAATATTAGCTATCCTTTGATATTCGTCACAAGATGAGTCATACTTATGCGCATCTTTGAAGAGAGTAGGCCAATAAAATCCATACTGCAATACCTTGTGACTTGTGAGCAGTTCTATCTCCAGCATGATGTCCTCCATATGCTTCGAAGCGACACTTCCCAAGGATTTGTCCCTGTTCATGCTCAGTTACACAACGTCTAATAATACCATCTACTCCTTCTTTATAAAGATGTGGATCATCCCAAAAGTAGTGTCATAAATAATAAAATAATTTTTTCTTTTGTTGATAAGTGAAATTATGTGGTAAATATTTAGCAACAATGTAATTAGCATAGTCAGCATACGAAGGAGTACTATTAGTAACATTTATTGCAGCTAACTTATCATCAGGAAAACTATCATCAAAAGGTAGGGTCATCAAGCACATTTTCAAGTCTAGACAAGTTATCAGCTATGGGGTTCCGATGTCCTTTTCTACCAATAATATGAAAATTAAATTCTTGTAGCCGAAGAACCCACCTAGTAAGTCTAGGTTTAGCATCTTTCTTTTCCATAAGATATTTAATAGCGGCATGGTGTGAACAGTTACTTTTGAATCAGCAATGTAAGATCTAAATTTGTCACAAGCAAACAGAACTGCTAAGAATTCTTTTTTAGTGGTAGCATAATTCTTTTGAGAACTGTCTAGAGTTTTACTAGCATAATGGATAACATTCAGTTTCTTATCAACTCTTTGTCCTAGAACAGCACCAATAGCATAATCACTAGCATCACACATAATTTCAAAAGGTAAGTTCCAATCAGGTTGTTGAACTATGGGTGCAGAAATTAAAGCTTTCTTAAGTGTTTCAAAGGCCTCAAAGCAATCATCATCAAAAACAAAAGGAACATCCTTTTGTAAAAGTTTAGTGAGAGGTCTAGAAATTTTAGAAAAAAATCTTTGATAAATCTCCTATAGAAACCTGCATGACCTAAAAAAACTACGAATACCTTTGATATCCTTGGGGAATGGCATTTTCTCAATTGCATCAACCTTAGCTTTGTCCACTTCAATACCCTTTTCAGAAATCTTATGACCAAAAACAATACCTTCATTAACCATAAAGTGGCATTTCTCCCAATTCAAGACAAGACTTGTTTGTTCACATCTCTGCAAAAGTCGATCAAGATTGCTTAAACAATCATCAAATGACTTCCCATAAACGATTAAATCATCCATGAAAAATTCTACAATCTTTTCACAAAAGTCAGAGAATATAGCAGTCATACATCTTTGAAAGGTGGCAGGTGCATTGCATAAACCAAAAGGCATACATCTATAAGCATAAGCTCCAAAGGGAGAAGAAATATAGTCTTTTCTTGATTAGGTTGAGAAACAGGTATTTGTAAAAAGCCAGAGTGTCCATCAAGGAAGCAAAAGTGTGTGTGCTTTGATAATCTTTCTAGCATTTGATCTTGATCTTTTCTAGTGGCTTTATTTTAATTTTCTAAAATCAATAACCATTCTATAGCCTATAACAATTCTTTGTGGAATAAGTTCATTCTTATCATTAGGAACAACAGTAATACCTCCTTTCTTAGGGACACAATTAACAAGACTTACCCATCTACTATCAGCTATAGGGTATATTATACCTACTTCCTGAAGTATTAATATTTCCGTTCTTACCACTTCTTTCATCTTCGGGTTTAACCGATGTTGATGATCGGCAACTAGTTTAGCATCAGGTTCCATACTAATCTTATGCTGACATAGAGTGGGACTAATGCACTTCAAATCATCAAGACTATACCCAATAGCAGCTCGGTGCTTCCTTAGAACTTGCAATAATCTTTCTTCTTCATGCTCTTAAAGGTTAGCACTAATAATAACAGGATATATCTTATTTTCATCAAGATAAGCATATTTCAAAGTGTCAGGTAATTGTTTTAGTTCAAACACAGGATCACCTTTAGGTGGAGGAGGATCTCCTAAAGTTTCAATAGGTAGACTGTGTTTAAGCAGAGGACGTTGCTCAAAGAAAATATCATCTATTTCATTTCTTTAATGCATTTGTAAATCATTTTCATGATCTAGCAAATATTGTTCTAGAGGATCAGTAGGAGGCATAGCAATAGAAGTGAGACCAATAATTTCATCTTTACTAGGTAATTCTTTTTCATGAAGCTTTCTATTAAACTTAGAGAAATTAAATTCATGAGACTCATTACCAAAACTAACACCGATAGTTTCTTTTTGACAATCTATTTTAGCATTAATGGTGTTCAAGAAAGGTCTACCAAACATAATGGGACATAAGTCATCTTGTGGGGAACCAAGAACAAGAAAATCAGTAGGGTATTTTATTTTCCCACACAAGACTTCAACATTTCTAACAATCCCAATTGGTGATATAGTGCCTCTATTACCTAGTTTAATAGTGACATCAATGTCTTCTATTTCTGTAGGTGCTATATCATTCATAATTTCTTGGTATAAAGAGTAGGGAATAGTACTCACACTAGCACCTATGTCACATAAACCACGATGCAATGATCTCCTATTTTGAACGAGACAACGAGCATGCCAACAATAGGTCTATGTTTATCCCTTTTATCAGGTTTGGCAATTCTAGTAGCTTCTTCATTAAAGCAAATAACATTCCCATCTACATTTTCTTCCAAAAGATCCTTGACCATAGCAATATGAGGCTCTACATTAATTTATTCATCAGGTTTACGTGCTCTAACATAAATTTTGTTAACCACAGTTGAAACTTTAGCATGCTCCTTTATCCGAATAGGGAAAGGTGGTTTTTCAATGTAGGCAGTAGGAACAACTGGATCAACATTATAAAGTATAGTTTCTTCTTTAACTGGTACCGGTTCTTTAATTTCTTCTTTAACAGCTGGGTGATATTTGAACCACTTCTCTTTAGGGAGATTAACATGAGATGCAAAGGATTCACAAAAAGAGGCTACTATCTCAGAGTCAAGTCCATATTTAGTGCTAAACGTTGAAAAGGCATCGGTATTCCTAAAAGATTTAACACAATCATACTTAAGATTAATACGTGACTCTTTAACTTCGTCAAGTTCCCAATCTTCAAAGTTGCATTTAACTCTTTCTAAAAGATCCCATCAAAATTCAATAGTTTTCTTCATAAAGGAACTAGCACAAGAAGTATCAAGCATGGATCAATCACTATGAGAAAGCCGAGCATAAAAATTCTGGATAATAATTTCTGTTGAGAGCTTGTGATTGTGGCATGAATATAACATTGAATTAAGCCCCCCCCCCCAAGCTTGAGCGATAATTTCTCCTTCACGAGGCCAAAACTTATATATATAATTCCGATCACGATGAACTAGATGCATAGGAATTATTTTTGGTGAAACACCATTTTCAATCAGTTCCAGTTCCAAGGTCCAATATCATCGCATAGCCTATACCATGCTAATGCTTTTTTCCTTCAAAGATAAAGAAAAAACCTTCTTCATAACTTGATCTCTAGGTAGACCTGCAAGCTTAAACAATCCACATTTTTTTCCACATATATCAAGTGCATATCGGGATTTTCGGTTCCATCTCCTGCATAAGGATTAGCTAGCAGTTGTTCTATCGTACCCGAAGGGATTTCATATTCAATATTTTCAGTAGGTGCAGCGGGTTGAGGGGTAGCTAATTGTGGTTTCGGTCGAGGTGAAGATACCCCAAACAAACCCCTAAAAGGATTGTTCTCCATAGTAACAAGTGACAATAAATTTCAGCACACTCCCCGGCAATGGTGCCAGAAAATTGCCTTGATGAACCACAAGTATAGGCGATCAATTGTAGCTCTTTTCGATAAGTAAGAGTGTCGAACCCAACGAGGAGCAGAAGGAAATGACAAGTGTTTCTTAGTATGGTAAAGTCTACGAGTGCTGAAATTGTAAGTAGCAGAGTAGTTTGATAGCAAGATAGTTTTGGAACGAGCAAGTAACGATAGTAGTAGCAAATGTGGAGCAAGATAGCCCACTCCTTTTGAGGCAAAGGACTGGCCAAACCGGTCTCTTGTAATAAGCAAAGCGTTCTTGAGAGTACACGGGAATTTCATCTAGTCACTTTCATCATGTTGGTTCAATTCGTGTTCGCTACTTTGATAATTTGATATGTGGGTGGATCGGTGCTTAGGTGTTGTTCTGACTTGAACAAACCTCCTACTTATGATTTGTGACGCTCCGAGACCGATGCGCCTGGTGTCTTCCAGTTATTCGCTGCCATTGACATGTCATCTGCTTACGTGTTGCATCTTGCCATGTAATCATGTGCATTGCATCCTCATGGTTTTCAAAACTTGCATCCGTCCGAGTCCGCCCGTCCTTTGCGTTGTCCGTTCTGAGCCCAGACACACTCGCATGCGCCCACATCACCTCCGAATATTTATTTTATAAGTGGTCGGAAAATGTTCTCGGAATGAGGCGAAACTTGGCGTGTGGTCTTGTTATATCATAGGTAGACCGCTTGAAAATTTTCGTCGCATTCAGAGCTCGTTTGATAGCACAACCGTTAAACTATAGCGGCACTATCGTCGGATAAAACGTCGGACGTTTTCGGTCTCCGAAAAACCCCGCCGGGCCACCCTCCTTCCTTCTCTTCTCAGCCCGAGGCCTCTCCGCACAGCCCCTCCTAGGCCATCCTACCCCTCCTCGCGTCCGGTGTCGTTCGATCCCGATCGAAGGGCTCCGAAACGGCCTAAAACCGACTCCTAACCCTAATCCTAGCCCCCCTTCCCTATATAAACTCCTTCCCCATGCCATTTTTGGCCTCCACCAACCTCCTCACCAAAATTTCGCGCCATCGACCCACTATAGACACTGGCGCCGGCGCTCCCCTTCGTTTCTGCACCGCTCCACCTCGCTCCTGCCACTTGGCCAGTTGCCAATGGCCAGCCGCACCCTGAGCGCCGCTCCCCGCCAATCGAAAGACGCCACGCGGCTTCCCCGCGCCCCTCCTCGCGCCACCAGTCGTTGCGGCCCACGGAGCCCATCTTGGGCCCGCATAGGCCCAGATCTCCGCCGCGGCCCGGCGCGGGCCGCCGGCTCCCCGCTCTCATGCCCCGCTGCTCGATCGGATCGAGCTCGATCCCGAGCGCTGCTCCACCGTCGCCTTCGACCCCGCCGCCGGTCGGAGCTCCGTGTGATGGTCTGGCTTATTAGGGATGATAGACTACTCATATCAATAAGGAATTCCTTCTTTTCCGGGAGCCCATTCAGATAGAACTCCAAAGTTAAGCGTGCTTTGCTTGGAGTAGTTTCAGGATGGGTGACCGACCGGGAAGTTGCTCCCGGGTGCGCACGAGTGAGGACAAAGTGCGCAGAAAAGACTAGTATTGATATGTGAGGCCAGTCTAGATCCCGCCAGGAGTAACGACCACCGGCGGGTGTGTCCGGGACGTTACAAGTTGGTATCAGAGCCGACCCTCGCGGTTACACGGATGTTTGCGGACAGTTTGCAGTCATGTTGTGCATGACGTTTGTGACCCGTCGTGGCACACGACATGGCACATGTGCTGTCCTGGAAGCACAGACGGTTGTGCCAAGAGGGAACGTTCCTGTGGCCCGACGAGGACGTCGGTTCCTCTGAGTGAGGTTGTATGTGATGGCCTGGCTTATTAGGGATGATAGACTACTCATATCAATAAGGAATTCCTTCTTTTCCGGGAGCCCATTCAGATGGAACTCCAAAGTTAAGCGTGCTCTGCTTGGAGTAGTTTCAGGATGGGTGACCGACAGGGAAGTTGCTCCCAGGTGCGCACGAGTGAGGACAAAGTGCGCAGAAAAGACTAGTATTGATATGTGAGGCCAGTCTAGATCCCGCCAGGAGTAACGACCACCGGCGGGTGTGTCCAGGGCATTACACTCCACCACCGAGCGTCGTTGCCTCCAAGCCAGTCTCACTTCTGCATGCTCGTCCCTCCTTCCCCTGCATCTCATCTTGTCTCTCTCCCTCACCCACCTATCTATCCCACGCAGGAACCGCCGCCGCCATGGCCTTAGATCTGTGTCGCCATCACCGGAGTTCGCCGTCCACCGCCATGATCCGGCGGATCCGTCACCCCTGCACCCGTTCCCGGCCGTCCTTGCCGTCCCACCTCACTGAAGCCCTGCGCCATCGTTCCGCGTCGCCGGCCCTTGCTACTTCTCGAGCTTGCGTTGTATTCCCCCGAAGAGGAAAGGGTGATGTAACACAGTAGCGTAAGTATTTCCCTCAGTGTTTTAGAACCAAGGTATCAATTCGGTAGTATACCACGCGCGAGTCCCTCGCACCTGCAGAAACAAATAAGAACCTCGCAGCCAACGCGATAAGGGGTTGTCAATCCCTTCACTGTCACTTACGAGAGTGTGATCTGATAGATAGGATAGGATAATATTTTTGGTAATTTTGGTATATAAATGGAAAGTAAAGAAAGCAAATAAGAAACAGCGATATAAATTGGCTAGTTGACGGGAAAGTAATATGATAAAGATAGACCAGGGGGCCATAGGTTTCACAAGTAGCTTCTCTCATGATAGCAGAATTCTACGGTGGGTGAACAAATTACTGTCGAGCAATTGATAGAAAAGCACATAGTTATGAGAATATCTAGGCATGATCATTGTATATAAGCATCACGTCCATGACAAGTAGATCGAAACGATTCTGCATCTACTACTATTACTCGACACATCGACCGCTATCCAACATGCATCTAGAGTATTAAGTTCATAAGAACAGAGTAACGCTTTACGCAAGATGACATGATGTAGAGGGATAAACTCAAGCAATATGATATAAACCCCATCTTTTTATCCTCGATGGCAACAATACTATACGTTCCTTGCTGCCCCTACTGTCACTGGGAAAGGACACCACAAGATTGAACCCAAAGCCAAGCATTTCTCCCATTGCAAGAACTATAGATCTAGTAGGCCAAACCAAACCAATAATTCGAAGAGACTTGCAAGGATATTATAATCATACATAAAAGATTTTAGAAAAGAATCCAATATTGTTCATAGATAATCTTGATCATAAACCCACAATTCATCGGATCTCGACAAACACACCGCAAAAAGATTACATCGAATAGATCACCTCGAAGATCTAGGAGAACTTTGTATTGAGATCAAGACAGAGAGAAGAAGCCATCTAGGTAATAACTATGGACCCGAAGATCTGTGGTAAACTACTCACAACTCATCCGAGAGGCTATGGTGTTGATGTAGAAGCCCTCCGTGATCGATGCCCCCTCTGGCGGAGCTCCGGAACAGGCCCCAAGATGGGATCTCACGGGAACAGAAGGTTATGGCGATGGAATTAGTGTTTTTTCGTACTCCTCGATGTTTTCAGGGTATATGGGTATATATAGGAGGAAAAAGTACGTCGATGGAGCAACATGGGGCCCACGAGGGTGGGGGCGCGCCTACCCCCCTAGGCGCGCCCTGCCCCCTCGTGGGCACCTCGTTTCTTCTCTGACTTGTACTCCAAGTCTCTCGTGAAGGTATCGTTCCAAAAATAACTCTCCCGAAGGTTTCATTCCGTTTGGACTCCGTTTGGTATTCCTTTTCTGCAAAACACTGAAAGAGGCAAAAAACTTCAATTTGCACCGGGCCTTGGGTTAGTAGGTTAGTCCCAAAAATAATATAAAAGAGTATAATAAAGCCCATTAAACATCCAAAACAGAATATATAATAGCATGGAACAATCAAAAATTATAGATACGTTGGAGACATATCAGCCCTGTCTTCACGTCGAGAGGACGACGACACCTCGATGACCAACCACACAGGGCCCATATCAGTCCGGCCCAGCCAAAGCCGTGGGTCGGCCTCGCCCGGCCCATCCCCTCTGGCCCACCTCCCTCGCCCGCCTCCTCCGGCCCAATCGCCTACCCCGGCCCAAGGCCCTAGGGTGAGCGCCAGCTCTAACCCTTGCCCAGTACGTCTGATAGAATCTTACGCTTACTTGTTTTGTCTGAAGATTTTCACAAAGTCCTTAGAAAAATCATGTCATGTGTGCTTATTGTATTGGTTGTAACTTTGTGCACGATTGTCCAAACTGAGAGTATAATATATCAAAATGTTCGTCTCTTGATGCTTTACGTGATGGTTGTTGTTGCATGATTGTTTAAGTTAATCAAAATGCCATAATCTCTATTGCAAAAGTGCATGTTGTTGTTAAGTGCTGAAAACTAATATAAGATGCTGATTTGTCTTTTACATATATTTATGTGTGATTTTTGTTTGAGCTACATGTCAATATGTTTTAGAAGCACAATCATGTCATCTTTGCTGTGGTGCAATCCACATTTCATGATATGCCTTGTGATGAGTGGAACAGGCTTGTGAAGTAGCCTACTCGTTGTTTGATGATTTCTGAGACTTGTTGAAAACTGCTAAGTTTGAAATTGTTATATTGTGATACCATGTTTGCTTGATGCCTGAGTCATATCCATGCATGTTTTGGGATGCCCAATGACCATGTCTTGAAGTCCATGTTATTTTCTATCCATGCATGCCCTTGTTTGCAATTATAGGTTGTTTTAGCTTGTCTCTTTCCTGCTCTCTGATGCCCCACAAGTGTAGGGGATCTATCGTAGGCCTTTCGATAAGTAAGAGTGTCGAACCCAACGAGGAGCAGAATGAAATGATAGGCAGTTTTCAGTAAGGTACTTTCTGCAAGCATTGAAATTATAGGTAGTAGATAGTTTTGTGAAAAGGTAATTGGTAGCAAGTAACCAAAGGTAAAAGTAAATAAAGTGCATCAAGGTGGCCCAATCCTTTTTGTATGCAGTTCTATAGGCCCATAATGGTGTCCTCCATAAGCTTCGGAGTGGCACTTGCGTAGGATCTGTTCCTGTTCATGCTCAGATACACAACGTCTAATAATACCATCTACTCCTTCTTTATAAAGATGTGGGTCATCCCAGAAGTAATGTCTCAAATCATAGAAGAATATTTTCTTTTGCTGGAATGTGAAGCTAGGAGGTATAAATTTAGCGACAATATAATTAGCATAATCAGCATACCATGGAGATGTACGAGAAGTATTTATGACAGCTAATTGTTCATCAGGAAAGCTATCATCAATAGGTTGTGGGTCATCAAGTATATTCTCTAACCTAGACAAGTTATCTACAACGGGGTTCTCAGCTCCCTTTCTATCAATAATATGCAAGTCAAATTCTTGCAGCAAGAGAACCCATCTAATAAGTCTAGGTTTAGCATCTTTCTTTTCCATAAGGTATTTGATAGAAGCATGATCAGTGTGAATAGTTACTTTAGAATCAACGATAGGGTCTAAACTTATCACAAGCAAATACAACTGCTAAAAATTCTTTCTCAGTAGAAGCATAATTTCTCTGGCTGATATCTAGAGTTTTACTAGCATATTGGATAACATTCAATTTCTTATCAACTCTTTGCCCTAGAACAACACCTAGAGCATAATCGCTAGCATCGCACATAATCTCAAAGGGTAAATTCCAGTCAGGAGGCTGGACAATAGGTGTAGAGGTCAATTCTTTCTCAAGTATTTCAAATGTTTCTAGACAATCATCATCAAAGACAAAAGGAATATCTTTTTGTAAGAGATTAGTCGGAGGCCTGGAGATTTTGGAGAAGTCCTTAGTGAACCTCCTATAAAACCCGGCATGACCAAGGAAACTTCGTATACCTTTGATGTCCTTAGGGCATGGCATCTTTTCAATAGCATCAACTTTAGCTTTGTCAACTTCAATACCTCTTTCAAAAAAAATTGTACCAAGACAATGCCTACATTAACCATAAAGTGGCACTTCTCCCAATTCAAGACAAGATTAGTGTCTTCACATCTCTGCAAAACTCGATCAAGGTTGCTTAAGCAATCATCAAAAGAAGTTCTGTAAACGGAAAAATCATCCATGAAAACCTCAACAATCTTTTCACAAAAATTAGAGAATATAGCCATCGTGCATCTTTGAAAGGTAGCGGGTGCATTACATAAACCAAAAGGCATACGTCTATGAGAAAAGGTACCATAAGGACAAGTGAAAGTGGTCTTTTCATGATCCCCTTTTGACACATGTATTTGAGTGAAACCAGAATAACCATCTAGAAAGCAAAAATGAGTATGTTTGGGTAACCTTTCTATCATTTGATCAATAAATGGCAAGGGGTAATGATCTTTCTTAGTAGCTTTATTTAACTTACGGAAATCAATTACCATTCTATAACCCGTAACTATTCTTTGCAGGATCAATTCATCTTTATCATTAGGAATGAAAGTAATACCTCCCTTCTTAGGGACACAATGGACATGACTTACCCACTGGCTATCAGCAACTGGATAGATAATACCTTCCTCTAGAAGCTTTAGTATTTCCTTCCTTACCACTTCTTTCATCTTAGGATTTAACCGTCGCTGATGATCAATGACCGGTTTAACATTTTCTTCCAATTTTATCTTGTGTTGGCATATAGTGGGACTAATGCCCTTAAGATCGTCCAGAGTATATCCAATAGCAGCACGGTGCTTTTTCAGATTTTCAATAGTTTTTCTTCTTCCTGCTCTGAAAGGTTAGCACTAATAATAACAGGATATAACTTCTTTTCATCAAGATAAACATACTTAAGATTATCATGTAAGGGTTTAAGTTCAAACACGGGATCACCCTTGGGTGGAGGAGGATCCCCTAGGATTTCAACAGGCAAGTTGTTTTTCAATACGGGTCCCTGTTTGAAGAATATTTCATCTATTTCCCTTCTCTCATTCATATGCATATCATTTTCATAGTCTAGCAAGTATTGTTCTAAATGATCATTAGGAGGCACAATAATAGAAGCAAGACCAATAATTTCATCCTTACTAGATAATTCTTTATCAAGGGGTTGTCTACGGAATTTAGCAAAGTTACAATCATGAGACATATCCCCTAATCCAACAGTAACAATATCTTTCACGCAGTTTATCAAAGCATTAACAGTATTCAAGAAGGGTCTACCAAATATAATGGGACAAAATTCATCTTGTGGGGAACTAAGAACAAGAAAATAAGCAGGGTATTTAACCTTCCCACACAAGACTTCAACATCTCTAACAATCCCAACTAGTGAAATAGTGTCTCTATTAGCTAGCTTAATAGTAACATCAATCCCTTCTAGCTCAACAGATGCAATGTCATGCATAATTTCTTCATATAAGGTATGAGGGATAATACTCGCACTAGCACCTATATCACATAAACCATATAGCAATGATCTCATATCTTAACAGAGATAACAGGCAAGCCCACAACAGGTCTATGTTTATTCCTAGCATTTGGTTTGGCTATTCTAGCAGACTCTTCTTGGAGGTAAATAACATGTCCATCTAACTCTTCTACCAAGAGATCTTTAACCATAGCAACACTAGGTTCAACTTTAATTTTCTCAGAGGGTGTAGGTGTTCTAGTTTTACTCTCAAACTACAGTTGAAGCTTGAGCATGATCCTTTATCCTAACAGGGAAAGGTGGTTTCTCAATATAAGCAGTAGGAACAATAGGATCAACATTATAAGTGATAGTCTTTTCTTCAACTTTAACAGGTTCAACTACTTTTAATTAAATAGGGGATGGTATTTAAACCACTTCTCCTTGGGGAGATCAAGATGAGTAGCAAAAGATTCACATAAAGAAGCTACTATCTCAGAGTCAAGTCCATATTTAGTGCTAAACTCACGGAAAACATCGGTATCCATAAAAGCTTTAACACAATCAAACTTAGGGGTCATACCTGACTCCTTAACTTCGTCAAGATCCCAATCTTCAGAGTTGCATTTAATTCTTTCAAATAAATCCCATTTGAATTCAATAGTCTTCATCATAAAAGAGCTAGAACAAGAATTATCGAGCATGGTGCGATTATTGAGAGAAAGCCGCGCATAAAAAATTTGAGTGATCATTTTTCTTGAGAGCTCATGATTGGGGCATGAATATAACATTGAATTAAGACTCCCCCAAGCTTGAGTGATGCTTTCTCCTTCGCGAGGCCAGCAATTATAAATATAATTATGATCACGATGAACCTGGTGCATAGGGTAGAACTTCTGATGAAATTCCAACTTCAGACGATTATAGTTCCATGATCCAATATCATCACATAGCCTAAACCATGTCAATGCACCTCCCTTCGAAGATAAAGGGAAGACCTTCTTATTGATAACATCCTCGGGCATACCTGCAAGCTTAAATAATCCACAAACTTCATCTACATAGATTAGGTGTAAGTTGGGATGCAGTGTTTCGTCTCGTGTAAAAGGATTTTCAAGCCATTTCTCCATCATACCCGAAGGAATCTCAAAGAAACCATTTTCAGTAGGTGCAGTAGGTTGAGGAGCAACTCTTTGCTCTTCTGGTCGGGGTGAAGATACCCCGAACAAGCTCCTCAAAGGATTTTGAGCCATAGTAACAAGTGACAAAAAAATTCAGCACACTATATAAATTTTTCCTTACCAAATTCCACTTACCAAAGGCGCTTCACTGCCCGGCAACGGTGCCAAAAAAGAGTATTAATGACACACAAGAGTATTCGATAAGTAAGAGTGTCAAACCAAACGAGGAGCAGAAGGAAATGATAGGCAGTTTTCAGTAAGGTATTTTCTCCAAGCACTGAAATTATAGGTAACATATAGTTTTGTGATAAGGCAATCGGTAGCAAGTGACAAAAGGCAAAAGTAAATAAAGTGCAGCAAGGTGGCCCAATCCTTTTTGTAGAAAAGTACAAGCCTGGACAAACCTTATATAAAGGAAAGCGCTCCCGAGGACACATGGGAATTATCGTCAAGCTAGTTTTCATCACGATCATCTGATTCGCGTTCGGTACTTTAATAATTTGGTATGTGGGTGGACCGGTGCTTGGGTGTTGTCCTTACTTGGACAAGCCTCCCACTTATGATTAACCTCTAATGCAAGCATCCACAACTAAAAAAGAAGTATTAAGGTAAACCTAACCATAGCCTGAAAAATATGGATCCAAATCAGCCCCTTACGAAGCAACGCATAAACTAGGGTTTGAACTTATGTAACTGTAGCAACCCATCATCTACTTATTACTTCCCAATGCCTTCCTCTAGGCCCAAATAATGGTGAAGTGTCATGTAGTCGACATTCACATGACACCACTAGAGGAGAGACAACATACATCTCATCAAAATATCGAACGAAGACCAAATTCACATGACTACTAATAGCAAGACTTCTCCCATGTCCTCAGGAACAAAAGTAACTACTCACAAGACATAATATGGTTCATGATTAGAGGGATATTAATATGCATAATGGATCTGAACATATGATCTTCCACCAAATAAACCAACTAGCATCAACTACAAGGAGTAATCAACACTACTAGCAACCCACAGGTACCAATCTGAGGTTTTGGTATAAAGATTGGACACAAGAGATGAACTAGGGTTTGAAAGGAGATGGTGCTGGTGAAGATGTTGATGAAGATAGCCCTCCCCAAGATGGGAGAGTTGTTGGTGATTACGGCGGTGATGATTTCCCCCTCCCGGAGGGAAGTATCCCCGGTAGAACAGCTATGCCGGAGCCCTAGATTGGTTTCCACCTCGGTTCCGCCTCGAGACGGTGGCGTCTGGTCCCGAAAGCCTCCTCCAAATGTTTTCCAGGTCAAAACACCTCATATAGGAGAAGATGGCATCGGGGTGCCGTCGGTGCGACCATGAGACAGGGGGCGCGCCCTGAGAGGAGGGGCGCGCCCCCACCCTCGTGGACAGCAGGTGGCCCCCCTCGTAAACTTCTTTCGCCAGATATTTTTTATATTTTCTGAAACAGTGTTCTGTGGAGTTTCAGGGCTTTTGGAGTTGTGCAGAATAGGTTTCCAGAGTTTGCTCCTTTTCCAGCCCAGAATTCCAGCTGCCGGCATTCTCCCTCTTCATGTAAACCTTATAAAATAAGAGAGATAAGGCATAAGTATTGTGACAAAACATGTAATAACAGCCCATAATGCAATAAATATCAACATATAAGCATGATGCAAAATGGACATATCACTCTCAAATTGCTATAAAATATTTCTGTTAGCCTGTTATCAGTAAGTTCAGTTTTGCCATGTGAATAACTAGTGTTCTATGCATCCTATGACCATGTTCTTGATATGAGTAGCTTCATAAACATGTCTTCTTGCTGTTGGTTATATTCACATGACATGATATGCTTTGAGATGAGTTGCATAAGCTTGCAAACATGCCTACTTTTTGTTGTTGCTGCCATGTTCAATTTATTTCACTAAGTCTATGAAACTGTTATCTTTTGCCATCTTGCCATGATGTTTTGAACATGTTCTAGTGGTGTTTGGCAGTAGCTCAACGATCATGCTTGTAGTGCTTGACACGTACATGCTTGCCATGCCCTTTGATGCCATGAGATGTTCCTATAGCATGTTTATTTGATGATTGCAAAATGCTTAATGGCTGTTTATTTCCAGCTTGTCCTTTAATCTTGTTTCGTGTGTATGTGTTGAACTGTTGCTCCGTTTTGAGCGTGTCCTATATGAAACTTGCATGTTTTTGCATGTAGATGTATAATATCATGTTTTATAGATGTTTGGAGTGTGTTTTCTTGTTGTTTGAATGCATCTTGTATCTTTGCCATGCTTAACTTGTTTTGCTCATATCTTCTAGGTCGTAGCTCCGAATTAAATGAACCTTACATGTAACTTGACTAGAATTTCGAGTAGATCATCATGGTGCATGTTTACTTGCTATTTAACAACTTTAACTCAAGGTTTGTTTAGATCTGGACCAATTTCAAAATTTGCATATGAGGACTTACCGGAATTGTTATATGTTGTTTCCGGCCTCATTTAAACTTGCTTTGTGTGATATCCTTTTATGCTTCATCTCTGGCCATGATTTGCATCTTGTAGCCTTATCATGCATCATACTTGGTTGAGTATCTTGTCTTGTTCTTGTGTTATGCGTTTACCATGTTATTTGGTTCTTCTCGTTAGTTCCTGTTTCGTTGCGATCGTGAGGATTCGTTCGGCTACGTTGGGTTTGTCTTCGTGGCTTCTTATTCTTCATGGACTCGTTCTTCTTCCTCGCGGGATCTCAGGCAAGATGACCGTCACCTGGGATACCTTTACTATCATTGTTATGCTAGTTGTCTCGATGCTATCGCTATATGTCGCGCTACCTATCTATTTGTCAGCCTCTCATTGTTGCCATGAAACCTCTAACCTTTGACACCATCCCAACAAACCGTTGTATGGCTATGTCACTGCTCGCTCAGCCCCTTTTATAGCGTTGTTAGTTGCAGGTGAAGATCAAGATTGCACCATGTTGGATCTTGGTTGTTGGAATATCACAATATCTATTACAATAATTAACACACCAATATACTTGGCAATGGGTGGAAAGCTTGGCCTTTTGCACGGTGTTTTGTTCCACTCGTGCCACCTTAAGAACCGATAAACTGGTGTTATGTACCATGATTTTGCGTTCCTAACGCGGTTGGGTATATGGGGACCCCTTGATAGTTCGTCTTTGAATAAAACTCCTCCAGCAAGACCCAACATTCGTTTTAATTTGCCTCATAATAAACACTTAATTAATTAATTAAATTGCATAGGGGGTCGGATCCTCAGGTTCTTAATTCTACATTACAGGGAGGGGCGAGTGCCGATGGTGTTGGTCCCAAACGGGCAACCCGCAGGGCTGCCCCGGGGAAACTCGAGGTATCTGGTTTTACCTGTAGCTTGTCCCACCCGGTCGTGGCCTGAGACGAGATACGCGCGGCTACTATCAGGGTGTCGACACGCCGGGAGGTCTTGCTGGACTTGTTTTACCATTGTCGAAATGTCTTGTGCACCGGGATTCTGAGTCTGGTCGGGTTGTCCCTAAGATAAGGGGTTTTTACCTCTGCTGATCGTGAGAACTTGTGATGGGCTAAGTTGGGACACCCCCGCATGGTTATGATCTTTTAAAAGCCGTGTCTGTGGTTATGTGGCAGATTGGAATTTGTTAATGTCCGGTTGTAGAAAACTTGGCAGAGGAACCGAAATAAAACACGCCAATTGTCGTGGTTTTGTCACGGCAGATGTCCTAGCAAAAGGACTTAGTCGTGAGGCCATCTCTACGGGTTAGCTTAAAGGGGTTAAAGCGGACAAGGACACAGGGGTGTTATACTAGTTCAGCCCCTTTGAAAGTGCAGTATATCGACTAGAGGGGGGTGAATAGGTGATTTTTATGAAATGCTTCAAAACATGGAAGTTTCGAAGACAAAGGATAAAACCAATCCTATTTATATGCAACGGAAAGTAGACTACACTAGACAAGCCATAGTCAAGTATTCAATGAAGTGAAAGCACAAAGACTAATAGCAGCTAGGCAGTAAGGATCAAGATGGAAGAAGGAATGAAGCCAATCAGAACAAGTAATCACTCAGTGAAGTCAATCAGATAAGGCAGGCAGGCAATGACTTCACAACATAAGAGAGTAAGTAAAGGGAAGGAAAGGATAGAACCAGTAGCTCGGGGAAGACAGTGATTATTTATACCAGTTCCATTTGCTGTGACAACTGTAATTCTGGTTAGGGAGGCTGAGATTTAACTCAGAAGATCGCGTCTTCACCTTATTCCCCTTGAGCTAAGGACACCTAGTCCTCGCCCAATCACTCTGGTAAGTCTTCAAGGTAGACTTCCAAACCTTCACAAACTACGTTCACCGGCGATCCACAATGACTCTTGGATGCTCAGAAAGCGATGCCTAACCGGCTGGAGGAAACACAGTCCTCAAGTGTAATAAGTCTTCAGGTCACACAGACAGAAAGACTTCAGTGATGCCTAACACTCTTTGGCCCTGGGTGTTTTGGCTTTGTCCTCGCAAGGATCTCTCTCTTAAATGCTTCGGAGGTGGGTTGCTCTCAAACGACAAAAGTCGTGCAATAACTCTGAGCAGCCACCAATTTATGGTGTAGGGGGTGGGCTATTTATAGCCACTGGGCAACCCGACCTGATTTGTCCGAAGTGACCCTGTGTCACTAAGGAACTAACATGTGTTCCAACGGTCAGATTTCAAACACTCACACGGCAACTTTACTTGGGCTACAAGTAAAGCTGACTCATCCAGCTCTAAATAAGATTTGCTCTCATTGTCTTCGCTCGAAGACATAGGATTTGGTTGAGCATCACTTCAGTCACTCTTACTTAGTTCAGTTGGACCCCACTTAACAGTACGGTGGTTCCTATGACTCAACAAAGAAGAAAAGGAAACAACGAAACATCTAAATCTTCGCGCTCCATAGTCTTCACACAATGTCTTCTCTTGTCATAGTCTTCAATAAGATTATCTTCATGTATCACCGCTGTTGTCAATGTCTTCATACATTTTTAGGGGTCATCTCCGGTAGGTAAACCGAATCAATGAGGGACTACTACCTATGTTATCCTGCAATTCTCACAAACACATTAGTCCCTCAAACAGGTTTGTCGTCAATACTCCAAAACCAACTAGGGGTGGCACTAGATGCACTTACAATCTCCCCCTTTTTGGTGATTGATGACAAACTGGTTGAAGTTTTCATCGGGGATAAAAGTATGTGAAATTGTAACGGATAAAGGTATTGTCTTCGTAAGTAGCAAAAGGCCCCCCTGAAGATGTGCATATAGTTGATTTGCCTTTGAATGCAAATGCACATGGCAGGTTGTACTTGTGGAGATCCTCTTCAACTAATGAAGACAATTCATCATGCACAATTGATGTGTCGAATATAATGATATGCATAATGAGAAATGGACGTCTACAAAAATGACTAAGTGCGAAATATAATGTAGCACATGCGAAATTTATCATTGCATTAGAGAGTAGCATAAAAACGTAGCAGGCGACCATCAGTTTAAGTGTTACAACTAAAAGAACCAAATGTAGCAAAAATGAGAGTTGTAAACACTAGGCAAAATATAAAGCACCCGCCCATATGGACCCGCTTGAAGACTATCAACTCATATGCTTCTCCCCCTTTTGTCAGTAAGGACAAAAAAGGTTTGAAGACATAGAGCCTCTACTTGTTCCTAGTTGGAGCAGGAGAGGATGCAGGGTCGGCGTTGGTGTTTGGTGGTGCAGAAGTAGTTGGTGCAGTGTCGACACGCGCTGAAGTAGGAGGTGGTGAGGTAGCATCATCTTGATCATCGATCACCCTGGCGTCAACTATTGCAGCGGACGAGGAGTAGTCAGAGTCTTCAGGAGATGGAGTTGGACGCAGAACATCATTCCTTGGAGGACTGTGGTCAAACTTCAATCTTCCTATGAAGCCATCGTCTTTAAGATCCGCTTCAGCACTCAGCAAATTTAAACTCTTCCATGACCTCCGACAGGTTTCATGAACAACAAAGGCATTCTTGGTGGCAAGATTGCGAATGCGATTGACGTCCACCAAGAGGCTTTGCATCTGATGCTTCAGCCAGTAGTGATGCTTATCCTGTTTCTGATGGAGGGCAACTAGAAGCTCTCGGTTATTGAGAACACGAGACCGCGTCTGAGGCCTTTGGGCAATGGTGCTCTCAGTGGCTTCAGTTTCAGCATGTCGAGGTAGACGAGTACGGCCAGCCAGAGGATAAACGTGAGAGACTGCTGGAACTCCTTCAATTTGCTAAGTGAAGCTCTGGTGATCAGTGTTGTGAAGACTAACAGGCTCTTTGGCAGGCTCTTGGTATATAGCTTCAGCTGACATATCAACCTCTGGCAAGAATATATGATGGTTGCGAGCAGAGGGCTGATAGGTGATAGCTGAATGAAGCTTGATCAGGTGCATGATCCATGGAGCATAGAACTTGAGACCAAACAGATCAGAGCCAGACACAGCCAACTGCCGGAGGAAGAAATCTTGAGCATTGAAGCTGATGCCATTGAAGATATAGAAGACCAATGTCTTCATTGTGCCTTCAAGCTTGGCTGATGAAGAATGTCCTTTGACAGGCCATAGAGTACGCCTGATGATATGATAGATAGTGTGTGGCAGATACTCTAGGTCTTCAACAAAGAATTCCTTTGGATATTCGGCATCGCTGGGCAAAGGCTTCATCATGCTCAGCATTTGGCTCATGTTGGGCTTGCGCTTCTGGAAGATGCTCTCCAAAGCTTCACTGTGCAGTTGACAGCCAGGTTCATACAATTCTCCTAGAGTGGGCAGGCCAGTAAGCTCAATGAGATCAAAGGCTTTGGCTTCATGATGGACATTGCCTATCATCCACTCAAGGACCCGTGTCTTTGTATCCCTGCTATAGCCTCGAATGTGGAGGGTTGCATAGAATTGCAGGAGTAGCTCTTCATTCCAATGCTCCTTGTCAGTCACAAAGTTGAGCAGGCTAGCATCATGGAAGCAATCAAGAGCTTCCTCTAGACAGGGCAATCCAGCAATAACTTCAGTGTCAAGACGCATATGAGGGAAAATGCGCCCTTGATCATAGAGTACTCTTGAGTAATAACTGCGCTGCTGATGGCTCCAGAACCTATCTGATGATATTCATGGCTTGGAATATGGGTTCTTGGCGCTGTCAAAGAACGTGTTGTGCGTAGTGAAGCTATTGGCATTGAATGACCCTTCAGAGGTGGCAATACCTGGAAACCGTGGCAGTCTTGGCTTAAGCTTCAGAACCTGAGGCCTGTGCTCAACATGATGGTCAAACTGAGGACCAGCAACATGCGGTCAAGCAGTAGGTGGTGGAGTCACAATGGACCATCGGACAGTGATGAGTTGATCATCTTGGTTGTAAGCTTGCTCAATTATATGGGTCCTTGGAGGCGGAACAGGAGCAGAGGCAGTGGCTTCAGGCTGCTGATTTGCTTCAGGTACAGCACTTGCTTTAGGCGCCATCACTTCAGGCACCACTATGACTTCAGGTGCCACATTTGCTTCAGCCATGACCATGTCATTGGCTTCAGTGTTGGTGGTGGCAGCCTCTGAATTTGTAACCTCCACTTCAGGAGCTGGAGGGTCGGACACGTTCTCCTCGAGAACAGGGGGTGTGGCAACACATGCTTCTTCTTCTTGGGGTTGTTATTCTTCTTGGGGTGGTTCTTCTTCGGCTGATGCAACCGGAATATCTTCAGCCGCTTAAGCTTCAGATTCTGAGAGGTTCATAGTGGGAGCAGCTTCAGGAATAGATTGTTGTTCTTCTCCTTCTGGAACACTTGGGGTGACGACTTGAGGCCTTGGTCCTTTGCGAAGCCTGAGAAATGCTTGCGACACCTGAGGGGATGGAGGTTGTTGGGCCTCCAAGTCTTCATCTTCAAGCACCGAACTGGTGACTTGAGTTGGTTGGGGAGTTGCTGGTGTATCTTGTGGGTGATCAACCAACGAGTCATCCTGTGCAATTGGCGTCAATGGACGACCAATGCTGATGCGTTCGTTGTTCGTAAGAACAGGCGAAGATTCCACGTTGTACTCGATCTGAGGAAGAACTACATCATCTTCAACATTGTCATGAGGACCAATGTCTTTAGCTACGGTGGGGTCAACAGCTGGAATTTCTTCAGCCTTCGTGGGAGCAGGCTCATGGACTGTCATGCGATGTTCTCGGTGTGTAGATGCGGGGCGAGCAACTGATATGGGCTCGACAAAGATGGGCTCTGTGGAAGCAGCCTTGTCCTTCTTTGTCTTGCGCTTCTTGGTGGATGGAGCTTCATCAGTAGTTTGCTTGCGCTTGCGAGCTTCAGCTTTAGCCACCTTGGTCTTCTTGAGCTCTGAAGTGGCTGGGGTGACCTTAGGCTTCGTTCCAGTCATGCTGCTAGGGAAGACAATGCTAGGCATTTCCTGCCTGGATTCTTCAGCTTTGGGCACATGTTGCTTCTTCTTCTTCTTGGCAGCCATCCTAGGGTCAATGCAAGGATGCCCAAGAGCCTTGCGCTTTTCAGCTTCATTTTATGCTTGAACGCTTTTGGCAGCCAAGGCCTTGATTCGCTCACGAGAACCTTTAGATTCATCACGCCTCTTGCGAAAGGCTTCCTTGAGCTCATGCATCATGACTTTGAAGTTCTGACTCTCTTGGACACTGAGCTTGTCCACATGCTTCTTGAACTGAGCCTTTTCATAATCAATCTTTTGCTTCAGCTCAACAACTCTCTAAGCCAGGGCGAGCTCAGAAGAAATGGCGCCATGGAAGGAGACGCTGAGGCCAACTAGAAGCTGCAGATCGTCGAAGCTGAGTTTGGGGGTGTCAAACCATTCATCAATGAAATTGTTGAGCACTTCCACGTCGAAGAGCGGCAAATCATTGAAGATTTCTGCGTCTTGCTTGCTCTTGATCAATTGCTCCAGAGCATCGTCACCAAGATCTTCGTCGCTCGAGGGATCAAAGGCTTCATTGGCAGTTTTCAGAACAGCGTCAGGAGTGAGAGCTGGACTGGGGTTGTGCAAGGGCTTCTTCCTTAGCTGTCTGCTCTTGGAGATGCGAGAGTGCTCCTCAGACTGCACACTTGGTGCTGGTGGAGCAGTGGCCAAAGGCTTCACTCTCGAAGCAATTGGTGGAGTGGTCTTCAAAGCCTTGGATTTCTTCTTCTTCTTGGGCTTTGCAGGCGCTTCATCAAAATCAGCGTCATCTCCAGGTTGATCCACATCCGCCCCTTGAACCCTGATGTGACTGATGAGACCTTCTAGGTTGTAGAAAGGCCCAACCAGGTTTGGTTCAGCTTCGCGCGTGCCATCAGCACGGGGCGCAGAGGGGCCAGGATTGAAGTCCAATCCCCAGTTCTTCTTGTTCTCTTTGGCCGAGTTCTTGTCATATTGAAGATTTAGCTTGAACAAATTGTCGTTGCGACACCAGAGCAGAGAAGTAGGATCGGCATCAGTAGGTTCAGGCCCTCTGACCATGCAAGGGTAGAAGCCTTGAGCAATGGCTTCAGCTCGAGTCTTGGGTGGAAGATTTTTGTAGGTAATATCTCCCCATGGAAGCTTGATGGCGTTCTTTTCAGCATACTCTTGGGTCACGAACCTGTACTTGAACCACTGTTCAGCCCAATATCTTCGAATCCATTGGATTCGTGTCCTCCTCTGATTGTAATCCTCCTCAGGATCAGTCTTGTACATCTCACTTATATCTAGAGGAAAATCTTTAGAGGTGTTGCCATGGCGCTGTCTGCCACCCTTCCTAACTGACTTGTCGATTGCCATTGGTTTCAATCTGAAAGGCTTCAAACTGAATGGCTTCCACACTGGCTAGTGCTTCGGTCTGCTGGTTAGACAGGAACTGGCTTCAGGAGAGTGAATATGACGCTGCAAGAATTCTGCAAACGAATGCATACTATGAGAACAAAGGGATTCTCCCACGGACATGTACTTGTGATAGCATTAGAGATGCGAGGGAAGGGGAAGAGGTCATATGCATTCTCAGAAGATTTTGAAGATAAACCAGTTTAGAAGACTTTGACCTCATAGCGCGAAGACATTCACGTATATGATGAGAGTTGGTTCCAGATTTGTACGAATCCATGAATAGGTACAAGTGAGGAATCTAACTATGTTTGAAGCATACGTGAATGTACTTGGCAAGATATGAGATGCAGACAAGATAGATCTATATATGTGTAGCCAGAAACTTCTTGTGGTAAAAATGATGAATCTTTCTGGATCAAGAAGATGGTAAAAATAGAGTTTAATTTACCACACGATGAACTGCTTAGACGGAGAGGAGTTGGATGCTCAGCAGTTTGATCTTCCGTGCCCTAACTTGGCGACGGAGGACAGCTACGGCGACGGCGGAGTAGATGATGTCCGCGGCCGGCGTGAGGACGGCGTCGACGAGGTTGCGGCAGCGAAGTGCTTCATCGCCGGCGCCGTCGAGAGCTAGCGGACGCGCTATGGTTGGTCGAGGTGGAGAGGTGGTAGAAGAATTTTTGACCATGATGGGACGTGTATTTATAAGCATGGGAGACGGCACATCGCAATTACGCAGGTGCCCCTGGAGGTTCACATCTGAGGGACACGTGGCGGACATGTAACACATTCGGAGTTGTCCCACGATCCCATGTACGCCACGTCTGTCGGAGTGGTCGTTCCGGCTTCTCCGAGTTTCAGGCATAAAGAATGGAGCATTAAAAACATATTTAAAGTTTGTCTCCGTATCTTCTGCTAACAAGGATGCAGAGAAGATATTGGACAATTTTCCAACATAATGCATATGATTTGGACAGACAGAGTTTGAGATGAGAGAGAGCATAGAGAGGTCAGGGTCCGATCACATTCACTTAGTTCAAAAGATTCAAATGAGAAGACATATCTATAAGTGAGTGATGTAGAGGACAGAACACAACTATATATATATATATATATATATATATATCCTATATGAAGATAAACCAAGTGTGAAGACTTCGCAAATGTAACGCCACGAGAAACACTTCAAACAAAGATTTGGTGGTGGCGTTACCCACCGTATAGGAAGTATTAGACCCAGACACGGCGCACGATTATCATGGCGCTCCGAAGTCAAATTCCACGTTAATGTATTCACACTTAGAATGTAAGTCTTCATTGACTGAAGACATACTTTACTTCGTGTGTTGCACATCTAAGTCCACAATATGCATAAGTGTTAGGATGTGTGCCTGATTACATGACATTTGAGGATTCTAGGATATTTAGCTCACACCGCAACTTGCAAAACCTTTTCTCATCCAAGGGCTTTGTGAAGATATCTGCCAGTTGCTCTTCAGTGTTGACGTGTATGATATCAATATCTTCCTTCATGACATGATCTCTGAGAAAGTGATGACGAATTTCAATGTGCTTTGTCTTCGAGTGCTGAATTGGGTTTTTGGCAATCTTGATAGTGCTTTCATTGCCACAGTAGAGTGGCACATGCTTCAGATGGACACCATAGTCCTTGAGCGTTTGCTTCATCCAGAGAAGCTGAGCGCAGCAAGATCCAACAGCAATGTATTCAGATTCAGCAGTGGAGAGTGATACACAGTTCTACTTCTTTGAAGACCAACAGACAAGAGATCGTCCTAGAAAGTGACATGTGCCTGATGTAGACTTACGACCAACTTTTTCACCAGCATAATCAACATCTGATAATCCAACTAGATCAACTCTGAGCCCTTTGGATACCATAATCCTAGTGTTGGGGTGTAAGCCAAATATCGAAGTATTCGCTTCACAGCTAAGTGATGCGACTCCTTTGGTGCCGCTTGATATCGAGCACACATGCAAACACTAAACATAATATCTGGCCTAGATGCACATAAATAAAGCAAATAACCAATCATGGAGCGGTATACCTGTTGATCAAACTCTTTACGATTGTTGTCGGGACCCAGATGGTGTTTAGCAGGCATAGGCGTCGAGTACCCTTCGCAGTCTTGCATTCCAAACTTCTTCAGGCAGTCTTTGAGGTACTTCTCTTGAGATATGAAGATGTCGTTGCTTTGCTGATGAATTTAAAGACCAAGGAAGAACTTCAGCTCGCCCATCATGGACATCTCATATTGTTCTTGCATCATGTGACCAAACTCATGCCTGTATCTTTTGTCAGTGCAGCCGAAGATAATGTTGTCCACATAGATTTGGTAGACAAAAAGTTCATCATCATATGTCTTCGTGAAGAGTGTGGGATCTAGGGATCCAGGTTTGAAGCCTTTGCTCTTCAGGAAGTCTTTGAGTGTATCATACAAAGCATGAGGCGCTTGTTTGAGGCCATACAGTGCCTTGTTGAGTTTGTATACCATATCAGGACGTTTTGGATCTTCAAAGCCAGGTGGTTGTGCAACATACACCTTGTAATGCCAAGGATAGGACTATACCTCCTACATGTCGAGGCATGACTTAAAGGTATAAGCCCATTCTGGAATGATCTCAAGTTCGGTATCTTTGCACGACTCATGTAAAAATAGGGATGAAAATGCAAAAGGATAGTTGGCTTACACTCGCCACGTCACACAATACATTACATAACAATTTATCACCCAAATAACATCACAACCCTACTATGGGTGAAGATCCAAATGAAAGATACCAAATACATAAAGCCACAGGTCCGAAACGCCCCTAGTAGAAACCACTACTGATCATCGGGATAATGCACATAGTATCGACTACGTTCTTCATCGTACTCCCAGTACAGCTCTGTGCCGTCACCTGAGTAGTTCACCATGATACCTGCATCTGGTGTGGTGTAGAATCTGTGAGCCAAGGAGGACTCAGCAATCCCGTTCCCGGGTAGAAAAACTATCTAAGCCTTGTGTGTGGAACAAGGTTGAAGAAAGATAAAAGGTTGCAGCTGCACTAGCACTAGCTTACGTGTTTAGAGCGAGAAGAGAAGTGCCATGAGCGACAAAGTGATCACGAAGTGATCCTATCTAAGCACGTCAATCATAACCCCACCGTGTTCACTTCCCGAACCCCTTTCGGAAAATGACCGTCGCGGTTACTCATGCTGGTAGTGTGTTCTGAACATGGTGTCAAGTTTTCTACAACCGGAAATTAACAAATTCCCATCTGCCACATAACCACGGGCACGGCTTTCGAAAGTTCAAAACCCTGCAGGGGTGTTCCAACTTGGCCCATTACAAGCCCACGATCCGCGGAGTCGCAACTCCAAGGTGGGCAGGCCCGAGTATTCTCGGAATCCCGTGCTCAAGATACTCCGACTAAGGTAAGACTAATCTAGCAACACCCTGACAGTAGCCGCGCGTATCTAGTCTCAGGCCACGACCGGATGGGACAAGCTACGGGTTTTTACCAGCCCTCGGGTTCCCCCAAGGTGGCCCCGCAGGTTGCCCAGTTTGGACCAACACTCATGTGGAGCACTGGCCCAGGTTGTTGATTAAGAAGAGGGTTTATAACTCCCTATGCAAGTTTTTTAGTTGTTTAGGAAATAGTACCAATGGTGGGACTTGCTGTAAAAGACTTAGCGCTAAGCGGTTTATCGAGGGGGTCCCATAACCCCTACCGTGTGAGGAACACATAATCAAGGAACATAACACCGGTTTATACGGTTCCTAGGGCGGCATGAGTGGAACAAATCATCAAGCAAGAGGCTTAGCCTTCCACCCATTACTAATATATAGATGGTTTAGTTTAAGAGTTTATATAGTGTGATATCCCAACATACTTCAACATGAAGCAAGAATCTTCAAATCTTCTCCTACAACTAGCAATGAAATAAGAGGGGCTGAGCGAAGCCTACATAGCCAAATCAAAGATTTGCATAGGTTGGGTGGTTAGACAGATTCATGGTTACAATAGGAGGCTGACAGACAAACATGGGCATCGAGGCAATGAGCTAAAGAGCGAGACTTCTAGCAATAGGCAAAGATAGTAATGATATATGTGTCAGGTCATCTTGCCTGTCGAGTCGTCGATGGGATCGTAAGACGGCTCCTCGTTCTCAACCTCGGTAGTAACCTCGTTCTCGTACTCGGTCTCGGCTTCTGGCTCTACTCAACACAAGAACACACGAGGCACGAATTAAAACAAGGTGCAATGCACAATCTATAGGATGCACGTATGATGCACTTAGGATGCACTACAGATGCACGTATGATGCACTTAGGATGCACTACAGATGCACTTAGGATGCATAACATGTCAAAGTAGGAAGCACACCAGAACAACACAAGAACAAGACAATATGCTCAAGCAAGTAGGATGCAAGACAGATCTATAAAGGATGTGAAACATGGTAAGGTAGGAAGCACAGAGAAACAACATAAGAACAACAAGTTTAAATGAGGCCGGAAACTACTTAAGGCAAATCCGGTAAGTCCTCATATGCAAAGTTTGAAATTAGTCCAGATCTGAACAAACCTTAATTTAAAGTTGTTAAACAGCAAGTTAACATGCACCATGAGAATCTACACAAGATTCTAGTCAAGTTTCATATAAACTTTGTTTAAAACGGAGCTACGGTCTAGAAGATATGAGCAAAACAAGTTAAGCATGGCAACGGTGTAAGATGCACCCTAACATCAAGCAAACATACTCAAAAAATGTTAACAAGATTATATTATGATTATACATGCAAAACCACACAAGTTTCATATAGGGCACGCTCAAAACGGAGCAACGGACTAAAAGATACACCCGAAACAAGAAACAATGCAAAGCTGAAAATAACAGCCAAATAGCAACATTGGAGCAAGAAATATATACTCTACAGCACTGAAACATGGTGAAAAGAAGCATGGACATGAAGTAGACATATCCTACAGAAAACAACTCCATTGCAGCAACTCCATAGGAGGCATGGATCAATAGCAACAAGCTACAACATTTTGATCATGACACTAAAAACCTAACAGTAATATTTTATAGCAATTTGGGAGCAAGAATTAAATAAGCTACAGCAACCCATATGAGCAAGTGAGGACATGGATGGATAGACAACAACATGTACAACAAGGAATGATCAAAGGCCACCCCAAAACTAACATGGATTTTTCTAGGACAGCAAGCAAACATAGCATCAGGATAAGACAGATTCCACACTAGTGAAATTTCACTAAGTGTTAAACAGTAACATTAGCATGGCATGTTTGCGAGCATGTTTAAGTCATCTTAAAGCATAACATGGCAAACGGTTTGCACCACAGCAGAGATCACATGATGGAGAATCTAAAACATATGAGCATGTGACATGGGGACAAACACATCAATAGCAACGAGCTCCTCTACTAGGCATCTCGTAACAAGTTAAAACCTAACAGCCACATGCACTTTTCCAACAGGGATAAACAAGGCAATATGAACTCAAAGATGCATGCTATAGCAACCAACATGTAGAGCATCTCATGATGAACATTTTGACATATCATTTGCTTCATTTGGATAAACATGCACCAAGTTATCACATCTCAAACATGGCATGAAAGTAACTAGTAGCAGCAGTTTATATCAAGTAGCACTCTTGTCACGAAGATTAAGACATCTAGATGGACTCAAACAAGCATGACACAATGGAACAAAACGTAGAGCACATCACCACGATCAGTTTGACATATCATATGCACAAATCGGACATGCACACAAAAAATTATCGCCATCACAATAAGCCATCAGACAACAAAAACAAAAAGGACTTTGAGCAAAAATTAACCTCAGATCTGGTCAACGCGGGTCAACGTGGGTCGCGGGCGGAGCGGGTCGCGGCCGAAGCGGGTCTCGGGCGAACGAGCGCCGGGACCCGTTAGGGTTCGGCTGGATCCGGCCGAGATCGGGATCGGACAGGGTCGGGAGGCCCGGCGGCGAAGCGCCCGATGCGGCGACCGGAGGTGCCGAGCACCGGCGGCGGTAACTCCTGCACCGGTATATGGGCACGCCGTGAGAACTTCTGGCAAGCATCACATTTTCTGACCAAGTCCTCTGCGTCGGCATGAGCCGTCAACCAGTAGAACCCATGGCGAAACGCTTTAGCCACCAAAGATTTTGAACCGACTGATGACCACAAACTCCCTCGTGGATCTCTTTAAGAATATCACAGGCTTCATCTGGTGACACACACCGCTGAAATGCCCCAGAGATGCTGCGATGATGTAGCTCTCCATTGACAATAGTCATTGACTTGGATCGTCGGACTATCTGTCTAGCCAAGACTTCATCCTCTGGCAATTCACCTTGGTTCATGTACGCCAGGTAAGGGAGCGTCAAATCCGGAATAGCATGAAGCACCGCGACCAATTGTGCCTCCGGATCAGGAACAGCCAAGTCCTCTTCTGAAGGTAACTGCACGGACGGATTATGTAATACATCCAGGAAGGTATTGGGTGGAACCAGTTTACGTTGAGAACCCAGCCGGCTTAACGCATCAGCTGCTTCATTCTTTCGCCGGTCTATATGATCCACTTGATAACCCTTGAAGTGTCTAGCAACAGAGTATACCTCTCGTCGATATGCTGCCATGAGTGGATCTTTGGAATCCCACTTGCCAGACACTTGTTGAGCCACCAGGTCTGAATCGCCAAAGCATTTAACCCGGCTTAAATTCATCTCCTTGGCCATCCGTAGACCATGGAGGAGAGCTTCATACTCAGCTGCATTGTTAGTACAAGGGCATTAAACGGAGGACATAACAGAACTTATCACCTCGTGGGGAAGTTAATACGACTCCAGCCCCCGAGCCCTCCAATTGCCTGGATCCATCAAAGTGAATAGTCCAATACGTGTGATCCGGCTTCTCCTCTGGTGCTTTCAACTCCGTCCAATCGTTGATGAAGTCCACCAATGCTTGGGATTTGATTGTAGTACGGGGCACATATTTCAATCCGTGAGGATTAAGCTCAATGGCCCACTTTGCAACCCGACCAGTAGCCTCTCTGTTCTAGTTTATACCCCCCAACGGAGCTGAACTGACCACAGTGATTGGATAACCTTGAAAGTATTGCTTTAGCCTCCGGTTTGCCATGAAAACTCCATACACCAATTTCTGCCAATGCGGGTATCTCTGTTTTGATTCAATGAGCACCTCACTGATGTAGTAAACCGGTCGATGAACCGGATACTCCTTGCCTGCCTCCTTGCACTCTACTACAATGGGAACGCTCACTACATGGGCGTTAGCAGCCACATATAACAACAATGGCTCATTATCAACTAGGGCAGCAAGGACCGGTGGCTCTGCCGATTGCTTCTTCAAGTCTTTAAACACAGCATCGGCAGCATCACTCCAGACGAAACGGTTTGTCTTTTTCATCATCTGAAGAAGCGGGATAGCCCTCTCCCCCAAACGGCGGACAAACCGGCTGAGCGCCACAATACGGCCCGCCAAGCGTTGGACATCGTTGATGCACTCCGGTTTAGCCAACAATGTAATCTCCTTTATCTTCTCCGGATTAGCTTCAATTCCCCTGTTTGATACCAAGAATCCCAGTAGCTTGCCTGCTGGAACACCAAAAATGCAATTGTCCGGATTAAGCATCATCTTGTAAACCCGGAGACTATCAAAGGTTTATTTCAAGTCTGTTATTAATGTTTCCTCTTTCCTGGATTTCACCACAATGTCATCCACATATGCATGAACATTCCGCCCAATCTGTCCATGAAGGCAGTTCTGTACACAACGCTGATAGGTCGCCTAGGCACTCTTAAGCCCAAATCGCATAGATACATAGCAGAAGGCTCCAAAGGGAGTTATAAAGGTTGTCTTCTCCTGGTCCTTAACTGCCATTTTGATCTGATGATAACCTAAATATGCGTCCAAAAAACATAGGCGCTCACAACCCGCCGTAGCATCCATGATCTGATCAATATGGGGGAGGGAAAAGGGATCAGCTGGGCAAGCCTTGTTCAGATCTGTGTAATCAACACACATTCGCCAAGTGGCATTTTTCTTAAGCACCAGCACTGGATTAGCCAACCACTCTGGATGAAACACCTCAATTATAATGCCTGCCGCCAAGAGCCTAGCCACTTCTTCACCAATAGCCTTGCGCCTTTCTTCATTGAAGCGGCGCAGAAATTGCTTATCCAGTTTAAACTTAGGATCAATGTTGAGAGTGTGCTCAGCGAGTTCCCTCGGTACACCTGGCATGTCAGAAGGTTTCCATGCAAAAATGTCCCGATTCTCACGGATGAACTCGATGAGCGCGCTTTCCTATTTTGGATCTAGGTTAGTACTGATACTGAACTGCTTGGATGAATCACCAGGAACAAAGTCAACCTATTTGGTCTCTTCAGCTGATTTGAACTTCAAGGCCGGATCATGTTCTGTGGTTGGATTTTTCAGCGGAGACATATCTGCCGGATCAACATTATCTTTATAAAACTTCAGTTCATCGGATGCACAAACCGCCTCAGCATACGCTGCATCACCTTCATCGCACTCCAACACAATCTTGCGACTCCCATGGACCGTGATGGTTCCCTTATGGCACGACATCTTGAGTTGTAGATAAACATAGCACGGCCTCGCCATGAACTTAGCGTAAACCAACCGCCCAAACAGGGTGTGATACGGGCTATTGATCATTACCACTTCAAAGGTCAGAGTCCGAGACCTGGAATCATGCTCATCTCCAAAAGTGACCTCCAAATCTATCTTACCAACTGGATATGCCGATTTACCGGGCACCACCCCATGAAAAACTGTGTTGGATTGCCGAAGCTTCTTATCTATCAGCCCCATGCGCCGGAAAGTCTCGTAGTATAGGATGTTGATGCTACTGCCTCCGTCCATAAGCACCTTGGTAAACTTGTAGCCACCCACCTAAGGTGTCACAACTAGAGCCAGCTGACCGGGATTGTCAACCCGGGGCGGATGATCCTCTCGGCTCCACACAATGGGTTGTTCTGACCAACACAGGTAACCCGACACCGCCGGTTCAACAGAATGCACTGCCCTCTTGTAAACTTTCTGATCACGTTTACATAAGCTCGTGGTGAATACGTGATATTGTCCACTACTCAACTGTTTTGGGTACTCTGATATCCGGATTGCTGATGCTACTGACTACCCTAATTGTTGTAACCACCCTGACCATGCTGGTGGTTACGTTGATTGTTATAACCACCCTGACCGTGCTGCTGGTTATGCTGACTGTGCCCGTTTTGGTTGCTGTGATTACCTTGGTACCCTGAACTGGATCCACCACCTTGATAACCCGGCCTGTGAAAACCGGGACCTGATCCGCCGGACAGTCCATGATCATACCGAGACTGGTTCATGATTTCCTACATAATAAAACAGTCCTTCCAGAGGTGTTTAGCTGGCTTTTCTGCTGTACCATGCCTTGGGCAAGGTATGTTCATCTGGCGTTCCAGATTAATAGGCGGCCTCCCATTCCGCGGGGGTGGTCTACCCTTACTGCGCTGGTCGTTCTCCTTTGCATTGGTGTTAGCCACAAAATCTGAGTTGCTATCCGCTTTACACTTACCATTGAATCCTTGATTTGCCGAGTTGACCTGTGCGCTTTACCATTCTTCTTTGGCTTCCCTGATTTATCCTCATCAGAGTCTGGGTATTTGGCACTATCTGAGTCTGCATACTTCACCAAGGCGCCCATGAGCGTCCCCATGTCATTACAATTACGTTTAAGCCGTCCCAGCTTCAACTTCAAGGGATCAAACCGGCAATTGCCTTCCAACGTTACAACTGTTGTGCTTGGTTTGATGCTGTTGGAGGAATTTAGGATCTCCGACACTCGAGCACCCAATTACTTGTTGACCCGTGCTCTCCTTGAACGCAGGCAGCTAAATCAACGACAGACATCGGCTATTTGCACGTGTCTTTGAGGTTATTAATAAATCGGTGGCGCAATTCGGCCCATGATCCGACGGAGTTAGGTCGCAAGCCTTTCAACCAAGTGCGAGCTATGCCCTCCAACATCATTGTGAAATACTTAGCGCACGCTGCATCATCCATATCCAGCGGGAGTAAAGCGGGTGTAAGACAAGGTACTCCCAAGGAGCTGGACATCACCCCCGGTTCAACTGAGGTAGACGGACAGTATTGTGCTGCTAATTCGGCCTCCCGGCGCTGCCTGCCCTGGTCCACCATGTTCCGAGCATTCGCATCTCCACCTGCCGGATCATCCCTTCGCGGCAGGTTACGTCTTCGCGCGCTGCTTGACACGGCCGGTTCATCCTGGTGCCTAGTATAACTCCGTCTTGGGCGAGGGGTTGAATGAATCCTCTCACAGCTGTGAGAATAAGCTTGTTGTTGAGTTAGCGCCATTTCCAAAAACTCCCTGGCCCGTCGTGCCTCCACCGCTACAGGAGATGTTCCTTCAATGGGAAGGGCGGCAAGTCGTGAAGCGGCGGCGACTATGTTATCCAACGGATTAGAGTAATGACTGGGAGGGGTGGGCACATGCTGCGATGGGACAGCCTAGTGGGTTGGCTCCACAGCCTGTGGCTGGACTAACGCTCCGATGCCTGGTGCTCCTCCCTGATTCACCTCTGGCTGGTTACTGGTCCCTGCTCCTGGCGTGCTAAAAAGGTTCCTTGCTTCATAAACCAGTGGCAAGCGAGATCGCTGCCTTCTCTTCAGTACCTCGTGTGAAGCGTTCTGATCCAACATGAGTCGATAAGCCTGGGCATCAAGCTCAGCCTGGTTCGCAGCCATCCTAGTTTTCTCGGTAGCTAGGTCCAACTTGGCATGATCTATCCAGCTTTTCACCTGAGCGATTTCCGCATCATGTTGCTCCTTATTGGCATGGGCTACCTCTGCCATTAACAGTGATGTTAAAGTATCGACCAAGGCGGACAAAGTTTCGGCCATCGACGGATCAGGACCTCCAGCCCTAGCTCATGCCGTATCTGATGTTAACGCCGCTGTAGTTGGTGACTGTTGCATAGGTTGTTATCCGGCCATGAAGACGGCAACCCGGTTCGGCGAATTAAGGTTGTCCGGAATACTGTCACGATCGGAATAGCCCTCAGATTGGCCATCCTGCAAAATGTATAAAGATTATGTCTCTCCGGAGGACGATTCATCGCCGGAATAGACAATAGTCTCACCACCAGAGTCCGATCCGTCCTCTGTTTGATCTCCGTGAACTGCTCCAACGAATACGTGCTTCACGGCAGGTTGAATCCGGGCAGGTCCCGCATGCTGAGCCGGCTAGATGATGTTGGGGAAGATGTTCGGCTCAGGGCCCGGTTTGCCGATCTTGCCGATGAAGACGTGGATGCCGCCAAAGGGGACCCGGTACCCATATTCAATTGAATCCGCCTCAGGGCCCCAGCCTGCATCGTCAATGTAGATCTTGCCGCGACAACTCTTGGTCATCCGGCCCACTTCATAGCCCTTGAGTCCTTCAAAGCTGACTTCAAGAACTCGAAACCATCGTGCGATAGTCCCACAGTGGGCGCCAACTGTCGTGGTTTTATCACGGTAGATGTCCTAGGAAAAGGACTTAGTCGTGAGGCCATCGCTACAGGTTATCTTAAAAGGGGTTAAAGCGGACAAGGACGCATGGGTTTTATACTAGTTCGACCCCTTCGATGAAGGTAAAAGCCTACGTCTAGTTTGGCTTAGTATTGATAGGGTTTCGATGACCAGGGAGCAAATCCGCTTTGCCTGTGTCTCAAGTTGTTGTTCTCTGCCTTGAACCACGCCGGGTCGTCCCTTTATATACGAGGTGACGCCCGGTCCGGTTTAAAGAATCCCGAGGCCGGCACATAAACGTGTCCGGCTCGGTCTCTATCCTTCCTATCTTACATCACAAGTTACACATCATATGGCGGTTTACAAATCATGGGCCCTAATGCCTCTTGGGCTTTAAGCTTCTTGGACTAAAGCGCCTTGCTCCATGTTCGGCCGGGCTTCAGTAGAAATAATCTCCATAGGCATAAATCGGTCCCTCCTAGGCGGTTTATACCTAATAATAATATCCCTGACACCAACCATGTGAGTAACCGTGACCGTCTCTTTTCACTTTGAGAAGAGAACACCGTGGGGTTATGTTTGACTCGTAGGTAGTTCAGGATCTCTTAGAGATCATTACTAGTTTGCGACCATTTGCATAGATGCTCATGTTATTCTTGTACTCGTAAGTTAGCCACCATACATATTCTTAGCCGCTGATGTAACCTCACCACTTAACCTCTCCATACCCTTTAAGCTCTGCTAGTCTTGATACCCATGGTTATGGAATTGCTGAGTCCTCGTGGCTCACAGATACTACAACAACAATTGCAGGTGCAGGTTTCCGATGACTTGACGTGAGAGCGATGTTTACTTGTGTTGGAGTTCTTTCTTCTTCTTCTTCGTCAGTCTTGGGATAGGTTCCTGGTCGGCAGCCTGGGATCGCATGATGGATGTCGTTGTGCTTTTCATGTTTTTCATCTGTAGTAGGATGACTTGTGTATAATATGTTGTATTCATGTGACTATTGTATGACTTGTATGTATCCACCATGTATGTATGTAATGGTACGATGTAATGATATCCATCTTGCTAAGCGCCTGAAATGCGGTTGTTCCCCATTCACGAGTTCGTCACGTGATCGGGACAGAATCACATCTTGGGCGTGACATGATTAACCCTCCCGCAAGCATCCACAACTATGAGAAAAGTATTAAGAATAAATTCTGACCATAGCATTAAATTTTGGATTCAATCGGTCCCTTACGGAATAGTGCATAAACTGGGGTTTAAGCTTCTGTCACTCTCGCAACCCACCATCTAATTACTACTCCACAATGCATTCCCTTAGTTCCAAATATGGTGGGGTGTCATGTAGTCGACGTTCACATGACACCACTAAGGAAATCACAACATGCACACTATCAAAGTATCGAGCACATATCAAATTCACATTTTTACTTGCAACATGATTTCTTCCGTGACCTCAAGAACAAAGGTAACTGCTCACAAGTGATGAACATGCTCTAGATCAGAGGGGTAACATATAGCATAATGGATCTGAACATATAATCTTCCACCAAATAAATCATTTAGTAATCAACTACAAGATGTAATCAACACTACTAGTCACGCACAAGCAACAATCTATAGTTCCGGTAACAAGATTGATCACAAGAGATGAACTAGGGTTTGAGATGAGATGGTGCTGGTGAAGACGTTGATGAAGATAGCCCTCCCCAAGATGGGAGAGTTGTTGGTGATGATGATGACGATGATTTCCCCCTCCGGGAGGGAAGTTCCCCCAGCGGAATCGCTCAGCCAGAGGGCAAAAGTGCTCCTGCCCAAGTTCCGCCTCGAGACGGTGACGTTCTGTCCTGAAAGTCTTCCCCTCATTTTTTCTAGGTCAGAAGGGCTTATATACGAGAAGACGGGCATCAGAAATGGGCCTAAGTGAGCACAACCCACCAGGTCACGCCTGGGGGCTCTGGTGCGCCCAGGTGGGTCGTGCCACTTGGTGGGACCTCTCTGATGGTTATCAGCTCCAGTATTTTTTAAATATTCGATAAAAAATCCCTGTGAAGTTTCAGCTTGTTTGGAGTTGTGTAGAATAGGTGCCCTGATGTAGCTTTTCCAGGTCCAGATTTCTAGCTGCCAGAATTCTGCCTCTTGATGTATACCTTGTAAATTATGAGAGAAAAGCACTATAATTACTCCAAAAAGGATTATCTATCTATACCTATACTAATTAGAGACTCCCAAGAAATTACAACATTAATCATTAATTAGGAACCGTTCATCTGGTGGGACCAGATTATTACGGTGTAGATCTAACCATATTATTCTCAACTAAAATTATGCTTAATTATCAAAAAAAAATCCTTACAAGTCCCACAAATATTTAGCGGCTGTAAATAAGTAGAGTCCACAAAAGCCACGATCAAAGCTCCCGTATTATAAATCTTTACCTAATAATAAAGAAAATAGGGTTTCAGCCCGTCCGTCGTGATGTTTTGCAAAAAAGCCCTTATACTTTCCGGAAATCAACCCGCAGTCCAAACATAAGTCACCCGAAACGTTATTTTACCGTTTTACAAAAACGCCCCTATATTGTCCTGAAATCAACCCGCACTCCGGACTTAAGTCACCCAAACCGTTATTTTACATTTTTTCGAAAACACCCCTGACCTTTTAGGTAATTCATCCGCGGGTCATATTTAACTCAAACAAATGATTTTCTAAATCATCCATATCTTTTAGACCATAACCCCGATTTAAACATGTTATATATGAAATTTGATTAGAAAAATATGTAGAATATGAATATGAGATTATTTTAACCTGTTATGTATTTCTAAATATTATTTTAGCAGATATTAAAGTCAAACAAATGGTTTTCTAAATTATCCGTATCTTTTAAACCATGATTCCCATTTTAACATGTTATATATGAATTTTTATTAGAAAAATATGTAGAATATGAATATGACATTATTTTAACTTGTTAAATTTTTCTAAATATTCGTATAGAATATATTATAGTCAAACAAATTGTTTTCTAAATCAATCGTATCTTTTAAACCGTAACTCCAATTTTAACATGTTATATACGCAATTTGATTAGAAAAATGTGTGAAATCTGAATATGATGTTAATTTTACCTGTTGTTATTTTTTAAATGCTTTTTGAAAAAGAAAAAACTTGTTTTTTCGAAAGGTGAACTTGCATTTCAAAAGTTTGTATTGTTCAAAAAAGTGTTTATGTATTGAAATATTGTGCATATTTTTTTAATGCCCTTCTAAAAAATGTATTCATGTAATTCGAAAAGTGTGTGCATGTTAAATTCTTTTCTTTATCGTGTTCAGGAAAGGAAGGCACCGCGTCCTTCCGTGACGAAGTAACATGAGGCGGCCAGCCATGCGGGAAGGGAGGTAAGGCACCAGGGCGGCGACACTGGTGTTGCTCCTCCGGCGAGATGAGCTGGCGGAGGGGTTGGAGCGCGCAGGCGCGCGAGCTCGCGCTCCCGTTGCAACGCACGGGCTCTTTTGCTAGTTCTACTAAATAAACATCAGATTAACCCGTGTAATTTTTGCTTAATCTATACCAATATATAAAGACCCAAATGGGCAGATCCAACTAATCTCGGTCATCGAACTAAGTCAATCCAACGACCTAGACTGCTCTAATGTCGAGCGTTAAACATGTTTAACATGCAATTAATACCATACTAAATATTGCGCTAATCACAGAATTAACACACAAATAATAGCATATCTTATATCTGCGTGCAATTAATATATTGTCCGGATATTAACGTGCGATTGTAGGTGCACATTTACTAGTTAGTATAGGTATAGATTAGGCCAAAGAAAAAACTCTCAAAGGCCCACCGCCTGCCTTGGATCGCGCCGCCGCCCTACGCCCCGACCATTGTCACCGCTCCCTACCCCGTCTGCCGCCACTGCCCATCGCATCGACCCTCTGTAGCATCCGACCACCTCCATCGCTGCCTGAATCATCTCTCTCCTTGATCGTATCTCTTGGACCAGCACGCGGCGACGACTGCTTCCAGTCGCGTGGCGGCGAGGCGGCTGGTCGAGGAAACGCGCAGGAGGCGGCTGTGTCCTGTTCGTTGATCTATCCCCAACTCATGTTCCTCCGCTCAGATCGATTGTCACATACGCAGTTATGATGACACATACGCTCTCCTCTCCTGCGGTGATGCCTATATGTGACAACTATGGTGTCCTGTTGTGCCCCTCCACATGTTGGACCGCCGAGGCGCGGAAGTATCCGGAGAAGATCGCACTACACGTAGCAAAATCAGTGATGTTCCGAGTGGTTGCTCGGCAAACTAATTTTTCTTCTCTAAAGTTCCATATTTTCTTCTCTAAAGTTTTCTCATGGAACTTCGGTGGAATAAATTCACGGGTGTGCTAGTTGGAGTACTACTGGATTTCGATGTTTGTAGGCATAATCTCCACTCCTGCACGAACTTGGGTTTGCCCAGGAACTGGGTCAATAGTACAATCCTTTGGCTGTGCAATGGTGATTTACGTAGTTTTTTTTTCAATCATGGTGGTTTAGTTAGTTTGTTAATAGGTGCTTCAGTTAGTACTAATAGTCATTGGATTGAATTTGACAGAGGACAATGCAATTTTCATTTTAATTGCTAGAGTTCTGCTTTCACCTAATGAACCTTACCATATTTTAATTTACATAATGACCAATGCATTGCTTTCTATTTCCCAGTGTACTACGTACAATTTAGTATGCATGATTTGGGCTTAACTTGCCAATCAAATGTCTTTGCTGGTTCCCACAAGAAGAAATTCATTCCCCGTCCAAGTATTGATCAATGATGATTCATCCGTTTATGCTGCAGAAACATGGTCACATGGATTATTAGGCTAATTTTTTAAAATAATACATTTTTTATTATTAAATTTCATAAATATTACACGGGAATATTTTTTTTGGAGAAATAATACACCGTCGGCCCGCTGCAGGCCTACTGGATCTAGTCAGCCCATAGCAGGCCGACTGGCCTCATCGGCCAGCAGCGGGCCGACAGCTGGCTGGGCTGCCACGTGCCAGCCGCTCATTGGGCTGGCCACGTCGCGAGGGGGAGAGAGGTGGCTGTCGGCACGGGCTGGTCATGGGGCGCTCTTGTCGGCCAGCCGCAGATCAATCGGCTTGCTGCGGGCC
>LR738712.1:209018411-209189814 GCA_902687465.1 Secale cereale
CCCCCCCCCCCCCCGCCGTGGGTACCTCCTTCTCCTTTCCTTCTTCTTTCTCCCAGGCATCGTTCTTATCTTCTTCTTCTCTTCCATACTATATGTGGATGTCAAATATTCAAAGTAAATTTTTAGGTCCGTGAATATTTTTAGTTGGTCCGTAAATATATACATGTCTAATATTTAGTAGTGCGGATATTTGAAAGCGTTGCTCAGTAGTTGTTTGTCATTGTTGGAAAAAAATTAGGTGAGCCGAGATGTCTGATGTAGTGAAGTTCATATTTTACTACGGTCCTGGTACTATCCAGACAATTGAGATGGGAGCTCATCTGAGTGAATTTTTTCGCACAGAGGTGTGAATGAACGCGCGTCAAACATGGTCAGTCAGTCAGTTGAAAGAATGGATTGTGGAAAGTTTAGGGCTTGACACTGTAACGCACGCAGTCGGTGTTCATGCATTGTGGACACGGTCAAGTTCAACAATATTTTTATATTTGAGGCCAATAGAGCGAGACTCCAAGTGGGTGCGGTGGTTACAAGGATGTGAACGCAGGGGATGCAATCCTGTTGCCTTAGTGATTCCCGTCATGAATGAGGTCACTGCACATGAAGGCGACAGTGGCTACGATCCTGGGCTGAGTAGTGGAGGAAGGCAGTTATCTATGTCAAATGCTGGGGATGCTGGTTACGAACCAGGACAGAGCAGTCAGGTAGAAGGAGGAAATGCTGCTGGTTAGAACCAGGGCAGAGTAGTCAGGTAGAAGGAGGAAATGCTGATGGTGATTACATTGGCGAGGTGGACGCTGACGAGGTAGATGGGGACATGCAGGACCAGATGGAAGAAGAAGACACCGATGTTGATATGGCTCATGCCGATGATTCTGACGAGTCGGATGAGGAAGACAATGAAGAGGAGGTCCCGAATCCTGCTCTGTGGGGACCCGGACTCATAATTCGAGATCACCGAATGCACGTGTACAGTGATCCCAGAGATCAATGCTCACTAAACACACAGAAGCTGAATAACAAGAGTCTTACATCCATACATACCGTATTACACAAATAGGACCATCAAGGTCAAGCCTTGAGTATATCATCGCAGCGGAAATCTTCAATAACAACTTGGACCCATGCCATCTGCCTTAACCCTACAGGCATTTTGACTGGGAAGCGTCCTAGCTCGCATGCACGTCACCAAGGAATCTTCATCATATCCTGTTCTCTCATGCCTGGCCAATAAAATAACCAGTGGCAAGCCAATGAGTACTTTGAATGTACTCGCAAGCAACCCATGATTTGGTTCAAGGTAACAATGCAATAGTACAACAATGAGAAATCTAGCCACGATCTAGAATAAATATTCCACCATCAAGTATATGCATCAATAAACTCAGGTAACCTCGAAGACAGGTTACCGATATCAACATGGATAGGATTCAACTCAACGAATCAAGTCACCACCTTGACTCATCACACACGTACTTTCACCGATGTAGTAAAACTCTGGACATAGTTTAAGTAGCACCACCCAACTGTCCATGACCGTGGACACGGCTATTCGAATAGTTTTACACTCTGCAGAGGTTGCACACTTTACCCACAAGATCCAGGAAGCTTTCGTGTCACCAACGATCCCGCAGTACCTCAAGTACTCGAGGGAAGCACCCGGTCATTATCTTTCCTTAGACGACACTAACATAGGGTCCACTCGTTGGTACACGGCCCTCGAGTACAAAAAAATAGATCATGGGACTTGCCCTAATTTCAATGTCACGCGTACCCGAAGGGACCAACGGTGTGTCCGGTGCCCTGTAAAAACAGTCATGGTCGTCTATCCAAGCACAACCCCGTCCCGGGAAAGACCTCAAGTCTTCCCGTCACTAGTAATGTGGGCACCATGCTAGTATCGGCCTAAGTAATCAATAACGCCCCGTCCCATAAGGGGTAGAGTGGTTGCACATATTTGGTTGGGACGGTAGTCACACATAAATCTAATCCATCATTTCACCCATGCACAAGATCTTTACCGGCACATCACTTCTTCCTCAAATGATGACCTAACTCAATATCACCCTCGGGCATTAGGGGCACCCGATGGGTTTTTTGAAAGAATGCAACCACGAAGGTTTCATGGCACATATGCATCACTAAGCATCACTACTAACCATTTAAATGGCATCTAGCACATAGCAAGATTATAAGTAAGCATGCATCATGTGGTGGTTCTTAACTAGGTTACCACCGTAACTCTTATCATCATGCATTCGGAAACAAACGGGTTCCGAAAAACACAAGTGTATCATGGTCAAAGGGCTGCTTGCCTTGTCCTTCCGAGTCTTCAAACCTTCTGGTCCATCTCCGAGTACTCCGTTTATTTCGTCAACTAACGATGGAAACAATCATAATAAGCAACACAATCAAAGCAAAAATAAAAGTGCTCTAAAAATAGGAGTTGGACTTTTCTAGGATACCTCTGGTCATATGAAAAATAACCAAGGTGGTTTCATTGGGGTATGATCAATGGATGGTTTGGCATATTTCAATATGATGGAATCAAGGGTTTTATGGATTTGAAAGAAGTGTACAGAAATATATTTTTGAACAATGAGCAAAGGCACCTATCCATCAAGTCATGATTTTAGAAGCATCTAGGAGTTGGTTTCACTGGATTTGGATTTCAAATGAATCTCCTAGTATTTTGCAAAGTTGATAAATATGAAGAAATGGCTCATTATTTGGTGGGGTACAGAAAGTATTAATAAAAATGTTCCAAAACTAAGTTTGGATATGACAAGCACCTAGGAATTTGAAACAATGCATTTGGATCAAATTTGAGCCCTTTGTGATTTTCTAAAGTTTATAAGAGAAAATGGAATAATGGCATTTGATAATTATTTGTGAAGGAAATGATTCTGGAAAAATGTGCATGTTGCACCATGTGATAGAGCATGATTTTAGAAACTACCAGAAATTTGAATCATCAAATTTGGAATCCATTTGATTCATTTATGGATTTTTGAAGACTACTGGGAAAAGAAAAAGGAAGGGGAATGATCTATACCCTTATCTTGCGCACAGGCGGGATGTGGACGTGGGCCGGCCCAGTGGCATCAGCCGCCCGGGGGTACAGGTCACGTCGTTGGCGTACTCCCGTGAGTACACCTTTGGCCAGGATAGGCGCCTTCCCCGAAGGCCGTCTTCACATAACTGGGGGCCCGGGGCCTTAGCCACTTACCGGTGGGCCCTGCTGGCAGGCCCTCCTCCTACCTCCCACTTAAATCAGAGGAAGGGCAGGGGAGGCCGTCCGAGCAGGCGCCGGCGCCCTTCTCGGCGACTCCGGTCGTCCCCGGCGGTGTCCAGAACACTGACGAGCTCCGGGAGATCAAGCCAAGCCAATCCATGGGCCTCACGCGGTCCGAGGGGGAACGGGGGCGGCGCAAGCCTCGGCGCCGGCGGGCGGCTTCGGGTCGAGATGGGTGCGACGCCAGGGATGCTAGGGAAAAGGAAGGAATGAGTGGGGGGGGGCTCTGCGGTCCTGCGGTCCTCCTCCTGGTGGCCAACGAGGATGGGGGTAGGCTCTGGTTCCCTAGAGCCAGCAGAGGCCGACAACGGCCATGGTGGCCTTGGAGAGGGAAGGAGAGCACCAGGGAGAGAGGGAGATTGTCCAGGAGGTTCACGAGAGAGAGGAGGATCTAACCATGACGAGAGAGAGGGTCGGGGGTGGCTTAAATAGGCGCGACCGCGGTGCACCGTGAGCATCGTCCATGGACGCGCTCGGGCGAGCTCGCGGAGGGAGAAGGAGGGCAGGAGAGGATAGGGCCGACAGGTCTCCAGGTCACGGACGTCGAGGGCGCCTCGGGAGACACGAGAGAAAGGCCCGAGTTGGTCGGGGGCTCCTGATTGGGCGAGGCTACAGTGCGCCAGGGCATTGTAGCGTGCTCCAGAGCGCGAACTCTGCATGCCATGGCATAGACAAAGTGCCATTGTGTGTCCCCTTATGTCCAGGAGTGCTAGGGGTTAGTAAACTATTGCCCAGACGGCCTGGGATGCCCTGGAGGCCATTGGAGTGAGGAGGGAGGTGAGAAAGGAGAAGAATGTTGCTGTCCACAAGAGTAAAAATGGGGTTTTCACCCCTCAATCATTGATCTGTGGACATGGGGAAGTTACTGGGGGTAGAAGATGATCAGGTTTACCTGTGGTAAGAATTTGAGATAAAGGGGCATAGTAAAAAGGGGTCAAAACTATGGTTTTGGTAAATTGGCAGAAGGTGTTTGATCATGATTTGGGCAAGCAAAATAGCTCCACTTGACATGAGACTTAACAGGATCAAATGGCCCAGACATTTAGGCCCTTCCACCAAATTTGAGTTCATTTGGGCAAAGTTGCCAATGCAACTCTTGTAAACCCTAGAAATCAATAGAATGGATTCACCAAGATTAAGTTAAGCAAATCATCTCCCCTTGATGCACCACTTGGTGTAGTGTCATCATTTGGGGTTGTGATCATGCCCACAAAGTTTGAAGCCCCAGGTAAAAATTTGGTAATGTAAAGTTGTTCAAATTTGGATCTGGTCAGAAAGGGTTTTGGGGCACTTAGATCAAGTTGTCCTTCTCCAAAACTTGTGCCATTTGGCATAGAAGCATAATTACATCATTTTAGCATGTGCACCAAGTTTGAGAGCATTTTGACAAGTTTGGCAATGTAAAGTTGCACAAACTTCAATATGGACAGAAATGGTTTTGAGGGGATCAGATGATGTTTCCTTGATCTTCAAGGCATGAGGCTTTGTAAGATCATCAAATATGTCATATTTGACATGATAGAATTTCCCTGGAATTTTTGGAGAATAATCCCTTTGTAAATATTTCAAAATCTTGAAATATCCAGAAAGGGTTATTGAAGGATTTGTCCAATATTTTGAACATGACCATGTGTTGAAACTCTTATATATGGACGATAAATGTCCTATGAGTCTCCCTGAATTTTGGCAAATATTTTTGAAATAGTTAAATAATTTTTCCCTATTAAAGACCATTTCTGGCCTGAAGAAAAAGCTTTTAAATAAAATATAAAAATAACATTTAAAATTATAATTTTGTGGTTTATGGGAGTCCTATACCTAGTAGTGTTCAAATATTCTTTTTGAAAGTTTTTTCAAACCCTAATTAAGGTACTTGTAGTGCAAACCTCAATTCAGGGGTTTTTGGAAAACTAATTTTAGAAAATTCTATTTGGCCAAAATATTTTTATAAGAAATTACCATACTGGTCTATACACATGGCATGATCATTGCGAAAAGGTTTTGGATCAAGGAGATGAAATATAAGAGTTGGAGGATTTATTTGATTTTTAGAGCACTAGCAAACAGCACACAGAAAATCAATCAAGCAAAGCCAAAAACACTCAATTTTTTTTTTGTAAATCCACATTTTTAGCATGATAATTAGCTTAAGCAATGTGGCAGGAAAATCAGGGTGTGACAGACCTACCCCCCTTACAAGAATCTCGTCCCCGAGATTCACAGACTAGGCGTGGAAAGGAATACGGAGTCTTGGATACGGGGTAGTCTTCACTTCTCTCGTTGGTTCTGCTTCCGAGTGGTGCTCCATGGAATCTTGAAGTTCTTGGTGGTGTGGCTTCTTGCTTGTTGCCCTCTTGACGCAGGTTGCTGAGGGGTCTCTTGTATGGGTTAGGTTGAGCTGGATGTCAAAGGTTCGGTGATCGATGTCCTTGCGGGGACCGACTCGTTAGGAAGTCAAAAGTATATCCAGAGTTGTGACCCGTGGAATATTTGGTGCACGGTGGGTATCTCAGGTGGTAAATCTAGCTGGTAGCCGTCTACTATATGACTGGCAGTGAACTTGAAGGAAGTCGATATATCTTGGTGTGAACGTTCCTTTGACACGGACACGCTTGGTTTCTACGAGAGAAGTGGTTTGCGGATACGCCCGGTCTTAGACGCAGAAGATTACTTCTTGATGACGGTGGTCGGTGTAGTTCTTCCTTCTTGACATGTCGGTCTTCAATCGTCTTCCAACCAGCTGCACAGCTCTTCCTTCGTCTTCGGGTAGTCAAGTGTGTTGCCAAATAAAGATGACAACTAACTTGTCCAAGTATTCCATGAAGTCTGTGGGGTACGCAAGGTAGGCTGTGGAATTGGTGGTGGCCTCCGTTGAGTATTTGCAAAGGCCTTCTTGACTTAGAGCCAAGGCCCGTGGTCGGGATCTGACCGGGTTGTGGCTTGGTGGGGCTTAAGGGTTTCAAGGATTCTAGTGAGTGAGTGAACGTTTATTATCTTATCCTTAAGCACGGTTTCTGAGATGCCAATAGCACTATCTAGTACTTCGAACGAAAAAGAATCTTCTCGCATAGACCAACTTCAATCACCACTCATGCCACATATATCCTCATGACTCCCAAGAGGCGGTCTAACAAAATTGTACTTGTCTATGATCCCCAAATCCATATGTATGTCTACTCTCAAAATCCATGGGTAGATCATACATGCTGCTAAGCTTAAATTAAACTCCACAATCCAAGCACTCAACCAATTCTTGCAAGGCTCACGATATTGCGTCTCCATTCTAAGGAAACACATCATATGCCACTCCAAGATTTTGTTTCCTTTCTATGGATCAACTCCAATTGCCCGGTAATTCCATCAATCACCACGTAATCCAACAATTCTACAAATCCGATGTCTACGGTGTTCCTCAAGATCTCAAGTCCCTATAGTACCCAAATACTTGAAAGGACTATGCATTACAATAGTAAGTACACCAAATTCCCATCATCTGGGTTAAGTAAACTCCAAGGTCATGATTATATAGATCCCTAAACCAACTCTGACAGATAATCAAATCTCTTTGTTTATTGCCCACCGAGAAGCATGATTTCATGATCAGGATCATCGGTCTAAATCCAATTTACTCCGAACCATGCAGACATATCTAGCATCTATACCCAACCAGAATCACCTACTTAAATCCAAATATCTCCCATCAATATCATCTGCTCAAGTCAAATCCTTATACCTCCAAGAATTTCAATTTGCGATCACAATAGCCCTGCAAATCCAAGTTGCTCCAGGGTGATGATAGTTACGCCACTCTATTAATCATGATCTCACCAACATGAAAACCTCACAATCCATCAAGGTCTCAGACAATTCCTCGAAGTCACTGATATAAAGCCACCAAGTCATCTGTCTTATATCCTCAATTGGTCTATCTATGGCATCTTCAGCTCTTGTGCTATATTAGGATGAAAAGGTGCTCACTCACTGCGTCCACTAGTTCCATTACGAACCCAGTGTGGTGCAAGGTTGCAGAGGCTTAACTGGGTTTCCTGTAACACTATGGGTTTGGCACATCGTTAAGGATTCGTGCTGGGGTGTCTCGTGAAGTCTCAAAGGGTCTAGGAATGGGTTTCTAGTTTGGAGGGTCAAACATGACTTCACGGGGTTGCACTCGATCGTGGAGGTTGTAGCAGAAGTCTTCAGTGCCAGTTGGTTGCCGAGGTAGAATCCTTGGTGCATCTTGTCTTGCGGGTCTTCAGTTGGGGAGAGAGAAGAGAGGGAAAAAGTAGCATAGAGGAGGGGAATGCCTAAAGGGGGTTCTATAGTGCAGGTGCAAGCAAACAGGTGCAAAAAGGCCGAAACAAAATAAACAAGGCAAGGAAGATGACATAGCCATGCACTTGTTGCCTAGGGCATAAGTGCGACTTATATCAAAACACAAACAGTTAAAATCAAGCAACACACAATCGTGGTTCTATTCGAACCATCATACGGACTCGACTGCGCATAGGGGGTACATGACTCATCCTACCCTAGGGGTTCTCGGATGCAGTGTTGTTACTTGTGCCTCATGCAGTCTTCTGAGTTTTCCACAGGTGTTGCTATGTCCCTTGTAGTTGTTTGACAAACGATCCGGGTTGAGCCTAGATAATCTTCAACAACTTCTCGACTGATGAGGCGATGCGGTGAAGGTGTCTCCCTGCAGCTGGCGTTGACTTGGTCTTCTCTTGTATCTTTAATCATGACGATCCCTTGTGCCTTTTGGGGCGTCGAGGGTATCAGGTAGGCAATCCTTTATGCAATGATATTAATCAAGGCATAGTAGAGGTTCAACATGTCGGTTGCGTTGATGACAACATCGACACCAAGAGCGGGGGACGAAGAGAACCGTTTTCCTGCTCACTATAGTGAGGCGGACCAAATGGCGAGGTTCTCACCCACCGGTGGTTGCCGATACAACAACGGTAGTGACAGGATTACTCTATTAGCGATGTATATCATGATTTTGCATAACCTATACCTTGGTCATCATAGGCCAATGTTGCATTTTCTTGGGGCACTGTCAATGGTGTCACCATCTTCTGGGTCCTCATGTCCTCATTCCTCGAGGATGGATTTTATGTTGGTATCGTCTTGTTGTGGTGTCGCCACTCTTGCGTGCAAAAGTGGTAGGTGAGTGTTTGGCAAGGTGCACTCCACGAGGATTACAGAAAATCCAGTGGTCAGGGGCTTAAGGGTTCTAGCGACCAATAGTTTTGAAGGGGGAAGAGATTAGGTATGGCCTAGTTTTTTGAAAAACTGAGAAGGGAATAGAAGTATAGATAGTTTTGAAAACTAGTAATAGTTTTGAAAATAGTTTTACCCTAACTAACGACCATGCTAACTAAGGCTTCCTACAGTCAGGATGGCTCGGATACCACCTCTGTGGGGACCCCGACTCATAAGTCGAGATCACCGAATGCACGTGTACAGTGATCCCAGAGATCAATGCTCACTGAACACACAGAAGCTGAATAACAAGAGTCTTACATCCATACATATTGTATTACACAAATAGGACCATCAAGGTCAAGTCTTGAGTATATCATCGCAGCAGAAATCTTCAATAACAACTTGGACCCATGCCATCTGCCTTAACCCTACAGGCATTCTGACTGGGAAGTGTCCTAGCTCGCATGCACGTCACCAAGGAATCTTCATCATATCATGTTCTCTCATGCCTGGCCAATAAAATAAATAGTGGCAAGCCAATGAGTACTTTGAATATACACGCAAGCAACCCATGATTTGGTTCAAGGTAAAAATGCAATTGTACAACAATGAGCAATCTAGCCACGAGCTAGAATAAATATTCCACCAACAAGTATATGCATCAATAAACTCAGGTAACCTCAAAGACAGGTTACCGATGTCAACATGGATAGGATTCAACTCAACGAGTCAAGTCACCACCTTGACTCATCACACACGTACTTTCACCGATGTAGGAAAACTCTGGACATAGTTTAAGTAGCACCGCCCAACTGTCCATGACCGTGGACACGGCTATTCGAATAGTTTTACACTCTGCAGAGGTTGCGCACTTTACCCACAAGATCCGAGAAGCTTTCGTGTCACCCACGATCTCGCAGTACCTCAAGTACTCGGGGGAAGCACCCGGTCATTATCTTTCCTTAGAAGACACTAACATAGGGTCCACTCGTTGGTACACGGCCCTCGAGTACAAACAAATAGATCATGGGACTTGCCCTAATTTCAATGTCACGTGTACCCGAAGGGACCAACGGTGTGTCCGGTGCCCTGTAAAAACAGTCATGGTCGTCTATCCAAGAACGACCCCGTCCTGGGAAAGACCTCAAGTCTTCCCGTCCCTAGTAATGCGGGCACTATGCTAGTATTGGCCTAAGTAATTAATAACGCCCCGTCCCATAAGGGGTAGAGTGGTTTCACATATTTGGTTGGGACGATAGCACACATAAATCTAATCCATCATTTCACCCATGCACAAGATCTTTACCGGCACATCACTTCTTCCTCAAATGATGACCTAACTCAATATCACCCTCGGGCATTAGGGGCACCCGATGTTGTTTTTGAAAGAATGCAACCACGAAGGTTTCATGGCACATATGCATCACTAAGCATCACTACTAACCATTTGCATGGCATCTAGCACATAGCAAGATTATAAGTAAGCATGCATCATGTGGTGGTTCTTAACTAGGTTACCACCGTAACTCTTATCATCATGCATTCGGAAACAAACGGGTTCCGAAAAACACAAGTGTATCATGGTCAAAGGGCTGCTTGCCTTGTCGTTCCGAGTCTGCAAACCTTCTGGTCCATCTCCGAGTACTCCGTTTATTTCGTCAACTAACGATGGAAACTATCATAATAAGCATCAAATCAAAGCAAAAATAAAAGTGCTCTAAAAATAGGAGTTGGACTTTTCTAGGATACCTCAGGTCATATGAAAAATAACCAAGGTGGTTTCATTGGGGTATGATCAATGGATGGTTTGGCATATTTCAATATGATGGAATCACGGGTTTTATGGATTTGAAAGAAGTGTACAGAAATATATTTTTGAACAATGAGCATAGGCACCTATCCATCAAGTCATGATTTTAGAAGCATCTAGGAGTTGGATTCACTGGATTTGGAGTTCAAATGAATCTCCTAGGATTTTGCAAAGTTGATAAATATGAAGAAATGGCTCATTATTTGGTGGGGTACAGAAAGTATTAATAAAAATGTTCCAAAACTAAGTTTGGATATGACAAGCACCTAGGAATTTGAACCACTGCATTTGGTCAAATTTGAGCCCTCTGTGATTTTCTAAAGTTCATCACAGAAAATGGAATAATGGCATTTGATAATTATTTGTGAAGGAAATGATTCTGGAAAAATGTGCATGTTGCACCATGTGAATGAGCATGATTTTAAAAACTACCAGAAATTTGAATCATCAAATTTGGAATCCATTTGATTCATTTATGGATTTTTGAAGACTACTGGGAAAAGAAAAAGGAAGGGGAATGATCTATACCCTTATCTTGCGCACAGGCGGGATGTGGACCTGGGCCGGCCCAGTGGCATCAGCCGCCCGGGGGTACAGGTGACGTCGTTGGCGTACTCCCGTGAGTACGCCTTTGGCCAGGATAGGCGCCTTCCCCGAAGGCCGTCTTCACTTAACTGGGGGCTCGGGGCCTTAGCCACTTACCGGTGGGCCCTGCTGGCAGGCCCTCCTCGGAGGAGGGGCAGGGGAGGCCGGCCGAGCAGGCGCCGGCGCCCTTCCCGGCGACTCCGGTCGTCCCCGGCGGCGTCCAGAACACTGACGAGCTCCGGGAGATCAAGCCGAGCCCATCCATGGGCCTCATGCGGTCCGAGGGGGAACGGGGGCGGCTGCAGCCTCGGCGCCGGCGGGCGGCTTCGGGTCGAGACGGGTGCGACACCAGGGATGCTAGGGAAAATGAATGAAGGAGTGGGGGGGGGGCTCTGCGGTCCTGCGGTCCTCCTCCTGGTGATCAACGAGGAAGGGGGGAGGCTCTGGTTCCCCAGAGCCAGCAGAGGCCGACGGCGGCCATGGTGGCCTTGGAGAGGGAAGGAGAGCACCAGGGGGAGAGGGAGATTATCCAGGAGGTTCACGGGAGAGAGGAGGATCTAACCAAGACGAGAGAGAGGGTCGGGGGTGGCTTAAATAGGCACGGCCGCGGTGCACCGTGAGTAGGAGAGGATAGGGCCGACAGGTCTGCAGGTCACGGACGTCGAGGGCACCTCGGGAGACACGAGGGAAAGGCCCGAGGTGGTCAGGGGCTCCTGATTGGGCGAGGCTACAGTGCGCCAGGGCACTGTAGCGTGCTCCAGAGCGCGAACTCTGCATGCCATGGCATAAACAAAGTGCCATTGCGTGTCCCCTTATGTCCAGCAGTGCTAGGGGTTAGTAAACTATTGCCCAGACGGCCTGGGATGCCCTGGAGGCCACTGGAGTGAGGAGGGAGGTGAGAAAGGAGAAGAATGTTGCTGTCCACAAGAGTAAAAATGGGGTTTCACCCCTCAATCATTGAGCTGTGGACATGGGGAAGTTACTGGGGGTAGAAGATGATCAGGTTTACCTGTGGTAAGAATTTGAGGTAAAGGGGCATAGTAAAAAGGGGTCAAAACAATGGTTTTGGTAAATTGGCAAAAGGTGTTTGATCATGATTTGGGCAAGCAAAATAGCTCCACTTGACATGAGACTTAACAGGATCAAATGGCCCATACATTTAGGCCCTTCCACCAAATTTGAGCTCATTTGGGCAAAGTTGCCAATGCAACTCTTGTAAACCCTAGAAATCAACAGAATGGATTCACCAAGATTAAGTTAAGAAAATCATCTCCCCTTGATGCACCCCTTGGTCTAGTGACATCATTTGGGGTTGTGATCATGCCCACAAAGTTTGAAGCCCCAGGTAAAAAGTTGGTAATGTAAAGTTGTTCAAATTTGGATCCGGTCAGAAAGGGTTTTGGGTCACTTAGATCAAGTTGTCCTTCTCCAAAACTTGTGCCATTTGGCATAGATGCATAATTACATCATTATAGCATGTGCACCAAGTTTGAGAGCATTTGGACAAGTTTGGCAATGTAAAGTTGCTCAAACTTCAATATGGACAGAAATGGTTTTGAGGGGATGAGATGATGTTTCCTTGATCTTCAAGGCATGAGGCTTTGTAAGATCATCAAATATGTCATATTTGACATGATAGAATTTCCCTGGAATTTTTGGAGAATAATCCCTTTGTAAATATTTCAAAAGCTTGAAATATCCAGAAAGGGTTATTGAAGGATTTGTCCAATATTTTGAACATGAACATGTGTTGAAACTCTTATATATGGAAAATATATATCCTATGAGTCTCCCTGAATTTTGGCAAATATTTTTGAAATAGTTAAATAATTTTTCCCTATTAAAGACCATTTCTGGCCTTAAGAAAAAGCTTTGAAATAAAATATAAAAATAACTTTTAAAATTATAATTTTGTGGTTTATATACCTAGTAGGGTTCAAATATTATTTTTGGAAGATTTTTCACACCCTAATTAAGGTACTTGTAGTACAAACCTCAATTCAGGGGTTTTTGGAAAACTAATTTTAGAAAATTCTATTTGGCCAAAATATTTTTATAAGAAATTACTATACTGGTCTATACACATGGCATGATCATTGGGAAAAGGTTTTGGATCAAGGAGATGAAGTATAAGAGTTGGAGGATTTATTTGATTTTTAGAGCACTAGCAAACAGCACATAGAAAATCAATCAAGCAAAGCCAAAAACACTCAAAAGTTTTTTTTTTGTAAATCCACATTTTTAGCATGATAATTAGCTTAAGCAATGTGGCATGAAAATCAGGGTGTGACATGCATCATGGAATCATGACTTCTCATCTGCAATGACAGTCAACGATGGACATGATTCTGCGTGGCAATATCACCAAAACAATATTGCGACGGGCGCTATGTATCCGAACAAGCAAGCTATGAAGGATGCAATAATTAATTGGGCAATATTGTTCGATACGTACACTGGGGTCATCTGGCAGCCCTACACGGATGCAGCCATACAAGAGAGATACCCCGGTGGTTTGTCTGTGCTATGCACAAGGGACCGAGATTACTGGATGACAAAATCGAAGATCGTCTTCGATGTCATCGTCGAGGAGATGGGCACAACAAAGGGTTATGATGCAATTTGGTCTTCTGCAGTTGGAGCTGCCGCCCCCTAAAGAGAACCCGGTGCCAACACACATCCACAGGTATTTACCAGTTTTTCAATGTTGCATTATCTTTCACAGTACTCCTTTTCAAGCATTAGATAATTGTTGAACATACATCGCAATTTTAGGACGACAAGGAAGGGCATGAGTAGGATAACTGCCGAGTGGCTAGTTAGACTAGAGCCGTATGTCATAGAATGGGAGACATCAAAAACACATCTATGGCAGGAGAATCATGATTTTGATCTCAATGAATTCAATCTCTATTTGCGGCGCTACATGACCGGAACACGGTTGCACATCGTTGATCACTCACCCAGAGGAGATACCTGACCCAACTCCGTCGGATATGTACCCAAGCTATGATACTTCGGGCTCTAGGCAGTACGCGGTAAGATATATTTTTCTTAAATATAGTTATCACATATTTTTGACGTGCATACTTAATAACCAAGGCGAGAATTTGCAGGCTAGCTTGACACACGATCTCTACAACGACGTGACCACCTTAGATCACTGTCATCTGGACCTTTTCTTCAGCATCATCCTGTGCTACAACCCTTCTTGGAATGAATGCAAAACAAGATTCGGGCTGTCTACGAGACTATCACGTGCACCCGGAGAAGCGATGTTGTTCAGCACCAGCAGCAGCAGCCGCGTCACTCCACGCACCGACATCAGCCGCGTCCGCGTCTTGCACATCAGCCGACTATGAGGGCACCCCCTCCTGACCAACCTGGCAGTTCGACGTGGCAGCACCGAGAGCACTTTGGTCCCACGTCGAGCTTCGTGTTTTCTCCACAGCCACGGCAACAGGGTCCCTCGTCGAGCTTTGTGTTTCAGCTAGAGCAGCCATCACAGCCAGCAGGTATGTGTATTGTTTTCAATATTAATTGAGGTTACCTTATTGTATGTGACTTAATGTTCCATCGTTAAGGAGCCTACGGATATCACGCGTCTATGTCTGCATCACATGATACATGGGGGAGTGATCAACATCCTGAGGACAACATACATGGTCAGATGTCGCATCACATCCAGTGGCCGAACATGTTTTCGACTCCTCCACCTGGCCCGACATAGGATACACAGTATGACGAGGGTGAGTCTAAGATTCCGCCTCGTATCATCAGGCCAATACAAAGGTACGGATGGATGAAGCCTCAAGATCCGCCTCCGCGCCAGGGCAGACGTCATCAGTGACGCTTCTATCTAGCAGTAGACACATGACCATCTACTTCTGTATGAGACTTATGTCTATTCTATGTATGAGACAAATGACTATGTATTTATGCATGAGACATATGACTACTCTATTTTAGTCTCTGCTATTTAGATAGAACATAATGCTCATACAACAAGAAAGTACAAACAACTAGATAGAACTACATCTAAATTAAACGGCACATATGACTTAACTTACAACATAAAGGATAAAAACTACATGAAGTCATCATCGTCATCCTTCATCGATGCAGAACTCTTGCCCTTCGACGATGAAAAATTCTTGCCCTTTGACGATGAAGAACTCTTGCCATTCGACGATGCAGAACTCTTTCTCTTTGATGATGGAGAACTTTTGCCCTTTGACGATGGTGAACTCTTACCCTTCGACGATGTAGAACCCGGAAGCGGCGGCATGAAGATATCGTCTTCATCCTCGCTGTCTTCAGTTCATAGAAAAGTATGTTCTGCTGCACACTTTAGGTACGATTCACCCTTCGATTGTTGCTTCTTTCATCTCCCCTGCAACCTCAGAAGTTCTTCCCGTATCTCCTCAAAGGTCCTGGAAGGGCACCCGCACCTACTTAGTGCATGAGCCAGCTCATTCAGTAGGGTGTCAGTACTGATGAGCTTCTCCCATGGAACTATCTTGTTGTCTACCCTGAAATCAGTGGCTAAATCCAGAAGACATCTGGACATACTAGGGTGAAAACTACGATCGAAAGGATATCCGAACATCTTGGCGAGACTACGAGACTACAACTGAATTCTTACAAACGTTACTGCCAAAGGTGTTTTATAGACTCAGAACACAAAGAAAGGCGGGAACTCGGTAGCGGGAGATACTGGCGGGAACTAGAGAGCGGGAAAATATTGCGGGAACGAGCAACGCGGGAAAATTTGGCAGGAACGAGCAAAGCGGGAAAATTTGGCAGGAACGAGCAAAGTGGGAGGCAACTAGAGAGCGGTAAAAATATGGCGGGAACGAGCAAAGCGGGAACATATGGCGGGAAAGAGCAAAGGGGAAAAATATGGCGGGAAGGAGTGAACAATGTGCGAACATGCATCAGTTGGTGGCCAATTAGTTGTAATCGGCCAGCAGCTAGCCAAATGAGCTCTTATCGGGCAGCTGCAAGCCGACTAAGCTCCTGTTGGCCAGCTGCTGGCCGAATGTAGGAGGGCTCGCGGCCGACAGGCTAATCGGCCAGCAGCAAGCAGACTGGATCCCTCTCGGCTAGCTGTGGGCCAACTAGGCCTAGTCGGCCTGCTGTGGGCTGACTAGATCCAGTCGGCCTGCAGCAGGCCGACGGTGTATTATTTCTGCATTTTTTTCCGGTGTATGAAATTTAATAAAAAAATATTATCTTAAAAAATTTAGCAATTATTAGCATCTTTGGCAAATGCATGTTAATTCATGGAGGAAATAGTACTGCACCTATGACTATGAGCGTAGAAGCCAAGTTGCTAACTCTTGAAAATATACGGCCCTTCTACTTTTTTTGCCATGTCTTGGGAGCTTTGGACGGAGTATGGCGTCAATAATCAGTATATACCAGAACAATATTTTGTGATATTGTATATACTAACTTTGTGGTAATGGACTATATAGCACATTTTTACCATGGACTCTATACCACATTTTAGAACTGGTTAGAATAGGTGACGCCATTTTTTATATTTTCCTTGTGGTATATGCTACCATTAAAATTAGTATATAAGTTGCTAATTTCAAGTATATTATTGTATTGTATTTTGTCTATATATATCCATAACCAAGTAGTATGTACAGTGCTCTTTGTGCACGGCAGTATATAGCATACGCAATTGAATCAGGTATATAACATACTCTTTAATGAAGTATACACTTTTTTTTTTCTGATGCAGTGTAAACAACATAATCAGTATACATTTTTTGCAAGGCAATATATAGTATTTTTTAGTGAATCAGCGTAATACTTTTTTAGGCAGTACATGCACATAATCTTTTACTCCATATATACTACTCTTCTTGAGTCGGTATATTCGGCAACACACACATACCGTGTCGTTGTTGTCGCTAGATGATGGTGCCACAACAAGGATCTATCAGTGCACGCCATGCCGCCACTGCTCCTTATTACCGCTATTGTCGATGAGAATGGTTGTGCTGTCACATGGACCGATCAGTGCACGCCACGCCGACGCCGTTTCTTAATGTTGTCGTTGTCGACGAGATGGTGCCGTCGCATCCATCGATCAATGGACTAATTCACTAACGTCACATCCTCTATGTGGCTAGCTACGTTAATGGATTTGCACCTTGGTCCAGATTTGCTTTCATGCAAAGCCTATCATGTTTGCCTATTGTGCAGGAATAGGCAAGAACATTAGAAGGCTTGATCTAATACACTCACTGTCTAAGGTTAAAACACCTTCCATGCAAGCTGTCAAATAGTTTTCATTATCTTGAAAACTGTAAATTCGTTTTAAAAACGTGGTAACAAATTTGTTAAATTATTGCGTGGTAGAGACCCTCAACTAATAATATTGTGTATATGCTCCTTACCTCAAGATGTCGCAAGCTAGCGATCTATTATGCTCTTTGTTGACAAAATCCAGTATAGTAGTATTGGGAGGGTCCCTTGTTCTTAAACTATGTGTTGTACTTGCTTCAGTTTCTTTGCCGGATCCGCTGAATGCTTTTCGCATATATTTTTCTATCAAAGGGCAGCTGGGAGTGCTGCATATTGAACGTATAGTTTTCCCAAGTTCTGGAATTGACTCAGTTAATTGCTATAAATGTGGTCCACGACCTACTGCCCTTTGTCAATTATTATCTTGCTCACTGAATAGAACAGAAAAGGGTATTTGCAGAACTAGATAATAAGAATACGAACAAGAGTATGCTAGAAAAAAGATACAACATCATTAAGCGGCAGTAATATCAGAAAGATTAAACACTATTGTTGATGGACATGACGCCCAATACTTCTTCCTCCAGGCCCGAAAGAGATCACTGCTTCTCCACCATCTCTTCCTCTACGGGTTAAAAAAGAACCACATGCAATCTTGCGGTATGTCTCTCCCTCCCGCCACCTCCCACTCCATAGAAAGCTAACACATGTCTCTCTCAAAACAAAATATGGTCATGGATCCACTGTGCTAAAGTATCTTATTGCATCAAAACTGTTGTCCTCATCTGTATCAGGTTCATTTTCTCACAATATTTTGTTCTAACTTTTTTCTTGCAGGTTTATACTTGAATCTGCACTAACTTTGGATTTGGGTTCAATTTGTTTTGTATCATGCACTTGGATAGTATTGTTCTCTCCAGGGATGCAATTCATGCTCTTCTCACGTAGAACCTACGGATACCTTATGGAGATTGGTTGGAGCATAATTTACTCACGTATACAACCAATGGATATATAATGAACATCAGTTTGAGCATAACTATGCTCACCAGCTGAGCTTATAAATTAAACATGATGTCTAAACAGGTTACAACATCATGAAGGAGCCTAATGTCAGTTGTCAACATCATTGCTGGTCAAGTTACTAATCAATTTTTGCATCGATAAAACATGTCCAAGACCCTCTATGGGAGAGTTAACATGGCAATGGCCTGCCCGAGTCTCCAGTTATGACTAATGTTGTCGATTTGATTTGCTGGTCTGGCAGAACCTCCTGTTCAAGGATGTTCCTTGCCAAGCTATTATGTCCTGACCATGGTAAGTTAAACAATTGACTTCTCTTGACATTGAAGCTCTGTGTCAACTACTAAAACATTTAGGGTTTCTGTTGTAAATCTGAATATCTATTTTTTGGGGACAATTGGTTTGCAAATGCAAAGGCACGTGATAACTACTAATTCATTGAGTGTTGTTCCTGCTGTACTTTCGATTTTCAGACAATTGTATGTGACAACTACTGAATTGTAAATTCAGTAGATGGCATGTGAAATACACGGTATATCAACTAGGAGTCATAGCATTGGTAGGGTAAGGGAAGTTGTACACTGTTGATATTATCATCAATAGAAAAGAACTCTTCATATACACTTTTTGTGGCTACATGATTCATGAATAAGATAGATTCAGATGGTTTGTATCTTTTGAAATAAGATCACCTGGGCGTCAATGGTGTTATTGTGGTGTCTTTAGGCGATCAATATAAATCACAGTGTACTTCTCAGTATAATGTACTAATTTTGTTGCTTCGGCCAAGGTAAGAGGTTTGTACTGATGGCCATCTCTTTTTGCGACAATGATGTATTTTCATGCTCAGGAAAATACATTTTAAAGAATGTGGTCATGTATTTAGGTAGGTAGCCGAGTTTCATTTTTTCAGCAAAAAACAATAATTTTGTTTTCCTATGTTTCTAGTAATGGGGTAGAGATCTGTTATGATCTGAAACTTCTATGCCAAGATGTGCGGAGCATTTACCTCTAATGATGTTAAGAGAAATTTAGGTTCCAGGAGATTCTTTTTCGGAGGAGGAGAAACTTCTATGTCAACAATTTTCAATCCTACATCGCTATCGAGCCCCTTTTGTCATTTCTAAAGGACACGTTCTGCGACGCTGGCTTGGGATCCATAGCTTCCAAGTCAGACCTCATCGATGGTGACCACGAGGAGGGCACCCTCTCCCGCTCGTCCAAGTGGAAAGAGCCCATTTGCTCTTTCAAGGGGAAAGCGCCCGTCTGCGACATCAGGGAGGGCACCCTACAGCCGTGCTCTTCCAAGGGGAAGGAGCCCATCTGCGACAACATGGAGCGCATCCAGGGTCCGTGCTCTTCCCACGGGAACGAGCCCATCTGTGACAAGTGAGGAAACTCATGATTTGCTTTTCCATGGCTCTTCACAGGGGAAACCAATGATTTGTTTTGTCGAGTCCTTTTGTAGTGTAGTGAGAATATGTCCAGTTTCAACTGTTATGTCTGGTTGTTTGCAGTATGCCTTGTTTATTTCAGTTGTTCACAATGTGATGCTCTATATGTGCAATTATTTACCATGCCGTACATTTCATCAATCCAGTTTTAAACATACTGATAGGAATGCATATATTTGCTAGCTGTTAAGCCTGTTATAGCTAGCATATTCCTCTTTTAATGTTTTTTGATTGTTTGGTTGTTTGTAGTTAGCATATGTCTAATTTCAAATGCTATCTTTGGTTGCTCGTAGTATGTCTTGTTTATTCCAGTTATTCACAACGTGATGTTCTATATGTGCAAGTATGAACTATGCAGTTCAATTTCATCAGTACCAGTTGATACGTCTCCAACGTATCTATTTTTCCAAAAACTTTTGCCCTTGTTTTGTTCTCTAACATGCATGATTTGAATGGAACTAACCCGTACTGACGCTGTTTTCAGCAACTGCCATGGTGTTGTTTTTGGGCAGAAATAAAGGTTCTCGGAATGACCTGAAAATCAACAGAGAATTATTTTGGAATATATAAAAAATACCGGCGGAAGAACCCAGACCAGGGGGCCCACTGTCGGATTAGGGGCTCCGCAAAACCCAAGAAGTTCGAACACAGGGGCGTGAACGAAGATCTCTCCCACTCACGTCTACCTAGCGTCCCGCCCTCGCCCAGTGAAGAGATTCAAGAAAACAACAAGTGAAGCACGCCAGAATTTACCCAGGTTTAGGCCACCTTGTGGTGTAAAACCCTACTTCCTCCTTTGGTGGATTGTCCTCAGGAGGGCTGGAATATGAACTAGTACAATGATTCCTGAGCTCAGGAGGTGAGATCAGGAGGGTCAGGAGGCAAGTTTTCTTCCTCCTTCGCGTGGTGGCAGAGTTTATGGATCTGCTTCTCTCCCTCTACTCATAGTGGGGATCCTAGCTACTTATATAGGTGGCTAGGGTCCTCTTCCCCCAAAATGTTAAGGCGGGAAGGGATCCCACAACGGCCATTTCGAGCGGGAATACAAGGACGTTCCTACCCTGACAAAATCAGTCTTCGCCTGCAAAAGGTCCAGGTGGTGACGCGGTGGTGGGCTCGGTGGTGACATCCTCCCTGTCGTCCTTGCGGTCTTTGGTCCTGTTGCACCAATGGGGAAACCTTTGTCCCGCTCCTCGGGAACCTGCGCCTGCGCTGCCTCCTTTGCACCGAAACGGAAATTACGCCGCTGGCGGGCGCTGGCACCCGCTGGCGCGGTGCGTCACTGCTTACGTCGCTGCCTCCTCCTGAGGTAGGCTTGGCCTTGGATTTTCCATCCCTCCGGAGCACCCTGCCGAGGCCGTTCCTGAGGGGGTCTTGACGTTGTTCTCCTCGCGAGGCTTAGCCCCCTCGCGAGGGTCTTGGGCAGCAGGTCGATCACTCGGGCTGTACCAGGCCGTGGTAGGAGCGCGTCGTGGCCCACGGACAGGCAAGTCTTGGTACCCTGGTTCCCGGGACGCCGACAGTAGCGCCCGGGCCCAAGGTGCACGCGGAGTTGGCTTCAGGGCGAAGCCTTAGTCGATGATGAAGCTCTGCGTGCCCTAAGAGGATGCGGGCCAAGTCAGCGTGTGAAGGTTGGATGGGACGTGGCGACTCTGCTCCCCATGCAGTCTTGGTAATCGTGTGACTGGACAACTCGTCGGCGCACACGACGGGGCTGTTATGGCTGTGACGCCAGTGGCTGGCAGTTGGGCTCGTCCGCCCTATAAGTCGGACTAGGGGGAGCCCCCAAGCCGTTTTCAAGCCAGCGCTGTCTTCCTCCATGCTTGTTCCTCGCTCTCCCTCGTGCTGCGAGATCTCCATGGCGCCGCCGAGGAAGCCATCTGCCGCGGAGAAGGGGAAGGCCCCAAAGGATCTGGCCCTGCTGCCGCCGAAGATGGACCGCGGGCGTCCCCACAAGCATGTCGTTGCGCCCGCAACGACTCCTCGGGGAAGCGGGCGCGACCTTCCCGGTTCTGTCGCGGCAGTTGGTGAGAGGCGCGGTATGTCCTCCTGTGGTGAAGGTGGTCGCGGCCGTGGTGGGAGAGGAGGCTCGAGACGGTGCATGGCGGTCTCGCGTCCTCCGCGCCCGCACCTCCACTCCTTCGACTTGTTGTCGAAGTTCGTGGTGTGGGCGGAGAAGCCTGGTGGCTCGTGGCTCCGGCTTCCCCGCTCGTTCGGTGACGTGTTACCAGCCGGAGGCCCCAGCTGTGTCTGGCTGCAGGCTGACGGGTGCAGCAGTGGTGCGTCCTGGGTGGAGGTTGATGTGGCTCCCTTGGGCAATGTGTTCCTGGAGCGCGGCTGGCAATCGTTTGCTCGCACGCGCCTGCTGCAGGGGAGGTGTGCGCTCCACTTCAAGTACGATGGCACCTCCACACGGTTGATCAGGGTCTTCTCGGAGGAAGGGAGACCCCTTGGGTGCTGTCCCGAGGCCGATGACGAAGAGGACGACCCCCTACCTGCCGCACCAAATGTCGGATTAGGGGCTCCGCAAAACCCAAGAAGTTTGAACACAGGGGCGTGAACAAAGATCTCTCCCACTCACGTCTACCTAGCGTCTCGCCCTCGCCCAGTGAAGAGATTCAAGAAAACAACAAGTGAAGCACGCAAGAGTTTACCCAGGTTCAGGCCACCTTGTGGTGTAAAACCCTACTTCCTGCTTTGGTGGATTGGCCTCAGGAGGGCTGGAATCTGAACTAGTACAGTGATTCCTGAGCTCAGGAGGTGAGCTCAGGAGCGTCAGGAGGCAAGTGTTCTTGCTCCTTTGCGTGGTGGCAGAGTTTATGGATCTGCTTCTCTCCCTCTCCTCATAGTGGGGATCCTAGCTATTTATATAGGCGGCCAGGGTCCTCTTCCCCTGAAATGTTTAGGCGGGAAGGGATCCCACAACTGCCATTTCGAGCGGGAACACAAGGACATTCCTACACTGACAAAAGCAGTCTTCGCCTGCAAAAGGACCAGGTTGTGACGCGGCGGTGGGCTCGGTGGTGACATCCTCCCTGCCGTCCTTGCGGTCTTCGGTCCTGTTGCACCAATGGGGAAAACTTTGTCCCGCTCCTTGGGAACTTGCGCCTGCGCTGCATCCTTTGCACCAAAACGGCAACTGGGCCGCTGGCAGGCGCTGGCACCCGCTGGCACGGTGCATCACTGCTTACGTCGCTGCCTCCTCCTGAGGCAGGCTTGGCCTTGGATTCTATGCCCCTCTGGAGCACCCTGCCGAGGCCGCTCCTGAGGGCGTCTTGGCGTGGTTCTCCTCGCGAGGCTTAGCCCCCTCGCCAGGGTCTTGGGAAGCCGGTCGATCAGCCGGGCCGTACAAGGCCGTGGTAGGAGCGCGTCGCGGCCCGCAGACAGGCAAGTCTGGGTACCCTGGTTCCCAGGACGCCGACACCCAGACCCTGTCCACGAGGGTGGGGGCGCCCCCCCGGGCGTGCCCCCCTGCCTCGTGGGCCCCCTGAGGCCCTACCGACATCAACCCCAACTCCATATATTCACTTTCGAGGAGAAAAAATTCAGAGAGAAGGATTCATCACATTTTACGATACGGAGCCGCAGCCAAGCCGTAATCTCTCTCGAGAGGGCTGATCTGGAGTCCGTTCGGGGCTCCGGAGAGTGGAGATCGTCGACGTCGTCATCATCAACCTTCCTCCATCACCAATTCCATGATGCTCACCGCCGTGCGTGAGTAATCCCATCGTAGGCTTGCTGGACGGTGATGGGTTGGATGAGATTTACCATGTAATCGAGTTAGTTTTGTTAGGGTTTGATCCCTAGTATCCATTATATTATAAGATTGATATTGCTATGACTTTGCCATGCTTAATGCTTGTCACTAGGGCTCGAGTGCCATGATTTCAGATCTGAACCTATTATGTTTTCATGAATATATGTGAGTTCTTGATCCTCTCTTGAAAGTCAATAGTCACCAACTATGTGTTATGATCCGGCAACCCCGAAGTGACAATAATTGGGACCACTCCCGGTGATGACTGTAGTTTGAGGAGTTCATGTATTCACTATGTGTTAATGCTTTGGTCCGGTACTCTATTAAAAGCAGGCCTTAATATCCCTTAGTTTCTAATAGGACCCCGATGCCATGGGAGGGTAGGACAAAAGATTTCATGCAAGTTCTTTTCCATAAGCACGTATGACTATATTTGGAATACATACCTACATTAGATTGATGAACTGGAGCTAGTTCTGTGTCACCCTCTGTTATAACTATTACATGAGAAATCGCATCCGACATAATTATCCATCACTGATCCAATGCCTACAAGCTTTTCACATATTGCTTGTTGCTTATTTTCTTTTCCGCTGCTACTGTTACATTCACTACAAAACTACTATCGCTAATTTTGCCACTGTTACCGTTACTACCATATTACTTTGCTACTAAATACTTTGCTACAGATATTAAGTCTTCCAGGTGTGGTTGAATTGACAACTCAACTGCTAATACTTGAGAGTATTCTTTTGCTCCCCTTGTGTCGAATCAATATATTTGGGTTGAATACTCTACCCTCGAAAACTGTTGCGATCCCCTACACTTGTGGGTTATCAAGACTATTTTCTGGTGCCGTTGCCGGGGAGCATAGCTATATACTTTAAGTCACTTGGGATTTATATCTGTTGATCACTATGAAGAACTTGAAAGACTCAAAAACCAAGATCTTTCCCTCAACTACGAGGGGAGGTAAGGAACTGCCATCTAGCTCTGCACTTTATTCATCCTCTGTTATGAGTAAATTTGTGACACCTACTCCTCCTATTACATCTGATATGTCGCATGTTCTTGATGTTGCCACTTCTACTATGTATGATGAAACTACTTCTATGCTTGATAATATTGTGCCACTACGTGAATTTATTGATGAACAAATTGCTAGGGTTAGAGAGAATGAAATTATTGAAACTGATAATATTGATGAATGTGATGTTGAAGATTCTCCCCCTAGATATGAATTGCCTGTTATGTCTGAGGGTTATGTTATGGATGAAGAAACTACTAGACACTTTCTTGCTTGCAATGATAGGTATGATCTTCATAAATTATTAGCTAAGCTGAAAGAAAAGTCTTTGAATGCTAGAATGAATTAGAGCCTGTTTTTGCTACTTCACCTATCTGTGTTCCTGATAAGGATTACGATTTCTCTGTCGATCCTGAGTTAATTACTTTGGTTGAATCAGATCCTTTCCATGGCTATGAATCTGAAACTTTTGTGACACATCTTACTAAATTGAATGATATAGCTACCCTATTCACCAATGAGGAAAAAATTTGTTGCTATTATATCCTGAAGCTTTTTCCGTTCTCCTTGAAGGGTGATGCTAAGATATGGTTTAATTCTCTTGATCCTAGTTGTGTGCATAGTCCCCAGGATATGATTTATTACTTCTGTACTAAATATTTTCCCGCTCATAAGAAACAAGCTGCCTTACGGGAAATATATAAGTTTTTGCAAATTGAAGAAGAGAGTCTCCCAGAAGCTTGGGGGAGGCTTCTCCGATTACTTTATGCTTTGCCTGATCATCCTCTTAAGAAAAATGAAATTCTTGATTTCTTTTATAATGGACTAAACCGATGCTTCCAGAGACCACCTGGATAGTTCTGCTGGTTGTGTTTTCAGCGACAGAAAAGCTGAATTGCTATTAAATAATATGTTGACCAATGAAAACAATTGGACACTTCCTGAACCAGCTCCTAAGCCAACTCCAAAGAAAAGGGGTGTTCTGTTTCTCAGTCCTGAAGATATGCAAGAGGCAAAGAAATATATGAAAGAAAAAGGTATTAAAGCTGAAGATGTTAAGAATTTACCACCTATTGGAGAAATACCTGCTCTTGATAACCCGACACAGGTAGTAAAGGTAAATTCTCTCTATAGATTTTATGAAGGTGATATTCCTCGTTAGAAGTCTGCTAGCCAATATTTAGATGAGTTTGACAACTTTATTGTTAAACAAGAAAACTTTAATGCTTATTTTGGTAGACAATTGCAACGTAATGCTTATATGATTGAACACGTGAGTGATTATATGTCTAGAGTTAAAGGTGAACTGAAACTCATTACTGAACATGCTTCTATGGTTACCACTCAAGTAGAACAAGTACATAAAGCACAAATTGATTTTGTCAATGAATTAAACAGTAAGAAAAATGATAATGCTATTAGAGTTGTGACTAGAGGGAGTAGAATGACTCAGGAACCTCTGTATCCTGAAGGCCACCCTAAGAGAATTGAGCAAGATTCTCAGAGAGCTAATGTAGATGCACCTAGCTCTTCTAAGAAGAAGAAAAAGAAAAATGATAGTAGTTTGCATGCTTCTAGTGAACCTGCTGCTGACACACCTGAGAATCCCAATGATATCTCTATCTCTGATGCTGAAACACAATCTGGTAATGAACATGAACCTAGTGATAATGTTAATGATGATGATCAACCTAGCAATAACGATGATGTAGAGAATAAACCTATTGTTGATCTTGATAACCCACAATCAAAGAATCAACGTTATGATAACATAGACTTTGTTGCTAGGAAGCACGGTAAGGAAAGAGAACCATGGATTCAGAAACCCATGCCTTTTCCTCCTAAACCATCCAAGAAAAAGGATGATGAGGATTTTGAGCGCTTTGCTGAAATGATCAGACCTATCTTTTTGCGTATAAGTTTGACTGATATGCTTAAAACAAATCCTTATGCCAAGTATATGAAAGATATTATTAAAAATAACAAAAAGATACCTGAAGTTGAAATTTCCACCATGCTTGCCAATTATACTTTTAAAGGTGGAATATCAAAGAAACTAGGAGATCCAGGAGTACCAACTATACCTTGCTCCATTAAAAGAAACTATGTTAAAATTGCTTTATGTGATCTTGGAGCCGGTGTTAGTGTTATGCCTCTCTCTTTATAGCGTAGACTTGATTTGAATAAGTTGACACCTACTGTAAATCCTTGCAAATGGCCGATAAATCAACTCCTATACCTGTCGGTATTTGTGAGGATGTGCCTGTTGAGGTTGCAAATGTTACTATTCTAACGGACTTTGTTATCCTTGATATTCCTGAGGACGATAGTATGTCTATTATCCTTGGTAAACCCTTTTTGAATATTGCAGGGGATGTTATTGATTGCACCAAAGGCAATGTCACTTTTCATGTCAATGGTAATGAGCATACGGTACACTTTCTGAGGAAACAACCTCAAGTTAATAGTATCAATTCTATTAGAAAAATTTCAACGATTACTATTGGAGGTTTTGAATTTCCTCTTCCTACTGTCAAGAAGAAATATGATATTCTTATTGTTGGGGACATACATATCCCCATTGAGGTTACCTAGTGTTATTCGAAAATTCTCTGGATTCATGTTATTCGAAAAGAGTTTATTGACAAGACCTGATCAACCTTGTTAATGGATTCCTTTTGATGAGCATGAGATGGTTGAATTTAGAAACCACAACTTTCTGTACCCTCCTTTTACTTTCTGTTAATTAGATTAAACAAAGCAAAAATTAGTATTTTTTGTCTGTTTTCTGAGTTTACCGTGCAATAAAAAATACCTCGAAAATAAAAGTTCTCCAAATGCCCCAAAAATGAAATATGATTATTTCTTGAATATTTAAGAATATTTGGCACTGAGAACACAGCAGGGGGAGCCAGCACCTGGCCACGAGGGTATAGGGCGCGCCCACCCACTGGGCGTGCCCCTGCCTCATGGGCCCCACGTGCCCCCCCTCCACTTACTCCAGCACCCACACACCGCTTCTTCCTCTAGAAAAAAAATCCTCCCATAGCTCAAACACGAGTTCTAGCTCATCTTATTTCCATTTTTGATCTCTTTGCTCAAAGCTCCATTCACAAAACTGTTTGGGGAGATTGTTCTTCGGTATGTGACTCCTCAAATGGTCCAATTAGTTTTTGTTCTAGTGCTTTATTTATTGCAAATTTTTGCTGCTTAGGTAACCCTGTTCTTGAGCTTGCATGTCAAATTTATGTGGTTCCAATTAGTTCTAATGTATGATATAATATCTAGGCACTTGTGGGAGTAGTTGCAATTAATCTTGTTGAGTTTAGTTCACTTTTATTTTGAGTCACTAAAAAATTCAGAAATTTTTCAGAAACAAATGCATTTGAAAATTTACCAAGGTGGTTCCTCCAGGAAGCGAGGACCAAGGCTCGCGATACGTGAGCCGGATGATGGACTACCACGGGAAGCTCAAGTGCGGCCTTGTGAATGGCCGGCAGAAGAGTTTACGATCTAGGCGGGTATTAAGGAAGAATTTTACACATATGTGTGTATACGGATATTGAGGACTTCGTGTCAGATAAGTGCCCACAATACCATTACCTAAAGGATTCCTTTATGAGAATATTTAAATTTACATCTTCACATAATTCTCATATTGTCTTGTTTGATCTTTATGATAAATCTTATACTATGGACCTAGAAGATTTTAATGATGCTTGTAAACTGCCACAGCGGGGTAATGTTGGTGAACCTCGCAAATCTGAGTATAAGGACTTTCTAGCTAGTATCACTATGGGGGAATCTAGAGAAATCACACAAGCTACCATAGGGAGCATTCATTTCCCTGCTATTAATTATTTTGCTCTCTTCATTGGTAGATGCATTAACGGTAAAGATGAGGCTTGCCACATGTGCGTACCAGATCTTAGTGTCCTCAAAAGTACGATATTAGGTGATAGGCAATATAATTTGGGGGCCATTGTTGCACGAAGGTTACATCTTAACAGTTAAAATGGAGATATGTTTGGTGGAATTTATGCAACTCGCTTGGCTAACTATCTTCATGTACCCATACACGAGAACGATGTGAAGTTGCCTCCTACTTTTCTAGATTATAATGCCATGATTCACCATCAGTTCGTTGTAAGGCATGAACAATCCCTCCAGTACAAACTAATCTTTGACAGACGTCACACTGTCCATAGTTCTCGCCCAGCTCCTACTTTCTTTGACTTTCAAGCAAAAAGGAGATATGTTATAACCAGGGAGGAGGCGAATGAGTATGAGCAGAGGACGAAGGCAGCTCGTCTTCAAGTTGCAGCTCGTTAGGCAGTAGCCGCTGCATCTCAGTACAACACCAACTACGACTTTGGATATCAGTCAGGCCAGTACTGGCCCTAGACCAACTTAGGCCAAAAGCCTAAGCTTGGGGGAGTACGTATTTCTCACCGACATTACATTCATGTTCACACACTCATTCCAGTTGTCGGTGCTCATACTTTTTCATTGTACTATCCATGCTAGTTTCATTTCTTTCCTTAGTCTTTTTCTTGTGTGTTAGAAAAACCTTCAGGAAAACAAAAAAAAAATAGTTGTAGGTATTAGCTAGTTTACTTTCTTTGCCTGTGGTAGTAATTAAAAGAAAAACCAGAAAGATTTCTCGTTCTTCTTTTCCTTGTTGGGAGCTTTCCCGTGTATATAGTTTCTTTTTTTTTCTTTGGGGTCATGAGGAGAAGACCATGATGAAAATGTTTAGTGGCTCTCATATGCATTATTGTTTATTTAACCACGAGCCATATTACCTTGTCTTCTCTCTTGTATTAAATGCTTACAGATTCCAACTTAGTCCAATGCATGTGCACTATTATTATTATCCACACCATTCGGTCATGCGAGTGAAAGACAATAATGACGATATATGATGAATTGATTGAGATGAGAAAAGCTGGTATGAACTCGACTTCTCTTGTTTTGGTAAATAAGATAGTTCATTGTTCCTGATTGAACCTATTATGAATGAAACATGCTTGCAATGACAATTGGAGATCATAGTTTCTCATGCCATGCTTAATTAGCTAAGAGTTTACAAAGGTCAACCTTGCATGCCAACATGATATTAAAATGGTTGCGATGTGGTATGATAGGGTGGTATCCATCTTTGAACGATTCAAGTGGTTTGACTTGGCACATGTTCACGAATGTAGTTGAAACAAAATCAACATAGCCTCCACGATATTTATGTTCATGGTGATTTATATCCTACTCATGCTTGCATTCATTATTTATTAATTTTAATTAATGTTCATGACTGTTGTCACTCTCTAGCTGGTCGCTTCCCAGTCTCTTTATAGCCTTCACTTGTACTAAGCGGGAATACTGCTTGTGCATCCACTTCCATAAAACCCAAAGTTATTCCATATGAGTCCACCATACCTTCCTATATACGGTATCTACCTGACCTTCCAAGTAAATTTGTATGTGCTAAACTCCAAACCTTCAAATGAAATTTTGTTTTGTATGCTCGAACAACTCATGTATCAACTAGGGATGTCTATATCTTCCATGCTAGGTGGGTTATTCTCACGATGAGTGGACTCCGCTCATCATTCATGAGAAAATGGATGGTAACCGGGATGCCCAGTCCCATGTTCAAATCATAATAATTAAACAAAAATCCCCCAGGGCTGTTGTTGGTATGGACGGTACCCATTTTTCGGGCCAGACCTGGAGTGTGCTTGTTGGTGGTTGGGAGAGTATAAACTTTACCATACTTTACCATTCTGTTTGGGAGCCGCCTATAATGTGTGTAGCATGGAAGATATCGAGAACTCTTGGTTGTTATGTTGACAATGAAAGTTAACTGCTCAAAATGTTATTTATCTCTATTTCAAAATCGAGCTCTCGCACCTCTACAAATCCCTAGTTCCCTCTGCGAAGGGCCTATCTATTTACTTTTATGTTGAGTCATCATCCTCTTTTTAAATAGCACCAGTTGGAAAGCACCGCTATCATTTGCATGTATTGCTATTAATTTACATTGAGTATGATTGTGAGTGTATCTCTTTTACCATGAATTACAATGTCTAGTCAGTCCTTGATCTTCAAAGGTGCTCTGCATTTATGTTTTGCGGTCTTAGAAAGGGCTAGCGAGATACCATCTTGTCATATCATATTATGATTGCTTTGATAAAGTGTTGTCATCCAAGGTTTATTATTATTAGTCGCTAGTTGATTATGTCATTGATAAGAGTAAACATGAGACCTAAAAGTTATTGTGAATGTGGTTAGTTCATAATCTTTGCTGAATACTTGAATGCTGGCTTTACATATTTGCAACAACTAGAGCAAACAGAGTTTGTCAAAGTTTTTCTTTATCACTTTCAGTTTATCAACTGAATTGCTTGAGGACAAGCAAAGGTTTAAGCTTGGGGGAGTTGATACGTCTCCAACGTATCTACTTTTCCAAACACTTTTGCCCTTGTTTTGGACTCTAACTTGCATGATTTGAATGGAACCAACCCGGACTGACGTTGTTTTCAGCAGAACTGCCGTGGTGTTGTTTTTGTGCAGAAATAAAAGTTCTCGGAATGACCTGTAAATCAACGGAGAATTATTTTGGAATATATAAAAAATACCGGCAGAAGAAACCAGACCAGGGGGCCCACACCCTGTTCACGAGGGTGGGGGGCATGCCCTCCCTGGTTGCACCCCTACCTCGTGGGCCCCTTGAGGCTCCACCGACATCAACCCGAACTCCATATATTCACTTTCGGGTAGAAAAAAAATCAGAGAGAATTATTCATCGCGTTTTATGATACGGAGCCGCTGCCAAGCCTTAATCTCTCCTGGGAGGGCTGATCTAAAGTCCGTTCGGGGCTCTGGAGAGTGGAGATCGTCGCCGTTGTCATCATCAACCATCCTCCATCACCAATTCCATGAAGCTCACCGCCGTGCGTGAGTAATCCCATCATAGGCTTGCTGGACGGTGATGGGTTGGATGAGATTTACCATGCAATCGAGTTAGTTTTGTTAGGGTTTGATCCCTAGTATCCATTATGTTCTAAGATTGATGTTGCTATGACTTTGCCATGCTTAATGCTTGTCACTAGGGCCCGAGTGCCATGATTTCAGATCTGAACCTATTATGTTTTCATGAATATATGTGAGTTCTAGATCCTATCTTGCGAGTCAATAGTCACCTACTATGTGTTATGATACGGCAACCCCGAAGTGACAGTAATCGGGACCACTCTCGGTGATGATCGTAGTTTGAGGAGTTCATGTATTCACTATGTGTTAATGCTTTGGTCCTGTACTCTATTAAAAGGAGGCCTTAATATCCCTTAGTTTCTAATAGGACCCCGCTTCCATAAGAGGGTAGGACAAAAGATGTCATGCAAGTTCTTTTCCATAAGCACATATGACTATATTCGGAATACATGCCTACATTACATTGATGAAATGGAGCTAGTTCTGTGCCACCCTATTTTATAACTATTACATGAGGAATCACATCCGATATAATTATCCATCACTAATCCATTGCCTACGAGCTTTTCACATATTGCTTGTTGCTTATTTACTTTTCCGCTGCTACTGTTACAATCACTACAAAACTACTATCGCTACTTTTGCCACTATTACCGTTACTACCATATTACTTTGCTACTAAATACTTTGCTGTAGATATTAAGTCTTCCAGGTGTGGTTGAATTGACAACTCAACTGCTAATACTTGAGAGTATTCTTTGGCTCCACTTGTGTCGAATTTAATAAATTTGGGTTGAATACTCTACCCTCGAAAACTATTGCGATCACCTACACTTGTGGGTTATCACCAGTTTCAACAATACCACTATGAATGACTACATTTGGTTGCTGCATCTTGTAGTTAACACGCCTTTCCATTTTTATTTAATAATATCTAGTGTACTTAGACCGACACAATACTAGTTTGAATGACTATGTTTGCTTGTTGTTAAATGTTAGACCTGTTGCAGTTAACACACCTTTCCACTTGTTTTGCTTTGCTAGCATGCTTAAACCTGCACACTGAAGCTATCTTTTAGAGATTATTTTGTTTGCCATGGTTAATTTTGGTTGATGTTTAGCCCGTTGTGCTTAACATGCTTCTCGATGTACCTACATAGGACAAGTTTGGGAACGACTGTTGTTTTCCATCAAGGTTAGTTTCATCCCATGGCTTATATCTGCTCACTGTTCAGGATATCGGTAGCTGGTACCATATAGGCCGGGGGCTGATAAGGGACTAATCGGTGAATCAGACTTTTAACTGAATATATCTGCAACCCATTTATCTTTAGGTTAACTAGGGCCATATGTAATATATCTGAGGCTACATAGCAACATGCACTGTACTTAATGTCTAAATATGCAATCCTAGGCTACATAGCAACAAGGAAGAGTCTTACCTTAATGTTCTAATGATGTCTAGATATACATAGGAGAGCAGCAGCAGCAAAAAGAACAACGACACAGCCCTGTTTGGATACTCAACTTAGCTAGAGGTTAGAGTTAGTTTCTAGCTCACGACTAACCCTGAACTAACTCCATCCAAAGAGTTGTTTGGATGGCAGGGTTAGATTGACAATAAATGCACTAGGAGAACTAGCTCCAATTAGCACCTCTTGGGTTGGATAGTTTTTTTGGGTGGGTTATAGATGCAACTAGCTCAAACTAGCCCTCATGTTTCGATATACTTTAGGGCTATTTGAGCCCGAACTAGCTCAAACTAACTATAACCCATGGATACAACAGGAGTTAATCAGCCGATAATTTGTAAGAATGCAATAAACTCCTTTCGGCCGACAATATAAGATGTTAATTCATCTAATATGTGAGTATATTAGATGTTATAAGATACTCCCTCTGTTCCTAAATATTTGTCATTTTAGAGATTTCAAATTGACTACCACATACGGATGTATATAGACATATTTTAGAGTGTAGATTCCCTCATTTTGCTCTGTATGTAGACACTTGTTGAAATCGCTACAAAGACATATATTTAGGAATGGAGGGAGTATTATAAAAGAGTGTTGTACTACGTTATTGTGCAATTGCTGTTTAGCTTCTGATATTAACTTGGTGCTTTTAGGTACATATGTCATTGGTAAAGATCCGTGCTTCGACCCTTTCTGCGTATGGGGCAATGAGATATCGATGAACTAGCATCAAGTGAGGAAGCTTATAAAGATTGTAAAGAAAATAGGTCTAAATATGGCAATTAAACTATTTGTTTACACTTTATCCAACACAACAGCGAACTGCAGGACGGTAAGTACGAACTCTGCAGCCTTCCTTTTACTGCCCATGATGAGTTGTGTTAGATGACAATGTCTGAATCTTTTTGCTTTCCATTGGTTGCCAAAGCAGTTTACTCAAGATTACCTCTCAAACTACATGATTGGTGGGCAAGCAAAGGTTAAAGTATTTCTACTACAACACAATGATTATCTAGATGTTTTCATGAAGACCGTGAAGGATGGGCGGTCGGCCATCACAAGGGGTTGGACTAGAGTCGTGTGTGCCTTCTGCATGGAGGAGGGCACAATATGGGCATTCTGCTTCACCTTGTTCAGCAACCAGAATGTATTTCACCTCTTACTTTACCGTCTTTAATAGTACAAGTCTACAAATGTGGCTCATCATTCTTTATTTGGTTCTTATGTAATTCTTAAACGTATGTACCTATGAATCGGATAATGTATTGGTTGTTTGAACCTGATGGATATGAATAAAGCCGTAGCATACTTTCAAATTCAAATTCAAATATGGTACAATTTGAAATGGCAGCAATTAAATTACGATGAAATTACGCTCTCCAGGTTGTTACGGCACACACGGTTGGTAAAACACAAACGTTTGTGATATACACCATAATCCGAGACGGTTCACACAGAGGAAACATGTGCAAGCAAGCACACAGTTGCCGTTTGCAAAGCGTGTGCGATGTCAGACAATATCACAAACGGTGTGGGCAAACTAAACATTTGTGTTAGTTGCCTTATCGTACACGATTCGCAACCATGAACTGTTTGTGATGAAGTATGCATCGTAAACGTTGCAGCACAGAATAGCGTGTGCGATAGTTGTCGTGTACGACTATGTTACGATGGTCCCACTTTTCGTAATCTTGTCCGACACTCGTACGACGATTGTCTAATCTTCTTAATAGTGAACCGTTTGTGATGTGCCGCACATCATACATGTTCTATAATAGTGAACCATTTGTGATGGGCTGCCCATCATAAACGTAGCACCACATAATACCGACTGTGATGGCAATGCGAGCAAAAACGAGTAGGAGTACTGTAGGGTCCCTATCCCCGATGGTTTGTGGGTCGTGTGGGAAGGACCCCCCCTATCGCCATCACTCACTAGGCGATGGTTCCAAATGCCGTCGTGAAAAGGGGTTAAAAACCATTTGTATAGCACCGGCGCATACTAGTGCGCGCTCAGCAGATTTGGAGATGAACCTACTTAAAGCTGCAACGCAGCCAGCAAGCCGACACACATCTTTGACTCGCCTTGGTGCTTCAATATGCTCAATTGCCCTGATATTGTCGGGGTTCTCTTCGATACCGCGCTGAGACACAAAGAACCCAAGAAGTTTGCCCGATGGAACACCGAACACACGCTTCTCAGGGTTGAGCTTGAGATTGATCTTGCGCAAATTTGAAAATGTTTCTTCCAAATCTTGGACAAGTGTTGCCCTGTTCTTGGTTTTAACCACTATGTCATCCATGTAAGCTTCCATATTTCTATGGAGTTGGGGCTCAAAACCAATCTGAATCACTCTTGCAAATGTCGAACCATCACTTTTCAACCCGAAAGGCATGCATATAAAACAATATGTACCACATGGGGTGATAAAGGCAGTCTTCTCTTCGTCTTCCATCCTCATGAAGATTTGGTGGTATCCCGAATAGGTGTCAAGGAACGACAGTAGTTCGCACCCGGCAGTGGTGTCCACGATCTGGTCAATGCATGGCAAAGGGAAAGGATCCTTCCGTCAGGCTCTATCGATATCTATATAATCAATTCACAACCTCCATTTCCCATCTACCTTGCGCACTACCACCGGATTGGCCAACCATGTTGGGTGGAGCACTCCTCTCACCAAGCCTACAACCTCCAACTTCCTAATCTCCTCAATGATGAACTCTTGCCGCAACAAAGCTTGCTTCCTGACCTTCTGCTTGACGGGACACGCATGAGAACAGACAACAAGGTGGTGCTCAATCACCTCCCGGGGAATGTCGGGGATGTCTGATGCTTGCCATGCAAACACATCAACATTCGCCCGCAGGAAGGCGAGGAGCGTGCTTTCCTATTTGCTTTCGATGGTGGAGCTTATAGTGAAAGCTTCTCCCGTGCCGTCCTCCTTGACGGTCACCTTCTTGGTCTCTAGTGGTGCGGCCTTGGATATCTTGCTCTTGCTGGTGGAGCGTTGTAGCACGTCCTCAACGGGAACGCATCACTCCAAGGAGGCGCGTTTGCCGGAGTGGGAGCAAGAAGCTTGGCCGAGGCCAGAAACCTTGCCGACGACTGAGGTCTTGCCGGTCTTCTTCCCCTCGGGGGCTCTAGTGGCAGGAGCAAGTGCCTTGGTGGCAGGTGCTACGACCGCTTCTCGGTAAAGCTGGTCACCACAGATGCGTGCATCCTTCTTGTCGGAGCCGACAGTGATGATGCTCATTGGGTCGGGCATCTTCATCATGTTGTAGGCGTAGTGCGATGCTGCCATAAACTTCGCAGCGCTGGGTGGCCAAGGCTCCAATTATATGCCAACGGGATCTTGGCTACATCAAAAATGATTTTCTTTGTCCTGTAGTTCAGCTCGCCACCAAATGTAACTGGTAGTGTGATCTAACCCTTGGGCTGGCTTCTCCCCGGATTGATCCCTTGAAACGTGCCCGTCTCCTCGAGATCTTTCTTGGGGATCGGCAACTTCTTGATCACTTGGGGCGAGATCAAGTTTAGACCGGCCCCACTGTCAACTAGCATTTTCGTCACCTTGAGGTTGCGAATTGTTGGTCAAACCAGCAACGGCAAGCACCCGACAGTGGTTGGGCGATCAGGGTGATCCTCGGCGTAAAAAATGATAGGCGTGCTGGAATATTTCAATGCCTTCTGGGTGTCGATCGATGGCTCCACTGCATTGACCTCGTATGCCCACTGTTTAAGCTGGCGGTGAGAAGAATGCAACGAGGCACCGCCATCGATGCACATGGCTTCTGTGGCCTTTTGAAATTCTTGGTCACTGGACTCGTCGTCCTCTTCATGGTGATCATCCCCCTCTTTCTTGTCGCGGCCTCGGGCAGGCCTCTCTTGTTGCTTCTCCTTGCCGCTCTGCCCCCCCCCCTCGGCCACCGTGCTTCTTGCCGGACCCCTCAGCACCATCCTGGCCCTTCTCCTTGTCCTATCTCTCATACTCAGCTTTCTGCCTCTCCACAAGCTGCTCAACTTGCCAGCAGTTCTGCAGGTCATGGCCCTTGGTGCGATGGTTCTTGCAATATTGCTTGTCGAAGCCATCCGACCTGTCAGCAGCCACCAAGTCCTGGCAGGCGGCACACCCAGCAACTTCCTTGCTGGGGATGTCAACCTTGGCCTACTTGGCGGTGCCGAGGTTGCCGGATTCCTCGACGGCAAACACGGTCTTGCCCCTGCATTTCCTATTGTGTTGTCGACATTTCTTTATCGGAGCGACGATGTCTTTGTCCCCAGAATCGCTTCCCGCGGTGTCATCTTCGCCAAGGTACTTGCTCCATTCTTCGGCACAGGCACATCTGTCGGCCAGAACATATAGTTCGGCAACGTCCCTAACCTTGTTCATGGCCAGATCTTCATGCATCTTGCGGTTTCGCATGTTCTGATAAAACGCGCTGATGACAGCGGCAGGATGAAAAATCTGGGATGTTGTATTGCACACAGCTGAATCTATGTATGTACTTACACAGGGATTCGTCATCCTTCTAGGGAATGAGATGCAAATCACTTGCCTCGCAGGGAGCTTGATGGCCTCTGGTAAAGGCGCCAACAAACTCATGCCACATGTCCGACCGAGAGGAGATGGTGTCTAGCGCCAGGTGCATCAACCACGACCTAACATTGGGTTTGAGCACCAATGGGAATAGTTGGCAAGCACCTTACCGTCCGGAGCCCTGGCAGCTTGCATCGCAATGGTGTATATGCTCAAGAACTCGGACGGATGGGTCTTGCCGTCGTACTTCTGCGGGACCTCATGTCTGAACGTGCGGGTAGTGGGCCACTGGAACTGTCGCAGCTCACGGGTAAAATCTGGACAACCTACATCATAAGGCAGGTCGCCAGAATCCCCCGGCATAGGCCTGTACGTAGTGGGCCCTGCATGCCCATCCAATTGATGGCGTGGTTCCCATCGCCGCTCGATGGTAGTTCGAGCGTCCTCTTTAACCTGCTCCCGAAGAACTTGGCGTTGGTCGTGGCGAGTCCCAGGATCATATGAAGCCATGGATCCATAATCATGGGCGTCGATCCGCCGAGCTGGCGACCGTTGCTACCATGGTGGAGGGGAGTGCACCATGGTTGCGACACCTCCAGCCTTTCCGCCGTCGGCTTGCGCCGGCTCGGTGGACCGACACCACGAGGGGCCTGCCTCCTGGTATCGATCTTTATCAGCGTGGACAATAATGCTCTAGATAGCATCCCTCCACTCTTCTTGCTTCTCCGTGGCGGGAGGGAAGTCGAGGAGTAGCTGCACTCACGCCAATGCTTCCGCTAGCGTGGGTGGGAGCGACAGGCGCAAGGAACGGGAGGTGCTCGGACTTCCAACCACGTTAGAAGGAGCGCCGTCACGGTTCCGTGACCATGCGCCATCTTGACTAGCATCTTGCCGTGCATGCCAACCCTGTGCATCTCGAGAATGATGCAGAGGGCTCTTCCCGCGGCGGCGCCCGGGGTCACCAACGTTGCGGTGCGATTCGCCGTGCACGACCTAGGAGGACCATGGCGCGGGCACTGGTGGGGTTGTCTTGGAGGTCGCCGCGCCACCTGTAGGCAGCATGGCTCCGCCGTTGGAGGACCCCGCGCCACCCGTGTACGGCACGACTCCATTCTTGGAAGCGGTGGCGTGCGGCTCGTCAACTTGGGTGCGAACAAGGCTGCTCGATTGGCTTCGATTGCCAGAGTGTCATGGATGCTCACGAGCCACACCTCTGCCACCATCCACGACTACCTCGTCGCCCGTCCGTACTGGCACGGGAGGATCGATTCCAGATGAACCGATCTCCATGATCCCCATCTTCTTGGGAGCCATGGTGATCGAGGAAATGAAGTGCTAACCGCTAGATCGGGTTTGCAGAACTCTCTGCCCCTGCCTGGCGCGCCAAATATATCTATGCAGAATGACACCTATGGGGTCAAGTGGATCCCTTCTACGGTTTGGCAGGGAAGAGGGGTAGAGCAAAGAGCAGATCTAATGATCAACATGATGGATTTTAGCCAGGTTCGGGCCGCTAAGCAGCGTAATACCCTAGTCCTGCTTGAGTGTATATTCTGTGTTCTTGAGCTTCAGCTCACTGCTATGCATGCAAGATGGGCCCAGAGGTTCAAAAAATCGAATCCTCCTCCAGTACGCCATGGGCCTCCATTTATGTGTCGAAGGGGCTGCCACAGTGGCATACATGAGGTGTAAAGTAGCTATAGTGTCTATGTTTATCACGAGCGACTTAGGACAAACACACTGAATGCTTTCCTTAGGTGCCCTCTAGCTTTATCGGGACGGGAGTAGAACCCGTCCCATCCGACGCCGCCCCCGCTCCATCTTGACACGCGTCCATGCCGACGAGGCATGCAGCGCCAAGTTGGTTTGCCAGCTACTGCATTGGAGAGGTGATAGGATCTTCACGAAGATATGCATGCGACCACGCAGATGCCTGCTAGGCTGGCAGGCCGGCTAATGTGCTGGGGTGGTGACGGGGTGGCGGAGCCTTGCTGCGGTCTTTCCGATGTCCCCGGCAAGGATCTTGTCGGGGCCTTACAGGCGCCTCCGGCAAGGATTTTGCTAGGTACCTCTTCTTGGCTTTCACAAAGGTCTTGGCCTTAATGTTGTCGATGGTGTCAAAGCTCTCAACCCTGAGGGTGGTGCTCTTGTTAGTGCTCGGCAAGTCACTCCGGCAAGGATCTTGCCGGGGTCTCGCAAGCTGTCTCGGCAAGGACCTTGATGGGGGTCTAGCTCGTCCTCTGCTCTCTAGCTTGGCCTCTTCTCCTCACCTTGCATCTTTCCTCGATCGCCCCGTAAGGCCTTGCCGCGGGTGTGGCTACGACTGCCCGTGCACAATTATGGTGTGCTAAATGACCCAAACTTTAGTACACCGACAATCTTTTGCTACTCATGTTGATCTCCCCAAGGAGAAGTGGTTTAAATATCATCCTCCCATTGAAGTGAAAGTAGTAGAACCTATTCAAGTTGAAGAAGAGAGACCATTACTTATAATGTTGATCCTATTGTTCCTACAGCTTATATTGAGAAACCACCTTTTCATGTTAGAATAAAGGATCATGCTAAAGCTTCAGCTGTGGTTCATAAGAGTAATACTAGAACACCTACACCCCCTGAGAAAATTAAAGTTGAACCTAGTATTGCTATGGTTAAAGATATCTTGGCTGATAATATTGGTGGGCATGTTATTTATTTCTATGATGAAGCTGCTAGAATTGCTAAATCTGATATTAAGGATAAATAATAGACCTGTTTTTAGCATGCCTGTTGTTTCTTTTAAAATAGGAGATCATTGTTATCATGGCTTATGTGATGTGTGTGCTAGTGTGAGTGCAATTCCTTTTACTTTATATCAAGAAATTCTGAACGATATTGCATCGGCTGAGATAGAAGATGTCGATGTTACTATTAAGCTTGCCAATAGAGATATTATATCATCAATTGGGGTTGTTAGAGAGGTCGAAGTCTTGCGTGGGAAAATAAAATACCCTATTGATTTTATAGTTCATGGTTCTCCGCATGATGATTTTTGTCCCATTATATTTGGTAGACATTTCTTGAAAACTGTTAATGCTAGGATAGATTACGAAAATGAAATTGTTACAGTCATTTTTGGGGATGTGCCTCATGATTTTAATTTCTCTAAATTTCATAGACAACCCCATGATAAAGAATTGCCTAGTAAGGATGAAATTATTGGTCTTGCTTCTATTGCCGTGCCTCCTACTGATCCTTAAGAACAATATTTGCTAGACCATGAAAATGATATGTTTATGAATGAACGGGAGGAATTAGATGAAATATTCTTTAATCATGGGCCTGTTTTGAAATACAATTTGCCTGTTGAAATCCTTGGAGATCCTCCTCCACCCAAGGGTGATCCCGTGTTTGAGCTTAAGCAATTACCTAACACCTTGAAATATGCTTATCTTGATGACAAGAAGATATATCCTATTATTATTAGTGCTAACCTTTCAGAGCATGAAGAAAAGAAATTATTAAAAACTCTGAAGAAGCACAGTGGCGCTATTTGATATAGTATTGATGATCTGAAGGGCATTAGTCCCTCTGTATGTCAGCACAAAATTAATATGGAGCCTGATGCTAAACCAATTGTTGATCATCAACAACGGTTAAATCCTGAAATGAAAGAAGTGGCAAGAAATGAAATACTAAAGCTTCTGGAGGAAGGAATAATTTATCCTATTGCTGATAGTAGATGGGTATGTCCCCTTCATTCTATCCCTAAGAAGGGACGTATTACTGTTGTTCCTAATGATAAGAATGAATTGACCCCTCAAAGAATTGTTACAAGTTATAGAATGGTAACTGATTTTCTCAAATTAAACACAGCAGCCAGAAAAGATCATTATCATCTACCCTTTATTGATCGAATGTTAGAAATACACTCCAAACATAGACTTTTTTGCTTTCTAGATGGTTATTCTGGTTTTTCTCAAATACCTATGTCAAAAGAGGATCAAGAAAAAACACTTTCACTTGCCGTTTCGGTACTTTTGCTTATAGACGTATGCCTTTTGGTTTATGCAATGCACCTGCTACCTTTCACAGATGTATGACTGCTATATTCTCCGAATTTTCTGAAAAGATTGCTGAGGTTTTCATGGAGGATTTCTCCATTTATGGAACTTCTTTTGATGATTGCATGAGCAACCTGTTTTGCAGAGATATGAAGAAACTAATCTTGTCTAGAATTGGGAGAAGTGCCACCTTATGGTTAATGAAGGTATTGTCTTGGGGCATAAAATTTCTGAAAGAGGTATTGAAGTTGATAAAGCTAAAGTAGATGGTATTGAATAGATGCCATGTACAAAAGATATCAAAGGTATAATAAGTTCCCTTGCTCATGCTGGTTTCTATAGGAGGTTTATTGAAGACTTCTCTAAAATTTCTAGGCCTCTCACTAGTCTCTTGCAGAAAGATGTTCCTTTTGTTTTTGATGATGATTGTGTAGAAGCATTTGAAATACTTAAGAAAGCCTTGATTTCTGCACCTATTGTTCAACTACCTAATTGGAATTTACCCTTTGAAATCATGTCTGATGCTAATGATTATGTTGTTGGTGTTGTTCTAGGGCAAAGAGTTGATAATAAATTGAATGTTATTCATTATGGTAGTAAAACTCTAGACAGTGCCTAGAGAAATTATGCTACTACTGAAAAAGAATCCTTAGCAGTTGTTTTTGCTTGTGATAAGTTCAGATTTTATATTGTTGGTTCCAAAGTAACTGTTCACACTGATCATGTTGCTATTAAATATGTTATGGAAAAGAAAGATGCTAAACCTATACTTATTAGATGGGTTCTCTTGTTACAAGAATTTCATTTGCATATTATTGATAGAAAGGGAGCTGAGACCCCGTTGCAGACAACTTGTCTAGGTTAGAAAATGTTATTGATGACCCACTGCCTATTGATGACAACTTCCCTGATGAACAATTAGCTGTCATAAATGCTTCCCGTAATGCTCCTTGGTATGATGATTATTCTAGTTACGTTGTTGCTAAATTTATACCACCTAGTTTCACATACGAGCAAAAGAAAAAGTTTTTCTATGATTTAAGACGTTACTTTTGGGATGATCCACATATTTATAAAGAACGAGTAGATGGTCTTATTAGACGTTGTGTACCTGAGCATGAACAGGAACAGATCCTACTCAAGTGTCACTCTGAGGCCTACAGAGGACACCATGCTGGAGATAGAAGTGCACACAAGGTATTACGATATGGTTTTTATTCTCCTACTATCTTCAAGGATGCTCGTAAGTTTGTCTTATCATGTGATGAATGCCTGAGAATTGGCAATAATAGAAGACGTCAGGAAATGCCTATGGATTATTCACTTGTTATTGAACCATTTGATGTTTAGAGCCCTGATTATATGGGACCTTTTACTTCATCTAATGGGTATAGACACATTTTGGTTGCTGTTCATTTTGTTACTAAGTGGGTAGATGAAGGAAATATGCCCTAGAGGCAATAATAAAGTTATTATTTATTTCCTTTTTTTCATGATAAATGTTTATTATTCATGATAGAGTTGTATTAACCAGAAAATTGATACATGTGTGAATACTTAGACAAAACAGATTGTCACTAGTATGCCTCTACTTGACTTGCTCGTTGTATCAAAGATGGTTATGTTTCCTAGCCATAGACATGAGTTATCATTTGATTAATGGGATCACATCATTAGAGAATGATGTGATTGACTTGACCCATTCCGTTAGCTTAGCACTCGATCGTTTATTATGTTGCTATTGCTTTCTTCATGACTTATACATGTTCCTTTGACTATGAGATTATGCAACTCCCGAATACCGGAGGAACACTTTGTGTGCTACCAAACATCACAACGTAACTGGGTGATTATTGTTGGGGAACGTAGTATTTTAAAATTTTCCTACGATCACGCAAGATCTATCTACCAGATGCATAGCAACGAGAGGGGAGAGTGAGTTTACGTACCCTCGTAGACCGAAAGCGGAAGCGTTAGAACAACGCGGTTGATGTAGTCGTACGTCTTTACGGCCTGACCGATCAAGCACCGAAACTACGGCACCTCCGAGTTCTAGCACACGTTCAGCTCGATGACGTCCCTCGAACTCCGATCCAGCCGAGTGTCGAGGGAGAGTTCCGTCAGCACGACGGCGTGGTGACGATCTTGATGTTCTACCGTCGCAGGGCTTCGCCTAAGCACCGCTACAATATTTATCGAGGAGAACTATGGTGGAGGGGGGCACCGCACACGGCTAAGAGATCAAGAGATCAATTGTTGTGTCTAGAGGTGCCCCCCTGCCCCCGTATATAAAGGAGGGAGGGAGAGGCCGGCCCTAGAGGGGGCGCACCAAGTGTGGGGAGTCCTACTAGGACTCCCAAGTCCTAGTAGGATTCCCCTTTCCTTTCCGGAGTAGGAGAGAAGGAAAGAGGGGGAGAGGGAGAAGGAAAAGGGGGCTGCACCCCTTGTCCAATTCGGACCAGAAGGGGGGTGCACACCTCCTTCCTTTTGGCCTCTCTCCTCTATTCCCGTAACTCCCCGGTACTCCGAAAATACCCGAATCACTCGGAACCTTTCTGATGTCCGAATATACCGTCCAATATATCGATTTTTACGTCTCGACCATTTTGAGACTCCTCGTCATGTCCCCGATCTCATCCGGGACTCCGAACTCCTTCGGTACATCAAAACTCATAAACTCATAATAAAACTATCATAGAAACCTTAAGCGTGCGGACCCTACGGGTTCGAGAACTATGTAGACATGACCGAGACACGTCTCCGGTCAATAACCAATAGCGGAACCTGGATGCTCATATTGGCTCCCACATATTCCACGAAGATCTTTATCGGTCAAACCGCAGAACAACATACATTGTTCCCTTTGTCATCGGTATGTTACATGCCCGAGATTCGATCGTCGGTATCTCAATACCTAGTTCAATCTAGTTACCAACAAGTCTCTTTACTCGTTCCGTAATACATCATCCTGCAACTAACTCATTAGCTGCAATGCTTGCAAGGATTATAGTGATGTGCATTACCGAGTGGGCCCAGAGATACCTCTCCGACAATCGGAGTGACATCCTAATCTCGAAATACGCCAACCCAACAAGTACCTTCGGAGACACCTGTAGAGTACCTTTAAAATCACCCAGTTACGTTGTGACGTTTGGTAGCACACAAAGTGTTCCTCCGGTATTCGGGAGTTGCATAATCTCATAGTCATAGGAACATGTATAAGTCATGAAGAAAGCAATAGCAGTAAAACTTAAACGATCATAGTGCTAAGCTAACGGATGTGTCTTGTCCATCAGATCATTCTCCTAATGATGTGATCCCGTTGATCAAATGACAACTCATGTCTATGGCTAGGAAACATAACCATCTTTGATCAATGAGCTAGTCTAGTAGAGGCATACTAGGGACACTCTGTTTTGTCTATGTATTCACACATGTATTAAGTTTCCGGTTAATACAATTCTAGCATGAATAATAAACATTTATCATGATATAAGGAAATAAATAATAACTTTATTATTGCCTCTAGGGCATATTTCCTTCAGTCTCCCACTTGCACTAGAGTCAATAATCTAGTTCACATCGTCATGTGATTTAACACCGATAGTTCACATCGTCATGTGATTAACACCCAAAGGGTTTACTAGAGTCAATAATCTAGTTCACATCGCTATGTGATTAACACCCAAAGAGTACTAAGGTGTGATCATGTTTTGCTTCGTGAGAGAAGTTTAGTCAACGGGTCTGTCACATTCAGATCCGTATGTATTTCACAAATGTCTATGTGTCTACAATGCTCTGCATGGAGCTACTCTAGCTAATTGCTCCCACTTTCAATACGCATCCAGATTGATACTTAGAGTCAGCTGGATTTAGTGTCAAAGCTTGCATCGAGGTAACCCTTAACGAAGAACTCTTTATCACCTCCATAATCGAGAAACATTTCCTTAGTCATCGAGTTACTAAGGATAATTTTGACCGTTGTATAGTGATCTACTCCTGGATCACTATTGTACCCTCTTGACAAACTCATGGCAAGTTACACAACATGTTTGGTACACAGCATGGCATACTTTATAGAACCTATGGCTGAGGCATAGGGAATGACTTTCATTCTCTCTATATTTTTCTGCCGTGGTCTGGCTTTGAGTCTTACTCAACTTCACACCTTACAAGTCAGGTAAGAACTCCTTCTTTGACTGATCCATTTTGAAATACTTCAAAATCACATCAAGGTATGTACTCATCGAAAGTCTTATCAAGCGTCTTGATCTATCTCTATAGATCTTGATGCCCAATATGTAAGCAGTTTCACCAAGGTCTTTCTTTGAAAAACTCCTTTCAAACACTCCTTTATGCTTTCCAGAAAATTCTACATCATTTCCGATCGACAATATGTCATTCACATATACTTATCAGAAAGGTTGTAGTGCTCCCACTCACTTCTTGTAAATACAGGCTTCACCGCAAGTCTGTATAAATCTATATGCTTTGATCAACTTATCAAAGCGTATATTCCAACTCCGAGATGCTTGCACCAGTCCATAGATGGATCGCTGGAGCTTGCACATTTTGTTAGCACCTTTAGGATTGACAAAACCTTCTGGTTGCATCATATACAAGTCTTCTTTAATAAATCCATTAAAGAATGCAGTTTTGTTATCCATTTGCCAGATTTCATAAAATGTGGCAATTGCTAACATGATTCGGACAGACTTAAGCATCGCTACGGGTGAGAAAGTCTCATCGTAGTCAACTCCTTGAACTTGTTGAAAAACTTTCGCAACAAGTCGAGCTTTGTAAATAGTAACATTACTGTCAGCGTCAGTCTTCCTCTTGAAGATCCATTTATTTTGGATGGCTTGCCGACCATCGGGCAAGTCAACCAAAGTCCACACTTTGTTCTCATACATGGATCCCATCTCAGATTTCATGGTCACAAGCCATTTTGCGGAATCTGGGCTCATCATCGCTTCCTCATAGTTCGTAGGTTCATCATAGTCCAGTAACATGACTTCCAGAACCGGGTTGCCGTACCACTCTGGTGCGGAACGTACTCTGGTTGATCTACGAAGTTCAGCAGTAACTTGATCCGAAGTTTCATGATCATCATCATTAGCTTCCTCACTAATTGGTGTAGGAATCACTGGAACCAGTTTCTGTGATGTACTACTATTCAAATCGGGAGAAGGTACAATTACCTCATCAAGTTCCACTTTCCTCCCACTCACTTCTTTCGAGAGAAACTCCTTCTCTAGAAAGGATCCACTCTTAGCAACAAAGACCTTGCCTTCGGATCTGTGATAGAAGGTGTACCCAACAGTTTCTTTTGGGTATCCTATGAAGATTTACTTCTCCGATTTGGGTTCGAGCTTATCATGTTGAAACTTTTTCACATAAGCATCGCAGTCCCAAACTTAAAGAAATGACAGCTTAGGTTTCTCGTCAAACCACAGTTCATACGGTGTCATCTCCACGGATTTAGATGGTGCCCTATTTAATGTGAATGTATCTGTCTCTAATGCATAACCCCAAAAGCGATAGTGGTAGATCGGTAAGAGACATCATCGATCGCACCATATCTAATAAAGTACGGTTATGACGTTCGGACACACCATTACACTATGGTGTTCCAGGTGGCGTGAGTAGTGAAACTATTTCACATTGTTTTTACTGAAGGCCAAACTCGCTAACTCAAATATTTTACCTCTACGATCATATCGTAGAAACTCTTATTTTCTTGTTACGATGATTCTGCACTTCACTCTAAAATTCTTTGAACTTTTCAAATGTTTTAGACTTGTGCTTCATTAAGTAGATATACCCATATCTGCTCAAATCATCAGTGATGGTCAGAAAATAACGATACCCGCCGCGAGCTTCAACACTCATTGGTCCACATACATCTGTATGTATGATCTCCAACAAATCTGTTGCTCGCTCCATTGTTTCGGAGAACGGAGTTTTAGTCATCTTGCCCATGAGGCATGGTTCGCAAGCACCAAGTGATTCATAATCAAGTGATTCCAAAAGTCCATCACTATGGAGTTTCTTCATGCGCTTTACACCATTATGACCTAAACAGCAGTGCCACAAATAAGTTGCACTATCATTATTAACCTTGCATCTTTTGGCTTCAATATTATGAATATGTGTATCACCACGATCGAGATCCAACAAACTATTTTCATTGGGTGTATGACCATCGAAGGTTTTATTCATGTAAACAGAATAACAATTATTCTATGACTTTAAATAAATAACCGTATTGCAACAAATATGATCAAATCATATTCATGCTCAACGCAAATGCCAAATAAAATTTATTTAGGTTTTACACTAATCCCGAAAGTATAGGAAGTGTGCGATGATGATCATATCAATCTTGGAACCACTTCCAACACACATCGTCACTTCACCTTTAACTAGTCTCTGTTCATTCTGCAATTCTCGTTTCGAGTTACTAATTTTAGCAACTGAACCGGTATCAAATACCCAGGGGTTGCTATGAACACTAGTAAAGTACACATCAATAATCTGTATATCAAAATATATCTTTGTTCACTTTGCCATCCTTCTTATCCGCCAAGTATCTAGGGCAGTTCCACTTCCAGTGACCATTTCCTTTGTAGTAGAAGCACTTAGTTTCAGGCTTGAGTTTTAGCTTTGGGTTTCTTCACGGGAGTGACAACTTGCTGGTCATTCTTCTTGAAGTTCCCCTTCTATCCCTTTGCCCTTTACTTGAAACAATTGGTCTTGTTAACCATCAACACTTGATGCTTTTTCATGATTTCTACCTTCGCCGACTTCAGCATTGCGAAGAGCTCGGGAATTCCTTTCGTCATCCCTTGCATATTATAGTTCATCACGAAGTTCTAATAACTTGGTGATAGTGACTAGAGAACTTTGTCAATTACTATCTTATCTGGAAGATTAACTCCCACTTGATTCAAGTAATTGTAGTACCCAGACAATCTGAGCACATGCTCACTGGTTGAGCTATTCTCCTCCATCTTGTAGGCAAAGTACTGTCAGAAGTCTTATACCTCTCGACACGGGCATGAGTATGAAATACTAATTTCAACTCTTGGAACATCTTATATGCTCCGTGGCGTTCAAAACGTTTTTGAAGTCCCGGTTCTAAGCCATAAAGCATGGTGCACTTAAACTATCAAGTAGTCATCATACCGAGCTTTTGTCAAAACGTTCATAACGTCTACATCTGCTCCTGCAGTAGGTATGTCACCTAGCGGTGCATCAAGGACATAATTCTCTGTGCAGCAATGAGGATAATCCTCAGATCACAGAACAATTCCGCATCATTGCTACTATCATCTTTTAACTTAGTTTTCTCTAGGAACATATAAAAAATAAACGGGGAGCAACATCGCGAGCTATTGATCTACAACATAGATATGCTAATACTACGAGGACTAAGTTCATGATAAATTAAAGTTCAATTTAATCATAATACTTAAGAACTCCCACTTAGATAGACATCCCTCTAGTCATCTAAATGATCACGTGATCCAAATCAACTAAACCATGTCCGATCATCACGTAAGATGGAGTAGTTTCAATGGTGAACATCTTATGTTGATCATATCTACTATATGATTCACGCTCGACCTTTCGGTCTCCAGTGTTCCTAGGCCATATCTGCATATGCTAGGCTCGTCAAGTTTAACCCGAGTATTCTGCGTGTGCAAAACTGGCTTACACCCGTTGTATTTGAACGTAGAGCTTATCACACCCGATCATCACGTGGTGTCTCGGCACGATGAACTTTCGCAACGGTGCATACTCAGGGAGAACACTTATACCTTGAAATTTAGTAAGGGATCATCTTATAATGCTACCGTCGAACTAAGCAAAATAAGAAGCATAATAAGATAAACATCACATGCAATCAAAATATGTGACATGATATGGCCATCATCATCTTGTGCTTTTGATCTCCATCTCCAAAGCACCGTCATGATCACCTTCGTCACCGGCGCGACACCTTGATCTCCATCGTAGCATCGTTGTCGTCTCGCCAACTATTGCTTCTACGACTATCGCCACCGCTTAGTGATAAAGTAAAGCAATTACATGGCGATTGCATTTCATACAATAAAGCGACAACCATATGGCTCCTGCCAGTTGCCGATAACTTTACAAAACATGATCATTTCATACAAAACCGTATAACTCATCATGTCTTGACCATATCACATCACAACATGCCCTGCAAAAACACGTTAGACGTCCTCTACTTTGTTGTTGCAAGTTTTACGTGGCTGCAACGGGCTTAGCAAGAACCGTTCTTACCTACGCATACAAAACCACAACGATATTTCGTCAAGTATGTGCTGTTTTAACCATCACAAGGACCGGGCGTAGCCACACTTGATTCAACTAAAGTTGGAGAAACTGACACCCGCCAGCCATCTGTGTGCGAAGCACGTCGGTAGAACCAGTCTCGCGTAAGCGTACGCGTAATGTCGGTCCGGGCCGCTTCATCCAACAATACCGCCGAATCAAAGTATGACATGCTGGTAACCAGTATGACTAGTATCATCCACAACTCACTTGTGTTCTACTCGTGCATATCATCTACGCATAGACCTGGTTCATGATGCCACTGTTGGGGAACGTAGTATTTTAAAATTTTCCTACGATCACGCAAGATCTATCTACCAGATGCATAGCAACGAGAGGGGAGAGTGAGTCTACGTACCCTCGTAGACCGAAAGCGGAAGCGTTAGAACAACGCAGTTGATGTAGTCGTACGTCTTCACGGCCCGACCGATCAAGCACCGAAACAACGGCACCTCCGAGTTCTAGCACACGTTCAGCTCGATGACGTCCCTCGAACTCCGATCCAGCCGAGTGTCGAGGGAGAGTTCCGTCAGCACGACGGCGTGGTGATGATCTTGATGTTCTACCGTCGCAGGGCTTCGCCTAAGCACCGCTACAATATTTATCGAGGAGAACTATGGTGGAGGGGGGCACCGCACACGGCTAAGAGATCAAGAGATCAATTGTTGTGTCTAGAGGTGCCCCCCTGCCCCCGTATATAAAGGAGGGAGGGAGAGGCCGACCCTAGAGGGGGCGCACCAAGTGTGGGGAGTCCTACTAGGACTCCCAAGTCCTAGTAGGATTCCCCTTTCCTTTCCGGAGTAGGAGAGAAGGAAAGAGGGGGAGAGGGAGAAGGAAAAGGGGGCTGCACCCCTTGTCCAATTCGGACCAGAAGGGGGGTGCACGCCTCCTTCCTTTTGGCCTCTCTCCTCTATTCCCGTAACTCCCCGGTACTCCGAAAATACATCACTCGGAACCTTTCTGATGTCCGAATATAGTCGTCCAATATATCGATTTTTACGTCTCGACCATTTTGAGACTCCTCGTCATGTCCCCGATCTCATCCGGGACTCCGAACTCCTTCGGTACATCAAAACTCATAAACTCATAATAAAACTATCATTGAAAACTTAAGCGTGCGGACCCTACGGGTTCGAGAACTATGTAGACATGACCGAGACACGTCTCCGGTCAATAACCAATAGCGGAACCTTGATGCTCATATTGGCTCCCACATATTCCACGAAGATCTTTATCGGTCAAACCGCATAACAACATACATTGTTCACTTTGTCATCGGTATGTTACATGCCCGAGATTCGATCGTCGGTATCTCAATACCTAGTTCAATCTCGTTACCAACAAGTCTCTTTACTCGTTCCGTAATACATCATCCCGCAACTAACTCATTAGCTGCAATGCTTGCAAGGCTTATAGTGATGTGCATTACCGAGTGGGCCCAGAGATACCTCTCCGACAATCGGAGTGACAAATCCTAATCTCGAAATACGCCAACCCAACAAGTACCTTCAGAGACACCTGTAGAGTACCTTTATAATCACTCAATTACGTTGTGACGTTTGGTAGCACACAAAGTGTTCCTCCGGTATTCGGGAGTTGCATAATCTCATAGTCATAGGAACATGTATAAGTCATGAAGAAAGCAATAGCAGTAAAACTTAAACGATCATAGTGCTAAGCTAACGGATGGGTCTTGTCCATCAGATCATTCTCCTAATGATGTGATCCCGTTGATCAAATGACAACTCATGTCTATGGCTAGGAAACATAACCATCTTTGATCAATGAGCTAGTCTAGTAGAGGCATACTAGGGACACTCTGTTTTGTCTATGTATTCACACATGTATTAAGTTTCCGGTTAATACAATTCTAGCATGAATAATAAACATTTATCATGATATAAGGAAATGAATAATAACTTTATTATTGCCTCTAGGGCATATTTCCTTCAATTATAAAGGTGCTCTATAGGTGTCTCCGATGGTGTTTGTTGAGTTGGCATAGATCGAGATTAGGATTTGTCACACCGATTGTGGGAGAGGTATCTATAGGCCCTCTCGGTAATACACATCATAATAAGCCTTACAAGCAAATGACTAATGAGGTAGTCACGAGATGATGTATTACGGAACGAGTAAAGAGACTTGCCGGTAGCGAGATTATCTAGGTATGGTGATACCGACGATCGAATCTCGGGCAAGCAACATACCGATGACAAAGGGAACAACGTATGTTGTTATGCGGTTTGACCGATAAAGATCTTCATAGAATATGTAGGATCCAATATGAGGATCCAGGTTCCGCTATTGGTTATTGACCGGAGATGAGTCTCGGTCATGTCTACATAGATCTCGAACCCGTAGGATCCGCACGCTTACTGTTTGATGACGATCGGTATTATGAGTTTATGAGTATTGATGTACCGAAGGTAGTTTGGAGTCCCGGATGAGATCACGGCCATGACGAGGAGTCTCGGAATGTCCGAGACATAAAGATCGATATACTGGAAGCCTATATTCGGACATCAGAAAGGTTCGAAGTGGTTCAGGCATTTTTCTGGCGTACCGGGAGGTTACCGGAATCCCCCGGGAGAAGTTATGCGCCTTATGGGCCATAAGAAGGAAGCACACCAGCCCCATGGGGCTGGTGCTCCCCCCTTGGGCAGGAGGCTGAACTGGAATAGGTTTGGGGGGTGGCGCCCCCCTTTCCTTCTCTCCAACTCCTCCTTCCCTTCCTCTCCTACTCCAACTAGGGAAAATGGGAATCCTACTCCCGGTAGGAGTAGGACTCCCCTAGGGCGCGCCATAGAGAGGGCCGGCCCCTCCCTTCCTCCACTCCTCTATATACGGGTGTGGGGGCACCCCATGGAGACACAAGTTGATCAGTTGATCTCTCCCAACCGTGTGCGGTGCCCCTCTCCACAAAAACACACCTCGGTCACACCGTTGTAGTCCTTAGGCGAAGCCTTGCGCCGGTTGCTTCATCATCTCCGTCACCACGCCGTCGTGCTTACTAACTCTCCCGTGAAGATCTACTGGATCAAGAACTCGTGGGACGTCATCAAGCTGAACGTGTGTTGAACGCGGAGGCTCCGTACGTTTGGTGCTTGATCGGTTGGATCGCGAAGAAGTTCGACTACATCAACCGCGTCACTAGACACTTCCGCTCCCGGTCTACGAGGGTACGTAGACACACTCTCCCGTCTCGTTGCTATGCTTCTAGTAGATAGATCTTGCGTGATAGTAGGATTTTTTTTAAATACTATGTTCCCCAACAGTGGCATCATGAGCCAGGTCTATGCGTAGATGATATGCACGAGTAGAACACAAGTGAGTTGTGGACGATACTAATCATACAGCTTAACAGCTTGTCATACTTTGATTCGGTGGTATTGTTGGATGAAGCGGCCCAGACCGACATTACGCGTACGCTTACGCGAGACTGGTTCTACCGACGTGCTTCGCACACACGTGGCTGGCGGGTGTCAGTTTCTCCTACTTTAGTTGAATCAAGTGTGGCTGCGCCCGGTCCTTGGGAAGGTTAAAAAACACATACTTGACGAAATATCATTCTGGTTTTGTATGCGTAGGTAAGAACGGTTCTTGCTAAGCCCGTCACAACCACGTAAAACATGCAACAACAAAGTAGAGGACATCTAACTTGTTTTTGCAGGGCATGTTGTGATGTGATATGGTCAAGACATGATGAGTGATACATTATTGTATGAGATGATCATGTTTTGTAAAGTTATCGGCAACTGGCAGGAGCCATATGGTTGTTGCTTTATTGTATGAAATACAATCGCCATGTAATTTCTTTACTTTATCACTAAGTGGTAGCGATAGTCATGGAAGCAATAGTTGGTGAGACAAAAACAATGCTACGATGGAGATCAAGGTGTCGCGCCGGTGATGATGGTGATAATGACGGTGTCTTGGAGATGGAGATCAAAGGCACAAGATGATGGTGGCCATATCATATCACTTATATCGATTGCATGTGATGTTGATCTTTCATGCATCTTATTTTACTTAGCTCGACAATAGCATTATAAGATGATCTCTCACTAAATTTCAAGGTATAAGTGTTCTCCCTAAGTATGCACCGTTGCAAAAGTTCATCGTGCCGAGACACCACGTGATGATCGAGTGTGATAAGCTCTACGTTCAAATACAATGGGTGTACGATAGTTTTGCACATGCAGAATACTCGGGTTAAACTTGACGAGCCTAGCATGTACATACATGGCCTCGGAACACTGGAGACCGAAAGGTCGAGCGTGAATCATATAGTAGATATGATCAACATAAGATGTTCACCATTGAAAACTACTCCATCTCACGTGATGATCGGACATGGTTTAGTTGATTTGAATCACGTGATCATTTAGATGAATAGAGGGGTGTCTATCTAAGTGAGAGTTCTTTAGTAATATGATTAAATTGAACTTTAATTTATCATGAACTTAGTCCTGATAGTATTTGCAAATTATGTTGTAGATCAATAGCTCGCGTTATAGCTCCCCTATGTTTTTTGATATTGTAACATCCCAAATTTTCAATTTGGAATCTTATACATAGATCATATTGCATTGCATATTTTATTGCATTTGTGCGTGGCGATCCTCGAAAATTCTAAGCAACTCAAGGACCCAGGGAGAGAGTTGTGAATTTTACCATTTTCGTATTTGAGTTTTCTCAAATACCGGTGCGGGGATCACTTTGGTTTTATTTATTTTTCAATCCTAAAAATATTTCAATCCTAATAAAATATACAAGCGGAGATAATATGATTTCTACAAAATAAAAGAAATATTGGAGGAAAAATATTAAAATCACTTTTGGTTTTTATTCGGATTTATTTGCGATTTTATTTGCAAAGTAAAAAATTCGCGTTTTTCAAAATAGCATTTAGGTCCGGGAAAAGTGTTCACTTTGTCCTAAATATTATTAGAGGACGGTCAAAATTTATTTCCGAATTTTTGGAGTCAGTTTAGTATTTTTTCGCCTGTTTTAGTGCGTGAGGACTGTTTTTATTTAAAAAAATTAGTGCACCGACCTACGGGCCGTAACCGACCCGGACTCCTCAGCCCGGCCGGCCTTGATAAGGCCGAGGCCCAAGCCGCCAGCCCGTCAGCCCCGCCGCGCCCGCGCCCCAAAGCCACCGCCGCCGCCAGCCGCCGCCTCGCCGTCGCAAGCCCGACGACCCGTGGCCGCGCCGCTGCACCGCCGCCGCCGGAGCCACCGCCACCCGCCGTCACGCCGCCGCCAGAGCCGGAGATTGCCGCCGCCGCCGTTTTGTTTCCCGAGGTAGCCGCCGTTTTGTTTAGAAAACCGTTCGGTTTTTCTTTCGAAACCCTAGATCTGTTTTTCGAAATAGATCGGTTCGGTTTTTTTCGGTTTAGTTGATAACGGACATTCGTTCGTACGTTCGTTTTAACGAACGCGGTTCGCCCATTAGTCACAGACAGCGAACGTTCGTTCGTTAGCCTGTTCGTCAGTTCTCTTTTTCGGTGCTTTTTCCGTGATGATTTTCGATCGCGGTTTCTGCCCTGATCTTGTTTTTAGATTTCCTTTTCGCTCGAGAGTTGGAATCAGGCGAGTCAAACGGCCTAATCTTCGTCTCGAAGCCCCCTTTCCGTTTAACCAACTTGAACAACGTTTTGCTACTTTAAAATTTGACTTTAGACCAATCTAGTAAACGCATCTTGTTTCTTTTGCAGTTTGAGTTTCGTTGCTCCGTTTGATTTGATTCTTTTTGCAAACCGGAGTTCTTAAGTTGAAATTTCTGGTTAGATCTTCTTATTGGGAGTTTTATCAGTGCATCTTTGCTTGATCGCTTATGTATGCTATTGTTTGCTTGCGATAGAATTCCCGGAGTGTGAAGCGTGCTACTACGAGTCTCTAGGTCTTGTGAATCATCAGCAAGGCATGTAACACTTTGATCATACCGTTTATTACCCAATTTTTATGCATTAGATCAAACCCTCATACATTGCACGAGTAGGATCTCTTAACTTGTGGGTCTGGGAAGTAGATTGAGGTAGAACCTATTACCTGCATTATTTTCAAACCCTTGGGAGTTACTTCTACGTTATGCTTAGGTTGCCATGCTATGCTCGTAAACGTGGTTTGGGTTTGAGAGAATCCATGACAGATGTGAGTTGTTAATTAATGGTTCAACTTAAGGTGGCTACTTGCATACACATCTGGGTGGATTGGTTGCAGGGCACCTTGAGAATCCAGTGTTGTCCTAGGAAATCCCGGAGGAGCCGTGTGATTATCCTATGGAATGCCACCCAAGCTTAAGGGGATCATAAAACTATTCATGCTAGAAACTTCCTTGTGCAGCCACAATGCCATTATGGGATCTGGCATAATATGAGTAAGTTGTCTGAGCTCTTTCAGTGGTGGACTAGCAGATGTAGGGGAAAGTAGGTGTACCGGTCCACCCGAGGTAAAGAGTAAATGCTTTTGAAAGACTGTGTCTCGGTCATCCTTTTCTCAAACACCATGCAATGCGAGAAATCCAACGAAGGAGATCGAGTCTTGTGGGGAAAAGTGCACAAACCGATGCATAGTGTACAACCTAATCATGATTAGCCGTGTCCCCGGTTATGGACAATCTTGAGTATCTAGTACTTGAATTATTGGTTGATCTCATCACTCTAAAATAAATTTGTTGGGTTAATGATGACTACTTTAATTGGGATTGAGTTGGAGGTACCTTCTCAATGATGTTTCAACTACCATGATAGTTAAAATAAAATGTATTCCTTTGTTGTAGGGAAAATTGGCTTTATGCAAAAACATTAACCTTAGAGCCACCACCAGCCAAATATGCATATAGTGTTAGCCTGTATTCTGTTACTTGCTCTACTGTGTTATCTTGCCAGCATATTCCATGTGCTGACCCATTTCGGGCTGTAACGTGTTACGTTGCAGACTTTTCAGACGAGGAGTAAGACGTGCTAGGTCGTTTGTCCTGCACTTAGCTATGCCGTTGGAGTTGTTGGACTCACTTATCTTTCAAGCCTTCCGCTGTTATTTTGTTAATTGGCCTTATGCCATAGACTTTTGTAATAAGTTCTCTTTTGAGACATTCGATGTAATAAGTGTGTGATTGCCACTCTGTTATAAATCCTTCAAGTCCTATTTGTGTTTGCATTACCGATCCTGGGATGACACAGAACACAGAGACTTCGATCCTTTCGGATCTTGGTCGCTACAAGATGGTATCAGAGCACACGCTGATTGTAGTACACGACCACTAAGATAAACCCTAGGTCACTCTTATCTACTCATTTCTGACTCCTCTCCATTTTCTACTCTTTAGGATGGTGGACCCAAGGAACAAGTTCACTCAACTAGATGAAGACACACCGTTTGGACAGCACTTGAAGGAAGTCACTAGGTACCTGAACATCGGGATACCAAGCTTCACCGGGACCTACACCGCCACTTACCAGAAGAGGAGCGATTGAGTATTCAAGTTCAAATTCCTGGGAGGACCTTCGCGCCATCCACTGAACCAATAGAGTTTTCTTTTGATGCACCAACCTGGAGCCTATGCAAGAGTATGGCAGCCCACATTACCATGGGATGTATTGGAGAAGTCTACAAGCAGGAGCTGAAGGACACTATCTACCAGATATGTGGACACCGAGATGAGCAATGGAACATGATCATTACCCGGAAGGACAGGTCCATTGCAGGGTTCATCCAGGAGTTAAACCAGCACAATCGTCGACAGGAGAACTAGATGTGAGCAGGGATGATAGATTTGAAGAAGGCGCTAACCAGGAACTTGGAGCTAGAAGAGGAACTCAAGTCTACACGCGACGGATACGAGGAACAGATGACAATACTTGTGCAGAAGAATGATAACTTGACAACGAAGCTAGGAGTATTCATGGGAGATCCAGCACTAGGAGGAGGAGGAGAAGAAGAAGAACCCAAGTAGATTCGTTCTGAGGACTACATCATCATCGATGACACGGACTCAGACCCCGATGATAGTGATGACGAATATGAAGATGAACCTGGAGCAGATATCATGGAATCTTCCACCAATCAAAATTTCTAGATGACCACCCTATGACTAGTAGTTTTTCCCCCATATAGTAGAATTTAGAGCACTTTTGTACCGTTAGTTAGAATCTTTGTAAGTCCTTGCTTGAAATTGATTGGTGTGATATGATTGTGTTTGTCTCATGTGCATATGGGTAGTGAATTTCTCTTAGACCTCATTTCTATTCTAATCTCTTCCCTCTACAACCATCACACTACTAGGAAAAGGGCTATAGATGGAATTGACACTAATGGCGCACCAGACATGCGGTGCGCCATTAGTATATACTAATGGCGCACCATGTGTTGGTGCGCCATTAGTATCCAAATACTAATGGCGCACCGTTGACGTGGTGCGCCATTAGTAACAATTTTTTTTTCATATTTTTCTCAAAACTACTAATGGCGCACCAGTGGATAGTGCGCCATTAGTAGTTCAACTACTACATCCACGGTGCGCCATTAGTAATTTTTTTTCAAATTTTGTTTTTATTTTTTTTAATTTTATTTTCAAAAAATACTAATGGCGCACCATGGGAGTGGTGCGCCATTAGTAGTTCAACTTACTAATGGCGCACCACATCCACGGTGCGCCATTAGTATTTTTTTTCATATTTTTTTTTAATTTTTTTTTTCAAAAAATACTAACTAATGGCGCACCACTACCACGGTGCGCCATTAGTAACTAGGCCATTACTGCACCCCCCCCGGTGGACCGCCTTTTTCAGTTAAAAAATATAAAAGAAAATGATGTAAATGTCAAAAAAATAAAAGAAAATAAGTTTCCCATGTGATATGTGGTCTACTTGTTGGGAAAATTTACAAATATGAATTTTGACTTTATTTGCAAAATATCTCTGGAATTTAGTAAAACGGGTATAACTTTTGCATACGAACTCGGATTAAAAAACCTAACAGAAAAAAAGTTACGGGGCTTTTAAGATCTACAGGCAAAAAAATTCAAAATATTTCAAACTTACTAGTGGCGCACCGTTTGCTATGTGCGCCACTAGTAACAGAAAAAAAAATCGAAAACAAAATTATAATTTTTTTTTCCAAAATATGATACGTAATATGACCGGGAAGTTTGAAATATATTTTCAAAATTTCATCATACTGATGAACATTAACAAACTCCTAGACATCAAGAAGGGTTAATAGGATTGATATGATAGATATATCAACAAGTGCGTGTGAAGTGAGCTCGTGCTGGGGTTGGATAGAACTACGAAGTTAAGCGTGCTCGGGTTGGAGTAGTGTGAGGATGGGTGACCTTATGGGAAGTTTGACCACAGAGTGCAATTTGACTTGAGATTAAGCAAATTGACCCCAGATTAAGCCATAATGATCTGACATTAAGAAAAAAAATAAAAAAATTAAAAAAAATTTAAAAAAATAATTGAAAAAAAATACTAATGGCGCACTTCTACGTAGTGCGCCATTAGATGCCAGATACTAATGGCGCACCAGAGGTGCGCCATTAGTATCCAACTACTAATGGCGCACCGGTAGTGTGCCATTAATGGGCAAAACCGGTGCGCCATTAACAGCCCTTTTTGTAGTAGTGTCAGATGCCTCCGAGACGTGAGCCCGCATTTCAGTTTCCCCCTAAGCTCACTCAGTTGATCCAGCAGTAGAACACTTTGATGCAACTTCTTGTCTAGAATAATCAGAAAAACAACTACCACCCTTCGCCACCACCAGCTGTGGACAACCTGACACGTTTTCTAAGGTTGCAACCATCCGTGTTTGCTTGCAGCATTTAACCAATAGTTGGTGATGACTGGCTGCGCAAGACTGGAAGGGATTTGACCACCGCCAATTGCACTAATGCTGAGAAGGTGCGTTTTGCCGCACATCAGTTGGCTGGACCAGCAGCAGCATGGTGGGAGAACTACACAGCCACTTTCCCTGTAGCCAACGTCACTTGGGATCTGTTTCAGCAAGCTTTTCGCACTACCCATGTCTCAACTGGAGCCATGAGCATGAAGAAGCGAGAGTTTCGCAACTTGCGCCAAGGAAATCATACTGTGACTCAGTACATAGATGAGTTTAGTACCTTATCTCGTTATGCCCCGGATGATGTGGCCACAGATGCCGCGAACCAGGAGAGGTTTATGGAAGGGCTGAATGATGAGATGAGTGTACAGTTGATGGTGGCAACCTTCAGCAACTACGAGGAGTTGGTAGATAAGGCTCTTATGATTGAAGGGAAGCAGCATCAGATTGAGAGCCGCAAGCGGAAGTATGGACAAAAAAGGAATAACTCTGGAGCCCAACAGAAGCCCCGTTTCACCCCGAACTCGGCCAGATACACCCATAACCATGGAGGCCAAACCCATAATGAAGGAAGTTCTCACAACCACAATGGCTCCAAGAATGGGAATGGGAATGGAGCAAACAATAATCAGAACCGCTCTACGCCATCCACACCCGCCAAGAGGGATTTAAGTCACGTTACCTGTTTCAAGTGCGGGAAGAATGGACACTATGCCACAGAGTGCCCTGAAGCTAAGAATGGGAATGGAAATGGAAGCGCCGGGAAGAATCCCAACCCGCTCAACAAAGGACAAGTGAACCACGTGACCTTGGAGGAGGTTGAGGAGCAATCAGAGGCAGTTGTCGGTAAGTTTTTGGTTAAGTCATTTACCGTAGTAGTTCTTCTCGATACTGGTGCATCGCATTTATACATTTCAAGGGGATTCGTAAATAGACATAAGTTGCCCACCCAAGTCCTTAAGACCCCCATGTTAGTAAGTTCCCCAGGAGCAGAGTATATGGCACATCAAGGATACTTCCAGACGCCACTGATCATTGGATGACATGTTTTCCCCTCAGATCTGATAGTTTTCGAGTCACAAGGATTGGATGTGAGACTAGGTATGGATTGGCTATCGATGTATGGAGGGAACACCGATTGTGCGAGTAGGTCAATTTTGCTTACCACCCCAGAGGGAAAAAGCATCAAGTATGTATCTAGGCATTCGCCTAGAAGGACACAAGTACATTCTCTCACAGGAGTTGTTCAGGAGGAAGTGCCCGTAGTAAAGGATTATCTGGATGTGTTTCTAGAAGTTCTACCAGGCATGCCACCGGATAGAGATTTTGAGTTTTTGATTGAGCTACTGCCTGGCACCGAACCCATATCGAAGAGACCGTATCGGATGCCATCAAGTGATCTAGAGGAGATCAAGAAGCATATTAAGGAGTTATTGGAGAAAGGATTTATTCGCCGGAGTTCATCACCTTGGGGAGGCCCAGTGCTTTTGGTCGAGAAGAAGGATGGAGCTTTAAGGATGGTCGTTGATTAACGGGCGCTGAATGAAGTGACGTATAAGAATAAGTACCCACTGCCGATGGTCAATGATTTTTTCGACCAACTTCAAGGAGCTAAAGTATTCTCAAAGATCGATCTACGATTAGGATACCACCAGTTGAAGATCTGAGAGAAGGATATACCTAAGATAGCCTTCACCACAAGGTATGGGCTATATGAGTATACGGTTATTTCATTTGGATTGACTAACGCCCCTGCCTATTTCACCAGTATGATGAATAAGGTGTTCATGGAGTTCTTGGATAAGTTTGTCGTGGTATTCATTGATCATATCTTGGTGTACTCGAAGAACGAAGAGGAACACGCGGAGCATTTGCGTTTGGTTCTGGAGAAGCTCAGAGAACATCAGTTGTACGCCAAGTTTAGCAAATACAAGTTTTGGCTGAAGGAAGTTGGATTTTTAGGGCATCTTATATCAGGAGAAGGTATAGCAATGGACCCCGTCAAAGTGCAGGCAGTCACTGAGTGGTTGGCACCCGCTTCAGTTGGAGAGATCCGCAGTTTTCTTCGACTCGCGGGATATTACCGGAGATTCATAGAGAATTTCTCCAAGATTGCAAAGCCGATGACGACATTGTTGAAGAAAGAGACAAAGTTTCATTGGACTGAAGAGTGCGAAGAAAGTTTCCAGGAGTTGAAGAAACTGTTGGCGACAGCCCTAGCGATGATCTTGCCCGATATACGCATTCATTTCCAAGTGTACTGCGATGCTTAGCGCATAGGACTTGGAGGAGTACTCATGCAAGATGTAAGAGTTTTTTCTTACGCATCTCGTCAACTTCGACCGCACAAGTTGAATTATGCGACGCTTGATTTGGAGCTAGCAGCAGTTGTGCATGCGCTCAAAACTTGGAGACATTTCCTCATTGGAAATCGTTGTGATGTGTACATGGATCACAAGAGTTTGAAGTACATTTTCACTCAGAAGGAGCTGAACCTCAGACAAAGGAGATGATTCGAGCTTATAAAGGATTATGATATAAAGTTGCACTATCACCCCGGAAAGGCCAATGTCATTGTTGACGCTTTGAGCCGGAAGAGTTATGCAAATACCCTGGTGAAGGGAGGATTGCCAAAGGAGTTAGCAGAAGATCTCGGGGAGCTACGTATGGAGATAGGTCCTAGAGGTTTTGTTTCAACATTGGAGGTTCAGTCAACATTGTTGGGAAAGATACGAGAAGCCCAGAAGGATGACAAAGAGATTTCCAAGATAAAGGAGAAGATGAGTGAAGAAAAAGCCAAGGGTTTTCATGAGGATGAACACGACACCTTGCGGTTTGAAGACCGAATCTATGTGCCCAACAACGCCGAGATCAGGAACTTGATACTGAGGAAGCACATGATTGGCCATACTCGATACACCCCGGAAACACTAAGATGTATTTGGATTTGAAGGAACGTTTCTGGTGGACGAGAATGAAGAAGGATATTGACGAGCATGTAGCAGTATGTGATGTATGCTAGAGAGTACATGCGAAATATCAGAAGCCAACAGGATTGCTACAGCCTATGCCGATACCCGAATGGAAGTGGGATAAGCTTGGCATGGACTTTATCACCGGATAAGCTTGGCATGACCCAGGAAACTACATATACCTTTGATGTCCTTGGGGCATGGCATCTTTTCAATAACATCAACTTTAGCCTTGTCAACTTCAATACCTCTTTCAGAAATTTTATGTCCCAAGACAATGCCTTCATTAACCATAAAGTGGCACTTCGCCCAATTCAAGACAAGATTAGTGTCTTCACATCTCTGCCAAACTCGATCAAGGTTGCTTAAGCAATCATCAAAAGAAGTTCCGTAAACAGAAAAATCATCCATGAAAACATCAACAATCTTTTCACAAAAATCAGAGAATATGGCCACCCCGCATCTTTGAAAGGTAGCAAGTGCATTACATAAACCAAAAGGCATACGTCTATAAGAAAAGGTACCGAAGGGACCAGTAAAAATGGTCTTTTCTTGATCCCCTTTTGACATAGGTAGTTGAGAGAAACCAGAATAACCATGTAGAAAGAAAAATGAGTATGTTTGGATAACCTTTCTAGCATTTGATCAATAAAAGGCAAGGGGTAATGATCTTTCTTAGTGGCTTTATTTAATTTACGTAAATCAATTACCATCCTATAACCTATAACTATTCTTTGCTGGATCAATTCATCTTTATCATTAGGAACAACAGTGACACCTCCCTTCTTAGGGACATATTGGACATGACTTACCCACTGGCTATCAGCAACTGGATAGATAATACCTGCCTCTAGTAGCTTTAGTATTTCCTTCCTTACCACCTCTTTCATCTTAGGGTTTAACCGTCGTTGATGATCAATAATTGGTTTAGCGTTTTCTTCCAATTTTATCTTGTGTTGGCATAAGGTGGGACTAATACCCTTAAGATCATCCAGAGTATATCCAATAGCAGCACGGTGCTTCTTCAGAGTTTTCAATAAATTTTCTTCTTCCTGCTCTGAAAGGTTAGCACTAATAATAACAGGATATATCTTCTTTTCATCAAGATAAACATACTTAAGATTATCAAGTAAAGGTTTAAGTTCAAACACGGGATCGCCCTTGGGTGGAGGAGGATCCCCTAAGATTTCAAAAGGCCAGTTGTTTTTCAATACGGGTCCCTGATTAAAGAATATTCCATCTATTTCCATTCTCTCATTCTTATGCATATCATTTTCATGGTCTAGCAAGTATTGTTCCAAAGGATCATTAGGAGGCACGACAATAGAAGCAAGACCAATAATTTCATCCTTACTAGGTAATTCTTTATCAAGGGGCTGTCTACGGAATTTAGTAAAGTTAAAATCATGAGACATGTCACCAAACCAACAGTAACGATATCTTTCACGCAGTCTATCTTAGCATTAACAGTATTCAAGAAGGGTCTACCAAATATAATGGGATAGAAGTCATCTTGTGGGGAACCAAGAACAAGAAAATCAGCAGGGTATTTAACTTTCCCACACAAGACTTCAACATCTCTAACAATCCCCATTGGTGAGATAGTGTCTGTATTAGCAAGTTTAATAGTAACATCTATACCTTCTAGCTCAACACGTGCAATATCATGCATAATTTCATCATACAAGGATATATGCATTACACTCGCACTAGACCCACATCACATAAACCATGATAGCAATGATCTCCTATTTTAACAGAGATAATAGGCAGGCCTACAATAGGTCTCTGTTTATTCCTAGCATTGGGTTTGGCTATTCTAGCAGATTCCTCCTGGAGGTAAATAACATGTCCATCTAAATCTTCTACCAAGAGATCTTTAACCATAACAACACTAGGTTCAACTTTAATTTTCTCAGCGGGTGTAGGAGTTCTAGTATTACTCTTACGAACTACAGTTGCAGCTTTAGCATGACCCTTTATCCTAACAGGGAAAGGTGGTTTCTCAATATAAGTAGTAGGAACAATAGGATCAACATTATAAGTGATAGTCTTTTCTTCAACTTTAATAGGTTCAACTACTTTTACTTCAATGTGAGGATGGTATTTAAACCACTTCTCCTTGGGAAGATCAACATGAGTCACAAATGATTCGCAGAAAGAAGCTACTATCTCAGAGTCAAGTCCATATTTAGTGCTAAACTCACGGAAAACATCGGTATCCATAAAAGCTTTAACATAATCAAACTTAGGGGTCATACCTGACTCCTTACCTTTGTTGAGATCCCAATCTTTAGAGCTTCATTTAATTCTTTCCAATAAATCCCATTTGAATTAAATAGTATTCATTATAAAAGAGCCAGAACAAGAAGTATCGAGCATGGGGCGATTATTAAGAGAAAGACGATCATAAAAAGTTTGAATAATCATTTCTCTTGAGAGCTCATGATTGGGACATGAATCTAACATTGACTTAAGCCTCCCCCAAGCTTGAGCGATGCTTTCTCCTTCGCGAGGCCAGAAATTATAAATATAATTACGATCACGATGAACGAGTGCATAGGGTAGAACTTATGATGGAATTCCAACTTCAGACGATTGTAGTTCCATGATCCAATATCATCACATAGCCTAAACCATGTCAATGCATCTCCCTTCAAAGATAATGGGAAGACCTTCTTCTTGATAACATCCTCGGGCATACCTGCAAGCTTAAATAATCCACAAACTTCATCCACATAGATTAGGTGTAAATCAGGATGCAGTGTTCCGTCTCTTGTAAAAGGATTTTCAAGCAGTTTCTCTCTCGTACCCAAAGCAAACATTTTCAGTAGGTGCAGTAGGTTGAGGAGCAACTCTTTGCTCTTCTGGTCGGTGTGAAGATACCCTGAACAAGCCCTCAAAGGATTATGAGTCATAGTAACAAGTGACAATAAATTTCAGCACACTATATAAATTTTTCCTTACCAAAGGCGCTTCACTCCCCGGCAACGGCGCCAGAAAAGAGTCTTGATGACCCACAAGTGTAGGGGATCTATTGTAGTCCTTTCCATAAGTAAGAGTGTCGAATCCAATGTGGAGCAGAAGGAAATGATAGGCAACTTTCAGTAAGGTATTTTCTGTAAGCACTGAAATTATAGGCGACATATATAGTTTTGTGATAAGGTAGTTGGTAGCAAGTAACAAAAGGCAAAAGTAAATAAGGTGCAGCAAGGTGGCACAATCCTTTTTGTAGCAAAGGAAAAGCTTGGAAAAACTCTTATATAAAGGAAAGCGCTCCCGAGGACACATGGGAATTATCGTCAAGCTAGTTTTCATCACGATCATCTGATTCACGTTCGGTACTTTGATAATTTCGTATGTGGATGGACCGGTGCTTGGGTGCTGTCCTTAGTTGGACAAGCCTCCCACTTATGATTAACCTCTAATGCAAGCATCTTACGAAGGTAAACCTAACCATAGCATGAAACAAATGGATCCAAATCAGCCCCTTACGAAGCAACGCATAAACTAGGGTTTAAGCTTCTGTCACTCTAGCAACCCATCATCTACTTATTACTTCCCAATGCCTTCCTCTAGGCCCAGATAATGGTGAAGTGTCATGTAGTCGACGTTCACATGACACCACTAGAGGAGAGACAACATACATCTCATCAAAATATCGAACGAAGACCAAATTCACATGACTACTTATAGCAAGACTTCTCCCATGTGCTTAGGAACAAAAGTAACTGCTCACAAGACATAATATTGTTCATGATCAAAGGGGTATTAATATGCATAATGGATCTGAACATATGATCTTCCACCAAATAAACCAACTAGCATCAACTACAAGAAGTAATCAACACTACTAGCAACCCACATGTACCAATCTGAGGTTTGGGTACAAAGATTGGATACATGAGATGAACTAGGGTTTGCGAGGAGATGGTGTTGGTGAAGATGTTGATGAAGATAGCCCTCCCCAAGATGGGAGAGTTGTTGGTGATGACGATGGTGACGATTTCCCCCTCCCGGAGGAAAGTATCCCGGGCAGAACAGCTCTGCCGGAGCCCTAGATTGGTTTCCGCCAAGGTTCCGCCTCAAGACGGCAGTGCCTGGTCCCGAAAGCCCCCTTATGATTGTTTTGGTCAAAACACCTAATATAGGACAAGATGGGCATCGGGGGGGCCACGAGGCAGGGGGGCGTGCCCAGAGGGGGGGGGGGGCGCCCGCACCGTCGTGGACAGCTGGTGGCTCCCCTGGTGATCTTCTTTCACCAGATATTTTTTATATTTTCCGAAACGGTGTCCTGTGGAGTTTCGGGGCTTTTTGAGTTGTGCAGAATAGGTTTCCAGGGTTTGCTTCTTTTCCAGCTCGGAATTCCAGCTGTCGGTATTCTCCCTCTTCATGTAAACCTTGTAAAATAAGAGAGAAAAGGCATAAGTATTGTGACAAGACATGTAATAAGAGCCCATAATGCAATAAATATCAACATATAAGCATGATGCAAAATGGACGTATCAAGTACGTTCCGCGCCAGAGTGGTACGACAAACCAGTTCTGGAAGTCATGTTACTAGACCATGATGAACCTACGAACTATGAGGAAGCGATGATGAGCCCAGATTCCGCAAAATGGCTTGAGGCCATAAAATCTGAGATGGGATCCATGTATGAGAACATAGTGTGGACTTTGGTTGACTTGCCCGACTATCAGCAAGCCATTGAAAATAAATGGATCTTTAAGAGGAAGACTGACACAGATGGTAATGTTATTGTCTAAAATGCTCGACTTGTTGCGAAAGGTTTTCGGCAAGTTCAAGCTGTTGACAACGATGAGATTTTCTCACTCGTAGCGATGCTTAGGTCTGTCCGAATCATGTTAGCAATTTCCGCATTTGATGAAACCTGACAAATGGATAAAAAAACTGCATTCCTTAATGAATTTATTAAAGAAGATTTATATATGATGCAACTAAAATTGTCAGGCCCAAGATGCGATTCTATCCCGATCACGTGACACTTACCTGATTGGGGCACAACCGCATTTCGGGTGCTTAGCAAGATGGATATCATTACATCGTACCATTACATACATACATGGGGGATACAACAATACATACAAGTCACAAGAATACAACATCATCAATACAAGGCATCCGACTACGGATGCAAACATGAAAATCACAACGACATCCATCTGCTATCCCAGGCTGCCGACCCGAAACCTAACCCAAGACTAAAGAAGAAGAAGAATAAGAAAGAACTCCAAACAACGATGATTGCTCTCACGTCAAGACATCGGAAACCTGCACCTGCAACTATTGTTGTAGTATCTGTGAGCCACGAGGACTCAGCAATCCCATAACCATGGGTAACAAGACTAGCAAAGCTTAATAGGTAGGAAGAGGTAAAGTAGTGAGGTTGCAGCAGCAACTAAGCAATATATGGTGGCTAACTTACGAGTACAAGAATAAGATGAGCATCTACGCAAACGGTCGCAACTAGTAGTGATCGCTAAAGATCCTGAACTACCTACGAGTCAAACATAACCCCACCGTGTTCTCTTCTCAAAGTGAAAAGAGACAGTAACGGTTACTCACACAGTTGTGTGTTTTTCTTCGGATCCTCTGACAAGTTTTCTACAACCGGACATTAACAAATTCCAATCTGCCACATAACCTCGGGCACGGCTTTCGAAAGATCATAACCCTGCAGGGGTGTCCCAACTTAGCCCATCACAAGCTCTCACGATCAGCTGAAGTAATAATAATTATTACCCCTTATCTTAGGGAAATCCGATCAGGCATGTTATCCTGGTGCACCAGACATTTCGACAATGGTAAAACAAGTCCAGCAAGACCTCCCGGCGTACCGACACCCTGATAGTAGCCGCGCGTATCTTGTCTCAGGCCATGACCGGATGGGCGATCATACAGGTAAAACCAATCCTCGAGTTTCCCTGTGGTGGCCACGCATAACCCCCGTTTGGGACCAACACCATCAGCACTGCCCCCCTGCTATGTAGAAAGAATACTCGGGGACGCGACCCCCTATGCAAATTTAATTAATTAAGTAAGTTGTTATTATGAGGCAAATTAAAACCAATGTTGGGCCTTGCTGGAGGAGTTTTATTCAAAGACGAAGTGTCAAGGGGTCCCCATATACCCAACCGTGTAAGGAACACAAAATCAAGGAACATAATGCCGGTTTATCGGCGCATAAGGTGGCATGAGTGGAACAAAACACCGAGCAAAAGGCCAAGCCTTCCACCCGTGCCCAGTATATAGGTGTGTTAATAATAATAATAATAGATATTGTGATATTCCAACTACAAGTTCCAACATGGAACGATCTTCATCTTCACCTGCAACTAACATGCTATAAGAGGGGCTGAGCAAGCGGGTAACATAGCCAAACAATGGTCTTGCTAGGAAGGTTTCAAAGGTTAGAGGTTTCATGGCAACAAGGAGAGGGGCTGACAATAAAGATGGGTAGCGCGACATATAACGATAGCATCGAGACACTAAGCATGGCAATGATAGTAAATGTATCCAAGGGTATGGTCATCTTGGCTGAGATCCCGCAAGGAAGAAGAACGGGTCCATGAAGAAGACGAAGAAGAAGCCCTGAAGAAGAACCATAGGTAGACGAACGAATCCTCACGATCGCAACAGAACAAGCACTAACGAGAAGCCGCAAGCAATACGGTAAACACACAACACAAGAACATGACAATATGCTCAAGCAAGTATGATGCAAGACAAATCTATATATGATGCAATACATGGCAAGGTAGGAAGCACAGAAAAAACAACACAAGAACATGACAATATGCTCAAGAAAGTATGATGCAAGACAAGTCTATATATGATGCAATACATGGCAAGGTAGGAAGCACAAAAAAAACAACACAAGAACATGACAATATGCTCAAGCAAGTATGATGCAAGACAAGTCTATATATGATGCAATACATGGCAAGGTAGGAAGAACAGAAAAACAACACAAGGACATGACAATATGCTCAAGCAAGTATGATGCAAGACAAGTCTATATATGATACAATACATGGCAAGGTAGGAAGCACAGAAAAACAATACAATTCAACAAGTTAAAATGAGGCCGGAAACTACATATAATAAAATCGGTAAGTCCTCATATGCATAGTTTGAAATTAGTCCAGATCTGAACAAACCTTAAGTTAAAGTGGTTAAACAGAAATTTAACATGCACCATGATGATCTACACGAAATTCTAGTCAAGTTTCATATAAAGTTTGTTTTATTCGGAGCTACGGCCTAGAAGATATGAGCAAAACAAGACAAGCAAGCAACGGTGCAAGATGCACCCAAACATCAAGCAAACTCACTCCAAACATGAAAACAACATGATATTATGATTGTACATGCAAAATCACACAAGTTTCATATAAGGCACACCCAAAACGGAGCAACGGGCTAAAAGATACACATGAAACAAGATATAACAACAAGCTGAAGTTAACAGCCACATAGCAACTTTGGTGCAAGGTAAATATATGCTACAGCACTCAAACATGATAACAAGAAGCATGGATTTGAAGTAGACGTGTTACTTAACAAGTATGAACTTATAACATACCCAAAAGCTTGCTGGAACACATTTAAACAAGCATGGCAAGTTGCAATAAAATTATCCAGACTTAGCCAAAATCTGGGAAGGCAAAAACATCATCACGATGCTGCCTTCGGAGGCACAAAACAACATGCATATCAACTCCACTAAGCACATAAAGAGCATGGACATGTAGTAGACATATCCTACCGCAAACAACTCCATTGGAGCAACTCCATAGGAGGCATGGTTGAATAGCAACAAGCTACACCAAATTGAACATGCTGTTAAAAACCTGACAGTTATATTTTATAGCAACTTGAGAGCAAGAAATAAATAAGCTACAACAGGTCATATGAGCAAGTAAGAGCATGAATGGATAGACAAAAACAAGGACAACAAGACATTATCATTGTCCACTCCAAAACAAGGATGGATTCGACTAGGGCATCAAGCAAACATAGCATCAGGTTATAAGAGATTCCAGACTTAGCAGTTTTTTCACTAAGTATAAAACAGCAATAACAACATGGCATGTTTACAAGCATGTATAAGACACGTCAAAGCATATCATGGAAAGATAATTTCACCACATCAAAGAACGTATTATTGTGCTTCAAAAACAACTAAACATGTGGCATGAAGACAAACACATCAATAGCAATGATCAAGTGAAATCAGCATCTCATAACAAGTTTCAGCTCTTAACAGCCAAATGCACTTTTGCAACAGTGATTAACATGGCAATATGAACTCAAACAAGCATGCTACAACAACCATCATGTAGTAAACTTCATAATGAACATTTTGACATATCATTTGCATCAATTGGATAAACATGCACCAAGTTATCATATCTCAAACATGGCAACAAAATAACAAGTAGCAGAAGTTTATAACAAATAGCACTCTTGCAACAGAGATTAGAGCATCTAGATGAACTCAAATGAGCATGGCACAATGGAACAAAGTGTAGATCATATCATCACGATCATTTTGACATCTCATTCACTCAATTCGGACATACACACAAATATTTACATCCATGCAAAGATGCAACATTAATAAGCAATTCTGAAGACTTAGGCATATACACAGGACATGGAAAAGGAAAAAAACACTAACGGGCCGAACTGACAGGCTGGCCCAACAAGAGGGAAAATAAAATAAAATAAAAAGACATGCACAAGGGGGCCTCACCATGGGCTCGGCCAAGGAAAGAAGGAGGGAGGCAGGCTCGCTCGCGAGTCGGCCAGCGGAGGCGGGCCGGCGCAGGGCTGTTGGGCCGGCCCACGTCGGCGAGGAGGGTGGCCAGGCCGGAGTGGGGCGGGCCCACGCGATGGTCGGGCGGCCGTCGTCGGCGTCCCGAACGGGGACGAGGTCGGCGGCGCCGTAGCTCTCCGACGAGGCTCGTGGCCGGCGGGGAGGCGTCAGGGAGGTCGGGATCCGGCGGATCCGGGGCCGACGGCTCTGTTTCCAGGCGGCGATCTTCTGGTCCCGGTGGGGCGGCGGCGCCGTTCATGGCGGAGCGGGGCGGCGCGGACGAGGCCCTCGGGGAGGAGCAGGTGAGCGGGAGGGAGCCGAAGGCGGCGCTCGAGCATCAGGAAGCGGCTCGCCGGCAGGGGGGTAGGTGTTGCAGGCGGCGGCGGTAGACGATGCAGAGGCGAGGTCCGACGACCGGCGGGACAGTGCCAGGCAGGAGCTCGGGGCTCGCAGAGAAGGGCGGCGGCGGCAACGGACACGCAGACATTGCCCGCGTGGCGGCGGACAATGTCCGATGGGGTTTGGGGATGAATCTGGGCCCTTAACCTCGGATCTGATGGCTGAAAAGTGAGAGGGGTAGTGGATCTCGGGACTGGGAGGCTAGGTGGCGGCTGGAGGTTGGAGGAGCACAAAAATTGAGGAGGCTAGGGCTAGGTTTCCAAATTTGGAGGGGAGGGTGTCCATTTATAGTAGGAGGGCTAGGGTTTGGAGTTTGGAGGGGTTTTTGAGCCCTCCGATCGCGATCCGACGGATCCGATCGCGAGTTGAGGTAGGATGGGCCTAGGGGAGGTTAGTGGGCTATGTAGGAGGGGTTGTGGGGAGAGAAGAGAAGAGGCCCACGGGGGTTTTCGGAGACCGAAAACATCCAACGTTTAAACCAGCGACTAGTGCCACTATATATATATCCGTTGGGCTATCAAACGAGCTCCGAATGCGATGAAATTTGGCAGGCGGCCTGTCTACACTATAATAAGACTACATGACAAGTTTCATCCCATTCCGAGAATGATTTTTGGCCACTCATAAAATAAATAAACGGAGGCGCCGCAAGCACGTGCGAGTGTGTCTGGGCTCAGAACGGACAACGGAAAGGACGAGGGGGATCAGACGGATGCAAGTTTTTAAAACATGCTGATGCAACACACATGATGACATGGCAAGATGAAATACGCAAGAAGATGACATGGCAAAATCAACGAATAACTGGCTAACACTTGGCGCACCGGTCTCGGGGTGTCACAAGAATGTTTTGTCAATCCTAAAGGTGCTAACAAAATATGCAAGCTCCAGCGATCCATCTATGGACTCGTGCAAGCATCTCAGAGTTGGAATATACACTTTGATAAGTTGATAAAAGCATATAGTTTCATACAGACTTGCGGTGAAGCCTGTATTTACAAGGAAGTGAGTGGGAGCACTACAACCTTTTCTGATAAGTATATGTGAATGACATGTTGTCGATCGGAAATGATGTAGAATTCTCAGGAAAGCATAAAGGAGTGTTTGAAAGGAGTTTTTCAAAGAATGACCTCGGTGAAGCTGCTTACATATTGACCATCAAGATCTAGAGATAGATCAATTTGTTTGATAAGTTTTTTCAATGAGTACACACCTTGACAAGTTTTTGAAGTAATTCAAAATGGAACAGTCCAAGAAAGAGTTCTTGACTGTGTTGTATGGTATGAATTTGAGTAAGACTCAAAACCCAACCATGGCAGAAGATAGAGAAAGAATGAAATTTATTCCCTATGCCTCAGCCATAGGTTCTATAAAGTATGTCATGCTGTATACCGGACCTATTGTATGCCCTGCCCTTAGTTTGGCAAGGGAGTACAATTTTGATCTAGGTGTAGATCACTAGACAACGATCAAAATTATCCTTAGAGGACTAAGGAAATATTTCTCAGTTATGGAGGTGATAAAGAGTTCTTCGTAAAGAGTTACGTCGATGCAAGCTTCGACACCGATATGGAAGACTCTGAGTCTCGATCTGGATACCTATTGAAAGTGGGAGCATTTAGCTAGAGTAGCTCCGTGCAGAGCATTGTAGACATAGAAATTTGCAAAATACATACGGCTCTGAATGTGGCAGACCCATTTACTAAACCTCTCTCACAAGCAAAACATGATCACACCTTAGTACTCTTTGGGTGTTAATTACATAGCGATGTGAACTAGATTATTGACTCTAGTAAAGCCTTTGGGTATTGGTCACATGGCGATTTGAACAATAAAGTGTTAAATCACATGAGGATGTGAACTATTGGTGTTAAATCACATGGTGATGTGAACTAGATTATTAACTCTACTTCAAGTGGGAGAGTAAAGGAAATATGCCCTAGAGGCAATAATAAAGTTATTATTTATTTCCTTATTTCATGATAAATGTTTATTATTCATGCTAGAATTGTATTAAACTGAAACTTGACACATGTGTGATTACAGAGACAAAACAGATTGTCACTTGTATGCCTCTACTTGACTAGCTCATTGAATCAAAGATGGTTAAGTTTCCTAGCCATACACATGAGTTGTCATTTGATTAACGGGATCACATCATTAGAGTATGATGTGATTGACTTGACCCATTCCATTAGCTTAGCACTTGAACGTTTAATATGTTGCTATTGCTTTCTTCATGACTTATACATGTTCCTATGACCATGAGATTATGCAACTCCCGAATACCGGAGGAACACTTTGTGGGCTACCAAACGTCACAACGTATCTGGGTGATTATAAAGGTTCTCTACAGGTGTCTTCGATGCTGTTTGTTGAGTTGGCATACATCGAGATTAGGATTTGTCACTCCGATTGTCGGAGAGGTATCTCTGGGCCCTCTCGGTAATACACATCATAATAAGACTTGCAAGCAAATGACTAATGAGTTAGTCATGAGATGATGTATTATGGAATGAGTAAAGAGACTTTCCGGTAATGAGATTAACTAGGTATGGTGATACCGTCGATCGAATCTCGGACAAGCAACATACTGAAGACATAGGGAACGACGTATGTTGTTATGCGGTTTGACCGATAAAGATCTTCGTAGATTATGTAGGAGCCAATATGAGCATCCAGGTTCCGCTATTGGTTATTGAACTGAGATGAGTCTCGGTCATGTCTACATAGTTCTCGAACCCGTAGGGTCCGCATGCTTAACGTTTGATGACGATCGGTATTATGAGTTTATAAGTTTTGATGTACCGATGGTAGTTCAGAGTCCCGGGTGAGATCACGGACATGACGAGGAGTCTTCGAATGTCCGAGACATAAAGATCGATTTATTCAAAGCCTATATTCGGACATCGGAAAGGTTCCGAGTGGTTCGGGCATTTCTCTGGAGTACCGGGAGGTTACCGGAACCCCTAGGAGAAGTTATGGGCCTTATGGGCCATAAGAAGGAAGCACACCAGCCCAGAAAGGGCTGGTGCGCCCCCTTGGGCAGGAGGCCCAATTGGAATAGGTTTGGGGGGTGGCGCCCCCCTTTCCTTCTCTCCTACTGCTCCTCCCCTTCCTCTCCTACTCCAACTAGGGAAAAGGGGAATCCTACTCCCGGTGGGAGTAGGACTCCCCTAGGGCACGCCATAGAGAGGGCCGGCCCCTCCCCTCCTCCACTCCTTTATATACGGGGGTGGGGGCACCCCATGGAGACACAAGGTGATCAGTTGATCTCTCCCAAACGTGTGCGGTGCCCCTCTCCACAGAAACACACCTCGATCACATCGTTCTAGTGCTTATGCGAAGCCCTGCGCCGGTAGCTTCATCATGTCCGTCACAACGCCGTCGTGCTGACGTAACTCTCCCGTGAATCTCTATTGGATCAAGAGCTCGTGGGACGTCATCAAGCTGAACATGTGCTAAACGCGGAGGCTCCGTACGTTCGGTGCTTGATCGGTTGGATCGCAAAGAAGTTCGACTACATCAACCGCATCACTAGACGCTTCCGCTCCTGATCTACGAGGGTACGTAGACACACTCTCCCCTCTCGTTGGTATGCTTCTAGTAGATAGATCTTGTGTGATCGTAGGATTTTTTTTGAAATACCACGTTCCCCAACAGTAGAAGCTATTCCAACTAGTAGTTCTGATTGTAACACTTCTATTAAGATGCTTAAAGAAGTTATTTTTCCGAGGTTTGGTGTCCCTAGATATTTGGTGACTGATGGTGGTTCACATTTTATTCATGGTGCTTTCCATTAAATGCTTGCTAAATATGATGTCAACCATAGAATTGCATCTCCTTATCATCCTTAGTCTAGTGGTCAAGTAGAATTGAGCAATAGAGAGATTAAATTTATTTTGCAATAGACTGTTAATAGATCTAGAAAGAATTGATCTAAGAAACTTGATGATGCATTATGGGCCTATAGAACTGCTTATAAAAACCCTATGTGTATGTCTCCATACAAAATGGTTTGTGGAAAAGCACGTCACTTACCTCACGAACTAGAACATAAGGATTATTGGGCTATTAAAAAGCTCAACTATGATTTCAAACTTGCCGATGAGAAAAGGTTATTTGACATAAGCTCGCTTGATGAATGGAGAACGCAAGCCTATGAGAATGCCAAGTTGTTTAAAGAAAAGGTTAAAAGATGGCATGACAAAAGGATACAAAAGCGTGAGTTGAATGTAGGTGATCATGTCTTGCTATACAACTCTCATTTAAGAGTTTTAGCAGGAAAGCTTCTCTCTAAATGGGAAGGTCCTTACATTTTCGAGGAGGTCTATCATTCTGGTGCCATCAAAATCAACAACACTGAATGCACGAATTCGAAGGTGGTAAACGGTCAAATAATCAAACATTATATCAGGTACTCCCAGGAATGTGGAGACCAATATTATCAATACCAAAAACCGGAGGAGTACATAAGGGATACTTTCCAGAACCGTTTAGACTCCGAAAAGGAATAGGTATGTGGTACGGTAAGTAAATCGACTCCGAAATTGTTCTAATGACAGTTTTTCTCCGTTTTGGAATATTTAAAAAATTAGGAAAATTAAAAGCAGTCCAGAGAGTGCACGAGGAAGTGAAAATGCAGGAGGGCGCGCCCTACCCCTTGGGCGCGCCGCTGTACGTTGCCGCCACCTCGTGTGCCCTTCCGACTCCGTTTTCTTGTACAATACTTCTTTTGGTCGGTAGAAAATCATTATATAATCTTCCGAAGGTTTCGACCATCGTACCACGACAATATCCCCTGCCTTTGTTTTGAGTTGTTTCTCCAACAATTTTAGAGCTAGATGTCCTCGCAAGAGTCGATCGGGGAGAGTCATATCTCTCATTCGATACCAGGCCCAAGTGCAAATGGCGAAGCTGACCACTTCGGGCAATCGACAAAGGAAGAGATGGAGGCTGATTTGAAAAGGATGGATGCCATGGAGGAGGATCAAGAAACTACCTCTCGTCTTTAACCAGGATTCATGCTAGAGGAACTTCAGAGCATAGTACCAAATTCGGTCATCCCTTCCAATGCTAGATTTCTCTCTTATGAAAATATGAAAAACAGTGTTTCCTTTTCCCTCGCAGCTATGAAACATCGATGGGTGATTGCAGATCTAGCCATCACGGGTAAAATGTGCAAGGAAATAATGGATATCAAGCAGCAAAATAATAAGCTTGAGGGGGAGAAATCGCATCATAAGGGGCATCATTGCCAAGAATATCACATTACCATCTCCGAAGAAAGAGACTTTTATACATGGGTATGGGCACTCCCCTTGGCAACTGCCATGTTTGGGGGAGATGCCCCGGTATCGTATCTCCATCATACCTATACATTTATCATTTTCTTAGTTCGATCCTTTTGGTTATATCTTGATCTACCAGAATAAAGTTTTTAGTATAATCTAGCTTTGAGTTTTGTTTTCATCTCTATCTATGTAATCAAGTCCGTGAGTTATATATAATAAAGAGTAGTTTTGAGTTGAGGGCTTTGCTTTCTTGCTATGATCTTATGGATAGTGATGACTTCACTTATAAAGAGTATGATGAATAAAATGTGTTGAGAGTTGAAACAAAAAGTTTTGGTCATTGTTGCAATTAATAGGAAGTGATAAAGGAAGAGAGGTTTCACATATAAATATACTACCTTGGGAATCTTTTGTAATTGTGAGCACTCATTAAAATATGACATGCTGAAAGGTTGATGTTGGACAAGGAAGACAACGTAATGGGTTATGTTTTCTTATATCTGAATAGAAGTTATATTGTCATGGATCCTGCAACATGCTGACCTTGCCTTTCTCTCTCTTTTGCTAGCCAAATCATTTGCACCAAGTAGAGATACTACTTGTGCTTCCAAACATCAATTAAACCAGTTTCGTTATGAGAGTCCACCATACCTACCTATGGATTGAGTAAGATCCTTCAAGTAATTTGTCATCGGTGGAAGCAAAAAAATTCTCTCTTAATATGTATGATCTTTTGTGTGTAGAAAATTAGCTTTATACGAACTTGTGATGTGGAAGAAATAAAAGCAACGAACTACATAATAAAGCTCTTTATCACAAGCGGCAATATGAAGTGACATTCTTTTGCACTAAGATTTTGTGCATGCAACCATAAAAGCGCATGACAACCTCTGCTTCCCTCTACGAAGGGCCTACCTTTTACTTTTACCTTCTACCATTATAAAAGAGTCATGGTGATCATCACCTTTCCTTTTTACACGTTTTCTTTCTCGCAAGCACTATGTGTTGGAGAAAGATCCAGATATATATATCCACTCGGATGTAGGTTTCCATAAAGTATTATTGTTGAAATTACCCTTGAGGTAAAAGGTTAGCAGGCGAAACCATAAGCCCCTATCTTTCTCTATGTTCGATTGAAGCTTTGAACCCATAAGTATTGCGTGAGTGTTAGCAATTGTGAAAGATTAAAGGATAGTTGAGTATGTGCACTTGCTGAAAAGCTCTTACATTGAATCTTTCTGATGTTATGATAAATTGCGATTTCTTCAATGACTGAGATCATAGTTTGTTAGTTTTCAATTAAATTTCTGATTAATACTTTACCTTGTGAATGAATCGTTACTTTGTCATACGAAATAATATGACAGTATATGTTGCCGTTCTAAAGATGATCATGATGCCCTCATGTCCGTATTTTAATTTATCGACACCTCTATCTTTAAACATGTGGACATATTTTTCGATTTCGACTTCCGCTTGAGGACAAGTGAGGTCTAAGCTTGGGGGAGTTGATACGTCCATTTTGGATCATGCTTTAATATTCACAATTATTGCATTCTGGGCTACTATTACACATTATGGCACAATACTCATGCCTTTTCATACTTATTTTACAAGGTTCACAAAGACAGAGAATGCCGGCAACTGGAATTCTAGACCGGAAAGCAGCAAATCTGAGAGACCTATTATGCACAACTCCAAAAGTCCTGAAACTTCACAGAGAATTATTTTGGAATATATAAAAATACAAGGCAAAGAAAGAATATGAGGGGACACACTAGGCATCCACAAGGGTAGGGGGCGCACTCTACCCCCTGGGCGCGACCCCCTGCCTTGCCGCCAGCCTGGCAGGCTCCCGCTGCCCATGTTTTTCTATATGAAGGGTTTTTACCTTAAAAAAAGAGGAATCTTTCGCGATGAAGCGCCGCTGTCTCGAGGCGGAGCTTGAGCAGAAAAAATCTAGGGCTCCGGCGGAGCTGTTCTACTGGGGAAACTTCCCCCCCGGAGGGGGAAATCGAAGCCATCGTCATCACCAACGATCCTCTCATTGCAAGGGGGTCAATCTTCATCAACATCTTCACCAGCACCATCTCCTCTCAAACCCTAGTTCATCTCTTGTATCTGATCTTTGTCTCAAAACCTCAGATTGTTACCTATGGGTTGCTAGTAGTGTTGATTACTCATTGTAGTTGATGCTAGTTCGTTTATTCGGTGGAAGATCTTATGTTCAGATCCTTGATGCTGTTCAATACCCCTCTGATTATGAACATGAATATGCTTTGTGAGTAAATACATTTGTTCCCGAGGACATGGATACGTCTTGTTATAGGTAATCATGTAAATTTGTTATTCGTTTGATATTTTAATGAGATGTATGTTGTCTTTCCTCTAGTGGTGTTATGTGAACATCGACTCCATGACACTTCACTATTGTTTGGGCCTAGGGTAATGCATTGGGAAGTAATAAGTAGATGATGGGTGATGACTCCTAGAATTACGTCGGTATTTCCCCAAAGAGGAAGGGATGATGTAGTATAGCAGTGTTAGGTATTTACCTAAGTGATGAGACCAAGGTTATCGAACCAGTAGGAGAACCAAGCAATACGACATAAACAACACCTGCACACAAATAACAAATACTCGCAACCCGACGTGTAAAAGGGGTTGTGAATTCCTTTCGGGTAACAGACCTGATAGAGTTGTAAATATTGATAGATTGAATGATAAATAAGATAAATTGCATCAAGCTATTTTTAGGTTTTTGGTTTAGTTGATCTGAAAATAAAAGCAAAGGTAAATATATCTCAAAGGCAAATAATATGAGAAAGAGACCCGGGGGCCATAGATTTCACTAGTGGCTTCTCTCGAGAAAATAGCAAATGGTAGGACAACAATTACTATTGGGCAATTGATAGAACTTCAAATACTCCTGACAATTCCAGACAATGATCATTATATAAGCACCACCGCTATGCAGAACTGATCGTGGGATAGGGAGGATATGAGGGAAGGATATAGCAGTGTACCTTCTCTTTTTCTTTTTATCAGACCGAGCTGCATATCCCTATGATTGGGAGTGCTTTGCTCCATGATTGCGATAGGGATAGCGCTTCCGTTTAGCCCACCTCTTCCATGGTCCGTGGTCTAGCCCCGCGACTGCACTACCCGTGCCGGACGCAGCAACCGCAGCGCTCATGCCCCTCGCCCTCGCCCCTGTCATCACTATGGTAGAGACATACGATGGATTCCGGATAGAGGTATTTCTCCTCGCATTCGATGCTTCGCATGGAGGGGGCGATGGAAACACGCTGTTCACAATCTCAGGTTCACACAAAGGACACTCCCCTACCTAACTTGCCTAAGATGTCGGGGTTTGATGCACACGATCACCTATGGGACCATCAGCCCCTTGTGGTTCGGTAAGGGGAGGTCACGTTGCACAAATAGAAGAGGTGGTGAGGCAGCACAACGATGAGATGCTGGTGTTTTTACCCAGGTTTGGGCCGCTGAAAAGCGTAAAACCCTACTCCAGCTTTGCTGAATTCAATGGATGAACACAAAGCACACACAACGCTCAAACTGGGCATGGTTGCCTTTGGGGGAGATGCTACATGAGTACAAGTGTCCAAAGGTCCGAATCTTTAGCTAGGTTGCCTTGGGCCTCCTTGTATAGATCAAGGGGTGACCAGAGTGGCAAAACAGACATTATATAGTGATTAGATAGCCAACATTGCTATCATACCTAACTCTGGGACTTAGGAGAAAATGTCATAAATGCTAGCCTAGGTGGCGTGCGGGGATGTATTCCCATCCAGATTTTACCATCGCTTTAGCTAACTATTGCTCATTATCTTAGCACGCCTCTGGATGGGTGTCAAACGGGCATGATTTGTCTTGCAGCGAGCGGCCACGTGCATAGCGAGAGCCACATAGCCACTTGAGGGCTCGACACTGCATCGGCAAGTGACTGGCATTCCGATGCGGTGGAGCGGTGGACGATTGTCTTGTGCCTGCCAAGGGACAGATTGCGGGGTCTTCTTGAAGACGCGTGGACCTCGGTCCCTGACAGGCATCAGGGACGTGTCTAGAGCGGTTTGGGCCCGCTCTGGGCCGTTGCTCCGACCTTGCCGGCGTTGTTCAGCTAGCAGAGGTTGCTTGCGTTGGAGTCTTGGTCCTGAATGCTGGTTTAGTCTTCTTGATGCGCTCCTTGATCGCATGGAGAGTAGCTTCTTTGACTTTGTCTGGATTTGACATGGTAGTAGCTTTCCCTGGCAAGCCTAGGCCATTGGGGCGAAGGCTTATCGTTTGTGCACTAGTCAGGGGGGAATAAACACCCATGTTTGTGTACCCCGACACGCAAGGATCAATATTCCTCTACGTGTATATATATATATATATATATATATATATATATATATATATATATAGCTAGGTCTTCCCCTGTTTTGCAAACAAACTGACCGATCTATATCTCTAGTCAGGTCTCACCCTCATTTCCACGTACACATAAATCAATCTACCTCTCAAGATAGGACTTCATAGCTAATACACACACATTGTCGATGCATCGTCTCCCCTCTCATCATCCATGCCTTCCACTTCATCTCTCAGATGCGTGCAAAGTGGCAGAGATAGGGGGACCAACAAGGGCCCTGGCCCCCTCTAACATCACTATATTGAGTCTAATATGCATGTGATCGGTAGATTAATTGCTTGTAAATTGGTTTAATTTGATGAAATCGCCCTCCCCAACAAGTATTAGCAACGGTTGCCCTCTCATTTAATTTTCATGGCTCCACTACTGCGTGCACAACCATGCATGTTCTCGCCCCCTCTCTTTAAATATCGATCTCACACTTCTACACACCTTCCCAGTCTCCCTCCAGTTGGCCCCTCGCGCCATCTTCCAGCACCCCCTCTCCCAATGCTTGTACGCTCGTAGAGCTCTTCCCTCAATCTGTCTTTATCGATATCTTATGACGATGACCTCTCCCATCCCATCTTGTATACCACCCCATGCACATACATGTATGTATATAGGCATGTCTTTCACACAAATTGCATTGACACGTATACCCTCTATACCCGCCACCCTTAAATTGAGGAATCTCCTGTGATTTTTTGCTCACACCATATCTCTCTCTCTATCACACATACACACGGACTACGCGTACAAAAGTGAAGAGGTGCGCGCACGCAATCGTTCCCACATACGAACGCGCATGTTCACGATGGAGATGTGCATGTAGAAATGCTTTAGATGATGTCGCACTAGTACTTCCAGTATGTGCAAAACACGTAAATTAGAATTCCAATGGCATGCTACATAGTGTATTTCCTTGTTTTCGGTTAATGTATCATGATTAATATGATGTGGGGGCATCCATGAAGCCACATGGCACATGTGGAGGTGTTGTTGCGATCTTCTTGTGTGGATTGGTGATGGTGACGTGCTGCTATTTCCAGAAGAATGTAGACACAACATGCACTCATCCTCTCTCACACACACTGGTGGAGTATGTCTACGAAAACAAGATGTGCACAACGCATTTTTGTACGAAGCGCCACCCCATGTGAAAATTTGACGTGTGTAATTAATGGATGGTTGATAACCCACATGTATAGGGGATGAATTGTAGCCTTTCTAGATAAGTAAGAGTGCCAAACTCAACGTCGAGCTAAAGGTAGAATTTATATTCTCTTCAACTTCTATCGACCACCGATACAACTCTACGCACACTTAATGTTCGCTTTACCTAGAACAGGAATAAAACTACTTTGTAGGTGTAAGGATAAGTTTACAAGAATAAAAATAGATGTACTTAGCGAGAATTAAAATATGAGTATTTTTAAGATAATAGTATAAATTAGTTGTTTATTAGAGATCTTTTGTAACACAAGAGAAGGATTTCCCCTAGGCAATCGATAACTAGACCGGTAATCATTATTTGTAATTTTATATGAGGGAGAGGCATGAGCTAACATACTTTCCTTACTTGGATCATATGCAGTTATGATTGGAACTCTAGCAAGCATCAGCAAATACCAAATATCATTAAGGCAAAACCTAACCATAGCCTTAAGTAACAGGTCCTGTTTACTCCCATGTGCAAAACGCCCTTACTCGTGTATGTGTCTCCGTCACTCACGCGGCCCACTATAAGCGAATGATGAATGTATAGCAACACCCTTCATAGGTAATCCCACACGCTTGCGTGACACAAAGGGCACCATAGGATATCATTAAAATCAAACATACAACTCAAACCAATCACAATCATCAATCAACCCATACGACAAAACAAATCAACTCAGCATCATAGGATGGCAACACATCATTGGACAATAATATGTAACATTAAGCAGCATGTTTAAGTAGATATTACAGTGCGGAGAAGGGGTGTTACACCACTGCATAGAGGGGACACAGTTGGTGTTGATGGTGGTGAAGTTGTTGGTGTAGATCACCGTCGGGATGGTTGCCCTAGCGGCACTCCGACGCCATCGGGAGAGAGGGGGAGAGAGAGCCCTTTCTTCTTCCTTGACCCCTAGATGGGAGGAGGATTCCACCTCTCGTTCTTGGTCTCATTTTCTCCTGGAGGGCAAGAGCCCCTCAGGGATTGGATCTCTCTCTTTATTCTCTTATATTTCGTGTTCCCGTTTTCTACTTGAAAACCATTTCTTAAATTCTCGGAGATCCGTAACTCCAATTGGGCTGAAATTTTGAGGGGATTTTGCTTAGGATATTATATTTCTTGCGGTAGAAGAAGGTCTCCAACCCCCATACAGATGCACCACATGGCAGCCCGACGCACCATGTGTAGGGGTACGTGCCCCTTGGGCTTGTGGGACCTCGGGCATCGTCTCACGTTGATTATTTTTCCCCCAAACCACATATATTCCAAAATAATTCTCAATAAATTTTTATTGCGTGTAGAATTCGTTTGATATGGATATTCTATGAAACAAAAAATATGCAACAAACAAGAACTGACACTAGGCACTGGATCGATATGTTACTCCCAAAAATAATATAAAACGTTGCGAAAAGTATATGAAAGCTGTAGAATATTGGCACGAAAAAAATTCAAAAATTATAGATACGACAGAGACGTATCAACATCCCCAAGCTTATTTCCTGCTCATCGTCGAGTAGGTAAATGATAAAAAAGATAGTTTTTGATGTGGAATGCTACCTAGCATAATCCTGATCATATAATCTAATCATGGTATGAATATTAAGATACAAGCGATTCAATGAAATAGTTTATAATTTGATATAAAGACATCAATACTCAGGCATACCAACAAACAATCATGCCTTTCAGAATAAAAATTCTAAAGAACGCCATCCCTCGAAAATCATATAGCTTTTTCATGCTCCGTCTTCTTAATACAAAATATAAATCATGTACAATCCCAATGTCAACCTAGCAATTGGTTCATAATTTTTAACGCGTTTCAGCGTTTTCAACCACCACATAATACATGAGTGCAAGCCATGGATATAGCACTATAAGTGGAATAGAATGCGGTGGTAGAGATGAATACGGGGAATACTGAAAGGGATAAAGTATCGCATCAACTAGGCGTATCAACGGGCTATGGCGATTCCCATCAATCAATATCAATGAGAGAGTTGGGATTGCCATGCAACAGATGCACTAAGAGCTATAAGTGTATGACAGCTCAAACTGAAAACTAAGGCGGTGTGCATCGAACTAGCTTCCTCATGAAGACCTCGGGCATTCGAGGAAGCCCATCATCGGAATATACAAGCCAAGTTCTATAATGAAATATTCCAACTAGTATATGAAAGTGACAACGTAGGAGGCTCTCTCTATAAAAACCGTGGTGCTACTTTGAAGCACAAGTGTGGAAAATGATAGTAACATTGCCCCTTCTCTCTTTTTCTCTCATTTTTTTCTTTCATTTTTTCCTTTTTTTTGTTGGGCTCTTTTTGGCCTCTTTTTTGGGGCTATTTTTTGCCTCTATTTTTTATTTCCTCACTGGGACAATGCTCTAATAATGATGACAATTGGACTTTTATTTACTTAGAACTCTATATCTAGAACAATATGACTCTTTATGAATGCCTCTATAGTGCACTAGGATGTGCGAGGATCTAGCGTAGGATGTATAATAATGATGAACGGTGGCTGTGACACACATACTATGTCAGCTATATGATCATGCAAAGCAATATGACAATGAATGCTCAAGTCATGTATATGATGATGATCTAAGTTGCATGTCAATATATCTCGGAACTGCTATGGAAATGCCATGATAGGCAGGTACAGTGGCTGTTTTGAGGAAGTTATAATGAGACTTATGTGTGATTGAGTGTATCATGTCAGGTGGTTTGGATGCAACGGCGAAATTTGCACGAGCTCTCGAGGTGAGAAAGGGCTATGCATGGTACCAAGGAGGCTAGCAAGTTGTGGAAATGTGTGAGTGTGTATAATCCATAGACTCGCATTAGTCATCGAAACTCACATACTAATTGCGAAAGTCTATTAGCCCTGGAAACAAAGTACTACTACGCATGCCCCATCAAAAAAAAGTACTACTACGCATGCCCCTAGGGGGGACGTTGGTAGTTAACCATCACACGCACCGGCCTCCACGCAATGGAAGACACTTAGTAAGATGCTCCAACTTCTTAACATAACGAGAGACTATACGTGCATGCTTCGAGAATGAAAAACCTTACAACCATTGTTCTTACTAAACCACAACCAGTCATGAGTACCTCCCACATATTACCATCTCTATATCGCAAAACTATTGCAAGGAATCAAACCTATCGTATCTAGTGAACTACAAGTTCTATGTAGGATTTTGTGACTAACCATGTGAATGACCTATTCTTGTTAACTCTCTAAATATATATAGCGAAGGAGTATAATTACTTCTACAAAATACCATGCTCTAATAAATATAAGTGAATAAAAAGAGCATTTACAAATAACGATTTTCTATACGTCTAGAAACATGCATCCAAACATCAAATGATATAAGCAAAGCACGTGAAGCATTCTATATAGCCATACTCGAAAGACATAACCGAAGTGCAAAGAACATTCTATAAATAAAACAAGGCTTATATCATACCAGTATGGTGCATTGCTAAAAGAAAAATAAAAGGCACATGACGCTCTAAGAACTTATGCATATCGTGCGAACAAGACAAAAATCAAAACATACCGATAATTGTCGAAAAAAGAGGGGATGCCTTTCGGGGAATCCCCAAGCTTAGATGCTTGAGTACCCTTTAATATTTACATGGGGTGACTTTGGCATCCACAAGATTGAACTCTTTCCTCTCCTTATTCTCCTCATATCGATACCTCTTCGATCTACGAACACTTCATCCACACAAAACTTAACCGAACTTTTTATTAGAGGGGTTAGTACATATAACAACAAAACCTATCTTGTCCTGATGTAAAATTCTTGTATAATTATAATAAAACATTACCAACTACAATTTGTCACAATTCTATGTCTCCCAAGTCAACGTGGCTCAACAAGATTTCAAACATAAACAAATAACCAAACTATAATGGCAGTCTGTGAGAACATGACATCCTATAAAGATGCAGATGGTACATATACTTATGTAACTCAAATATTTCTGGAAAATAAGGGAAACATATACTATTTCCAGAGAAGTCATGTGTAAAAATTTCAGAACCTGTTGATATCCAGTAAAAAATGTAAATTCTCGCACTACATCCAAAGTTTCTGTTTTTGCACTTCCCATAGCAAACAAGCAATCTAAACATCCTAAAGGCAAATCTTAGCACATTATGTTGATAATACAATGGATTTGTACAAATAGTGTAATTATTTTTGATAATTTTTTTGGTAATCAAGGTTCTCAAAGTTTCCATGGGCCTGAACATAGTTCAAGGCTAGCCCCCTCTTCCACATTGCTCATCTGTCTCACTTTCACTTTACTTTTTGATTTTTTAGGTTCTCCTCTATATTTTTTTGATTTAAAACTTTTTAAAATCACACACCACAATAAAATGACTCTCTAAGTTGTCTCCCTAGCAGCGCTTTCTTTAAAGCAATTAAGCAAGCATAAAGTGCTAAAGTAATTGATCCACCCGGAACCCAACGTATATCAAAGCCAAATCTAATTAACAATGATTTATAACCTAGTGGTGAGAAAAAGCAACATATATCACATAACAGTGGAGTCTAACTCTCTTCCTATGCACCGACGCATCATAAAAGAACAATTCACACACACATAGTATAGGCCGATAGATATCATAAACAGTTTCTTGCAATTTTATTGTGTTTTTAATGTAGAGAGGTGCAGATTTAGTTCCTCTCTCATAAAAATTGCATTCAGGAGCAGCAAGCATATGCATATTATATTCATCAAAATTATCATGTGTAATAGTAAAATGCAACTCATCAATATAATCCTTAATAAGCGCAAACTTCTCCGATATAGTGTAATTGGGAGGATTCAAAAAGATAATAAGAGTATTATGTGTGGGTGCAATATCAACAATTTCATTCTTAACGTAACGAACTATAGCAAGTTCATCGCCATAAGTATAATTCATATTGGCATCATGGCCACAAGCATAGCAAGCATCAATTTCATCAAAAAAGGATATTTTAAATGCATCCAAGGGATCACAACAATTATCATAGCATTCATCCTTTGGTAAGCACAAAGGGAAATTAAACAATGTATGAGTTGAAGAGTTACTCTCATTAGAAGGTGGTGACGGGTTGCTAATCCGCTCTTCCTCCTTTTGTTCATCGCTCTCCTTGCCATCTTTTTCATCTAATGAGCTCATAGTTTCATCAATTTCTTTTTCCATAGATTCCTGCAAAATATTAGTCTCTTCTCGGACAGTGGAGGTATCCTCAATATATTCTTTAACATAAGCATTAGAAGCATAGTTTTCATAGAAATATATAATATGGCAAACTTTTCAGACTTGTAAAGAGTAGCATCATACTTTTCAATCAAAGAAGTAATTTCATAAGCACCCTTAAAAGCAACTGATTCTTCAATTTGTTCAATATGATAATAACTATAAACACCTCTAGCATAACAAGATAGGACTCCATTATCACTAAACTCACATTTATAGTGAAGGCTTTTCTTAGGGTCTTCAGAACAACAAGTAAACTCATGTATTTCACTTAAATTCCAACCATAGCATTGCAAAAAATTAATTTGATGCCGTAAATGTTTCCCTTTTGAGACAAGCAGTGTCGTAAAAAATAAGCATGCTCATCTAATGATTTTCCCTCAACTAAGCTAGTTGGGTTTTCAGCACGAGCATAAAGGAATCGAAGATGATCCAAGTAGAAAGCTTGAGCACTATGATAGATTTTGGGTGGTTCTTCAACCATTTTGTTAGCAGGTACAACCATTTTTTTGTATTTTGCATTTCCTACCCATAACTAAACATAGAAAACAAGCTCTAAAAAACATGGAAGTCTAGCAAGCATCCACAACTACCAAAGATCATTATGGTAAAACCTAACCATAGCCTTAAGTAACAAGTCCTCTTTACTCCCATAAGAAATAACCCCTTACTCGGTATGTGTTTCCATCACTCACGCCGCCCATTATAAGAGAATCATGAACATATTGCAACACCATACAGAGGTAATCCCACACACTTGCGTGACCTGGAGTCGACCATAGGATAGAACCAAAATAAAACACACAACTCAAACCAATCACAATCATGAACCAACCCATAGGACAAAAGGAATCTACTCAAACATCGTAGGATGGCAAACCATCATTGGATAATAATATGTAGTATAAAGAGCCATGTTTAAGTAGATATTACAACAGGGAGAAGAGGTGTTACACTGCTTCATAGAGGGGTAGAGAGTTGGTGTTGACGGCGACAAAGTTGTTGGTGTAGATCATCATCACGATGGTTGCCCCGACGGCATTCTGGCACCACCAGGAGACAGGGGGAGAGAACCCCCTCCTCCTTCTTCTCACCTGGACTACCTCCTAGATGGGAGGCGTATTCCCCATCTGGTCCTTGGTCTCCATGGCTCCCGAAGGTCAAGAGCCCTTCCAAGATTGCATCTCTCACTATTTGATCTCTTCTATTTCGTGTACATATTTTCTGGCCCGAAAACCGTTTCTTGAATAAACGGATTCATAACTCTGATTGGGTCGAAATTTTGAGGCTATTTTCTTCCGGATATTATCTTTCTTGCGGCAGAAGAAGGGCGCCAAACGCCATACAGGGGCGCCACAAGCCAGCCCTGTGCGCCCCAGGTAGGGGGGTGCGCCTTGGGCTTGCGGACCCCTCGAGCATTGTCCCGCGTTGATTATTTTTCCCAAAAATCACATATATGCTAAAATAAATCTCCATAATTTTTTAGGCATTTGGACTTCGTTTGATATGGATATTCTGCGAAACAAAAACATGCAACTAACAGAAATTGGCACTAGATCGATATGTTACTCCCAAAAATAATATAAAATGTTGTGAAAAGTATATGAATATTGTAGAATATTGGCATGAAACAATCAATACTATTGATACGACTGAGACGTATCAATGGTCAATTAATATGGAGCATGCAAATTCAGTGGACATGAGGGGGGAAGTAGTTGAGAATGACATTACTAGTCCATTGCATGCATGCGAGTAGTTAAATAATGGGTTACTACTTCCATTGGTCTTCTTCATTATTTGTACCAAATTTCGACCTTAAATTTAATTAACAAAATATTAATGCATGCCATAAAAAATAATATCATCGAAAATAATGTTTAAAGGTGAATCCACTGATATAATTTTTTGTGATATGCATTGACATTCAATTAGTAAAAAAATTGGTCAAAATTTGGCACAAAATATAAAGGGGGCCACTAAACCAGGACATGAGCAACATGATAATTTTTTGCCATGGTTACTGTTGGTAGCCTTTGTATTTAAAAATGGACTGAGTGGAATAGTATCTTTATCTTAACCTCGTAGGGCTCTCCCAGCACCTACACTCGCTTGCCCGCCTCACCCATTGGATCCCAACATCCCGAGAGCTTCCCTCTCGCTGCGGCCCACAATACTGCCACCTTTGACAAAAAACACATGGGTTTCAGAGGGGATCCATTGCTTTGGAGTCTTGACATGCCAGGGCCGCGTTGCAGGTGGTGGGAAGCAAGGGAAAATCGAATCAAGGAAGCGTTGCATCGATTGGAGACAAGTTCGAAGGAGTTGTGCCTTGTGAAGCACAAGGTGGAGGCACAAGTCGATCTGTAGGAAGAAATCCTGAGAGATGTCAGCATCTCAAAGCGTCGCATTTAATTTGAGCTCGGGCTAATGGCAGAGATCATATTCACGGAGTCGACTGCAGAGAAAATAATGTGCATGCCTGCTGAATGGGATGATCAGCTAGTGCAACTATTGTCAGGACCCCGATCCTAAGTCACACCGATCTAGCATGTAACACATCATATCACTTTGCGGCCTCATGCACAGTATCCCTACGGGTGCCACCTTACCTGGCCCGGGACCGTTTTCGCATTTTGGCACACGTATATGATAGTGTCGCTAGCATCCATATGACAGAGAACCCGGGCTGACATGGCTAGTTATAAACCAGAAGTGGCGCTAAATTACAGAGACAGGCATACATGACCCAGCAACGAACGTGTCGGTCATCAACGTATGAACCCAAGTCGTAGCAAGCTAGAAGGACTTAAAGGAACAACCTGTGACATTTCCCCTAAGGGACAGACACAGGAACAAAGAAGGACACATACCGGCCAACCTATGTGTTTCGTAGCAGTAGCAAGCTACCAAGGCTCAGTGGAAGCGCTAGGAGGCATTTCCCCTGTAAGGTAGGCTACCAAGGGTAAACAACTAGGTGTCAGATCCCACACATACCAAGCATTTCAATAACATACACACAATATGATCAATATGTGCAAATACAACATGGCATCACAACAAAAGTCTACGACTCAAAGTACTTTTATTTAAGAAGCTCCGAAGAGCCACAAATAGCATATCCATACAGGTAGGGGTCACATGACCCAACACTCAAGTCATACAAACATACAAACACATGTGGAAGCTAAACTTGTCTGAGTACAGACAACTGGAAAGAAAGAAGGCTTGGTGTAGCCTGACTATCTACAGTGGCCCTTCACAGCCTTGAGATTGCCACCTGTGTAGCAAGCTACTCATCGACATCGAGGTCTATGTAGAAACCATCAGAAGGGGCGGGGTTCTCCTCTGCAACAGTTATTAAGCAAACATGAGTACAAAGGTACTCAACAAGACTTAGATCAGAACCTATCATACATGAAACATTATCAACAAGGGTAGTGGAGTTTATGCCAGCAAGCCAGCTTTGACTCTTGGCTAACCTGTACTACGTCTATCAGTAGTTTGAAAAGAAGAGACAGCGCACACGAGTCCACTAGTCACCACAATAATACACCACCGTGGATCCACTCCCGTCATCCTACGGAAAGGCCATCCACGCCACTCACACTTGTCTTGAGTCTTTTATGAGTAACCATTAAATTGTCTATGAACTGTATAGGCAACAATTGGTCCTTAACCGCGGACGCGACTATTCGAATAGATTGATAACCCTGTAGGGGTGTACTTCTTCACACACGCTTCCACCACTTATCGTCGTTTACTTGGTGTGTACTCGGCAACCTTCAAGCGGAAGCCCAACGAGGGTGTCGGCCACGACCTGACTAACCACACAAGTCCCTAGTACAGATTTATCGCATATTTGGGTTCCATCCGTGGGGAGATCCGGCCGAGGTGTCACTCACGGCCCCAAACGATGTGTACAGGGTACCTGAGCCACCAAACGGGCGACTCGGTACAAAGTGCCAGGTACCTGTCGCATCACATCCCACCCCGAGGGTCAGCGCTGCGCATGACCACCATTATACTAATAACACCAGAAACTATTTGCAACTCCTGGACAAAGGACACGGGCAGTTAATAAGTCGAGAGAGCTTGGAGTGCCCGGAGCCCAATGTATGGTACTAATTGATCTTAAATCACACATACAGATCTTAGTTCTTCAGGACGGTTCCAATAAAGCAATCCACCATGTACTCCTACATGGCCTTCCATCGATACCTTTACCAAAACATATTCCACACTTCACTCTCATTACCGGACACAACCATTTCACTCTGATCCATCACCCAGATGAACCAGACGTGACAAAACTCTAAGCATAGTAGGCATAGCATGGCAGGAACACATCAACATGGCTCAAACAACTCCTACACATGCTAGTGGGTTTCAACTATTTATTGTGGCAATGACAGGTCATGCAAAGGAATGGGGTTCAACTACCGCAGCAAACAGCAGTTGAAACATTGTTGTCTTAATGTAGTAAAAGAGAGCAGAAGCGAGAAGATGGGTTTGTATCGGAATGTTCAATGGGGTTGCTTGCCTGGCAGATTGGTTTAGGGGTACTGCCCTTCAGATGGATACTCGTGAATATCCTAGGGAGCAGAACCTACCACGAAGATCACACAGGTAACACAATCAATACACAAAAATATGCAACAATATGATGGATGGTCATGACATGGCAAGATGAATGTTTTTGAGCTAATGCAACTACAAACATAAGGGTTTGAGACTATTTGAATCAAAGATTCAAATTCAAGCCCAAGATATTAATATTCAAAGTGCATTATCATGTTTTGATGTGAACAGCAAGGTTAATTTGCTTTAACATACATGAAACAAGTACCAATGGATAGATTGGATTTTTCTTATCATTTTTCATATATAAATCTTTTTCATGTGAGCTACTTTTGATTTATTATGATTTTTAGAAGTTTAAACCATTTTCTAAAATAAATAAATCATTCCTGATTTATTTAAAATCCAGAAAATAGTTACTGCGTCTGCATTGCGTCATAGTGAAGTCAGCAGGTCAACTGGGTGGCCGAGGTCAAACCTGACCAGTGGGACCCACTGGCCAATGTCACAGTTAGTTAACTAACTAATTAGGATTAGTTTAACCACTAACCTAGGTTGACTAACGGGCAGGGCCCACATGTCAGTGACACAGGGGAGTCAAACCCCTGGTCAAACTAGGCTGACTCACCAGCGTTTAGCCGCTGGCGATGTCCAGATGCGGCGGAGGTTGCGGGTTTTGCCCTCCGGTGACCAAAAGGAGGGTGGAGGCTACCTACGTTCAGCTTGGAGTCAGCCGCGTCGATTGGCGCTCGAGTTGGAGCTCAGGGTCACCGGAAACGACGCCGGCGACGAGCCTTGCAGCTGCCGGAGTTCGGGCGAGGCCGAACTTGTGGCTGCGGTGCTCGTGGAGGGGTGTGCAGGGCTCCTGCAGTATCTACGCGGCGCGGTGAGGGTGATGGACACGACGGTGAGGCCGTTGCGTGGACGGAGCCACGTCGGCGGCGAGCAACCGCGGTGGCGCATGCGGGCGAGCTCGATGCGGTCGCTGTGGTGCACGGGAGAGCAAACAGAGGGAACGGGGATGGTCAGTGGCTCACAGCGGAGATGCCGACGGTCTGGGCGAGCTCAGGGATGACCCGGAGCGGCTGGTGCGGCGAAGGGGATCTCCGGCGGTGGCGGTCGGGGACGAGCATGGTGAGGACGATGCAAAGCTAGCGACCGCTCGGGGCTCGGCCTTCTCGACGAAGAGGACGGAGGCGGAGCTTCTTGGCACGGCGGGGCGATGTTAGAACGGCGATGGCTACGAGCTTCACGACGACGCGGCTGCGGCTGCGTCGGACATGGGGGAGGAGAGTGAGCGAGAGTGCTGGGGGGGGACGTGGAGGTCGTCCATGCGTCCAAGGGCGGCGAAGCGGCGTCCACGCGGCAAGGTGGCGCGCCCCAGGGTCCCCTGCCTGCTTGGCGCGGTCCAGAACAGTGCTGGGCCGCCAAGTGGGTCGGCCAAGTGAGTGGCCTCTAGCCTCTCTCTCTCTCTCTCTCTCTCTCTCTCTCTCTCTCTCTCTCTCTCTTCCTATTTTGTTTTTTGTTTTTCTTTAATTGTGTTGCTTTATTTAAAATGCTAAAACACTTTCATAAATCATGAACTACTCATACCCATTGTATATAATTTATCTGGCAAGGAACATTTTGGTTTATAATTATTTGGGCATTTGAAATATTTTATAGCACTTAAAAGCCCAAATGCAAATACCATATGATTTAATCCAATGACCTTAGGATGTCCTAGAAAATTGTGAACCATTTTTGTCAGAGGTTTAAGACCAAGGCAAAGATGATGAATATTTTAGAAGGGCATTTTGGGTACATTGTAAAAGATTTTATTAAACCCTAGTTGAGTTAAGAGGGCTGCTGGGGGTTTCTGTCATCCCCATTTCAAGTTTCTGGAAAAAGTTTAAACATGATGCTCACTCTAGCTAGTCCTAATGCAAAGCGCTGACTAGGGATGTGACAACTCACCCACACTCGAAAGAATCTTTTCCCGAGATTCAGGGTCCGTCGGAAAGAGGGTGGGGTACTGAAGTCGAAGACGATCCTCCCTTTCCCATGTGGCTTCATTCTCGGAATGGTGTGACCATTGAACCTTGATAAACATGATATTATGACGTCGAGTGGTACGCTCGGTTTGATCAAGAATACGAACGGGGTATTCTGTATATGTGAGATCATCGTGGAGATCAAGCGTTTCGTGGTCCACTCCACGAATAGGATCCGAGAAGCAATGCCTGAGTTGAGAGACGTGGAAGACATCATGAACTCCGGAAAGATGCAGAGGTAGTTCCAGTTGGTAGGCAACTTCTCCTCGTTTGGCAAGAATGCGAAAAGGACCAATGTGGAGAGGACCCAATTTGCCTTTGATATCGAATTGATGGGTTCCCTTGAGAGGAGTAACCCAAAGGCAAGCCTTATCGCCGACTTCGTAAGTCACAACCTTATGGTGGCGATCATATTGGCTCTTCTGACGAGATTGGGCTATTTTCAATTTCTCACGAATGATGCGAACTTGCTCTTCTGCTTCCTGGATCATGTCTGGACCAAATAATTGTCTTTCTCCGGTTTCTGACCAGTTAAGAGGCGTTCGACACATTCATCCATACAGAACTTCAAAGGAGCCTTGCCTAAGCTAGCTTGATAGCTATTGTTATAAGCAAATTCGGTGAATGGAAGGCACTTCTCCCAATCCATACCGAATGAGATAACAGAGGCTCGGAGCATATCTTCCAGAATTTGATTGACTCGTTCTACTTGACCACTTGCCTAAGGGTGAAAGGCGATGCTACAGGAGAGACGAGTTCCCATAGGTTTTTGGAAACTTTCCCAAAATCGAGAGGTGAAGAGACTTCCACGGTCTGAGTTAATCTCCAATGGAACACCATGAAGAGATACTATCCGAGAGATATACAAGTCTGCTAGCTGAATAGCGTGTATACTCTCTCGAACAGGTAGGAAATGGGCTACTTTGGAGAGGCGATCGATGACGAGAAAGATAGCATTATTCCCTTTCCTGGTTCTGTGAAACCCGGTAAGGAAGTCCATACCGATCTTATCCCATTTCCATTCAGGAATAGCTAAAGGTTGAAGGGTGCCAGTAGGCCCTTGATGCTCTGCTTTAATGCGATGGCAAACATCGCACTTAGCAATGAACTTAGCGATTTCTCTCTTCATCCTAGTCCACCAGAACCTCTAGCGTTGGTCCTGATACATTTTGGTACTACCGGATGAATCGTGAGAGGAGATTCATGAGCCTCCTTAAGGATCAACTACCGTAGATGTCAGTTCTTGGGAACCACTAGGCGGTTCTCAGAGAAGACAACTCCTTTATGAATGTTTCTCTTGATTCGGGAAATCCCTGGGTCTTGCTTCTGGGTAGCTATGATTTGATCCTAAGGGTAGGTTTCGCCACCAAGGTAGAAAGGAATCCTCAAGGAACAATGTGAAGGTTAAGCTTACGAAATTCCTCGTGGAGAAAATGGTTGCCCTTGTTGTAACATCATATTGTTACAATAAAACTTACAACTTAGTGCGTCGGCCATGACATTGGCCTTTCCAGGGGTGTAGGTTATTCCTAAGTCGTAATCTATGAGCAACTCAACCCAACGTCTTTGCATGAGATTCAAATCCGGTTGGGTGAAGATCTATTTCAGACTTTGGTGGTCAGTGAAGATCTCACAGCGATTACCAAGAAGGTAATGTTGCCATGTTTTGAGTGCATGGACTACAGCTGCAAGCTCTAGATCATGTGTGGGATAGTTATCCTCATGTGGACGCAACTGTCGAGATGCGTAGGCAATCACTTGACGATCTTGCATGAGTATGCAACCTAGTCCTTGTCGCGAGGCGTCGCAATAGATAATAAAGTCCTTGGAGAAATCTGGTGGTACCAGTATGGGAGTAGATGTCAGGCATCTTTTCAGTTCCTGAAAGCTGAACTCGCACTGTGGGGTCCACTCAAACTTTTTATCTTTCTTGAGATGTGCAGTTAGAGGCTTAGAAACCTTGGAGAAATTCTCGACGAAGCGGTGACAGTAGCTCGCTAAGCCAAGGAAACTCCTAACTTGCTTGACCGATTCAGGTGGAGTCCAATCAAGGACGGCCTGAACTCACTCGGGATTGACAGCAATACCCTTACCAGAGATTACATGACCTAGATAGGTCACTTCTGGCAACCAGAATTCACACTTGGAGAATTTGGCATAAAGGCGGTGCTCTCGAAGTTTCATCAATACCAGCCTTTGATGCTCGGCATGATCTTCCTTGTTCTTGGAGTAAATGAGTATATCATTGAGGTATACCACGACGAATTTATCCAAGTACTCCATGAAGATAGAATTCATTAGTCGAGGGAAGGTGGCTGGGGCATTGGTTAACCCAAAGAACATGACGGGGTACTCATATTGGCCATAACGAGTAACAAAGGACGTTTTGGGAATGTCCCCGTTCTTGATTTTCATTTGATGGTAGCCCAACCTCAAATCCATTTTGGAATATACTGAGGATCCAGCGAGCTGATCATACAGGTCGTTCATCGTGGGGAGCGGATACTAGTTCTTTATGGTGACCAGGTTGACGGTTCGATAATCTACAACCATCTGATCCATTCCATCCTTCTTCTTGACGAAGAGGACAGGACAAGCCCAAGGAGAAGAACTAGGACGGATGAAACCCTTTTTCAAGGACTCGTCGAGTTGTTGTTTAAGCTCAACTAGTTCTAAGGGTGCCATCTCATAGGGTCTTCTAGAGATCGGACAGTTTCGGGAACAAGATCTATCACGAACTCTACATCTTTGTTAGGTGGAACACCTCGCAGTTCTTCTGGAAAAACATCCGGAAAGTCACAGACTACTGGGAAATCTTCGAGTTCTGGAAGAGGGTTGGCATTAAGGGAATAGAGCTGACGCTCAGCCACTCGGGCCAAAACATTGAATGTCTTACTGGATGGGTGTGTAAGTTGAACAGTTCTAGTGTAGCAATCAATCTTAGCGTAATGAGCTATCATCCATTCCATACCCAAGATGACGTTTATGTCCGAGGACTTGAGAGCTATTAGAGCTGCAAGAAAGACAAGTCTATCGACGAGGATTTCATTTCCATGGCTTACTCTAGAAGTTTGCCATTTCGAACCAGGAGTTTGAATTACCATGGAAGTGGGCATGTCACAAAAAGTCATGCTGTGCATTCGAGCATAGCTCTCAGATATGAACGAATGAGATGCTCCAGTATCGAAAAGAACAGATGCCGGATGGCAGTTAACAAGGAGCATACCAAGGACAACATTAGGATCCTCATAAGCCTCTTCAGCAGAGACATAGTTGACATGGACACGTGCAGTGGTGACTGGCTTGACATAGTTCACCTTTCTTGTTGGCTTACCCCGGCCAACAGATCTTCCTGGCTGGTTCTAAGGACACTCTCGCATGTAGTTCCCTGGTTCTCCGCACTTGAAGCATGTCACAGTGCCAGTGCGCGGGGCAGTATTGGCAGATGGTCCACTATAAGTCTTGGGCGATGCATACTGCTGAGTTGGGCGAGGCGCCTCATAGGATGGCCTCGGAGTGAACCTGGGTGGCAGAGCTATGTTTGGAACCCACATCCGGCGCTTGTGAGGGTTAGAACCGGATGAGGAACCAAAATTGCGGGGATGCTTGCGTGTGGCTTCATAGTCAGTCTGACCTGTCTCAGCACTAATGGCTTTGTTCACTAGCTTCCGGAAGGAGGTGCACTCATGCAGTCGGAGATCACGGCAAAGCTCGGGGCTGAGTCCCTTGCGGAACCTCGCCTGCTTCTTGGCATCGGTGGACACTTCTTCGGGATCATAGTGTGCCAAGTTTCCAAACTCGCGGCTATAGGCATCCACGATTAGCCTGCCTTGGGTGAAATTGCAGAATTCATCCCGCTTGCGATCCATAAGTCCTTCTGGAATATGGTGTTCACGAAAAGCCTCACTGCAGTCTGCCCAAGTGGTAATCTGGCCAGCGGGACGCATAGCCTCATAGTTTTCCCACCAAAGGCTAGCAAGGCCCACAAGATGGTAGGCAGCATAGGTGACCTTATTAGCTTGGGCTACGTTGGCAGACCGTAGCTTATGGGTGATATTGCGAAGTCAATCATCTGCATCAAGAGGCTCAGCGGAATGATGGAAGGTTGGTGGGCACATCTTGATAAAGTCATTAATAGACACCACATCATTCCTTTGGCGAAACGCGATATTCTGTTCTATGCGTTCCAGCAGTCGGTTGGTCTCTCGTTTATTCCTTTCTGCCTCCAACATGACTTCAGCCAAGGAGGGTGGATGAGGCATATTCCCATACCCAGCCGCACTGGCTTCACCCTGCTCCTCGACAGTAGGGGTGCTTTGGGTGTTGACCATCCTCGGAAAACAAAACAACAATTTAGATAAGGATGGCAAAACTTTGGCATAGGAGTGCAGAATCTAATGGATGACACAGAATATAGAGATGTTCATCTGTACGACATGGTAATATAGAAACTGTGATATATATACCATTGGTCATACACACCATATATAGTCTAGTACAAGCCTAGGCTAAAGTACAACTACGGTGAAAGACGATACATCTCATCAAAGGCATTCCAAGCTCATATACATTATTTATCTACGCCTCCAGAACTCGATACACACTAAGTCATATTCCACAAGACACACAGGACTGTGGAAATACAACTACTACGATACTACTACTGCCACGGTCTAGCTCAGACATCTCCTTAGTAATCTTCGTAAAGATTACAGCCGTAGCCTGGAAGTGGAACATGAGGATCTGGAAACTCTCGGTCACTTGGGTCCTGGGGACCATAGGGACACAGATGCGGCCTTGGTCCCATGACTGGTGGCAAACAACGCCCACGTGGAGGTGTAATGCCTCCAACATCACGCCAGTCCATACGGTCTAGCAGACGAGACCGCACGGGGTAGAAATCTCGCATATCAAGATACCCAGCCTGCACAGCAGGTGCAAGACGTGTCAGAGTGGCCCAGTGGTTGGCTCGAGTTTTGTAGAGCTCCATCCGGAGGGCATGGACATCACGGTCCCTATCCTCCAGCATCTGTGTGGTAGTCTGAAGTAGCGGCTCCTCATGAGCGGCGTCAGTGTAAAGACCGGTGTAATAACCCTCCTCTCCAGGAAGTGACGCTAGCATGTAGCAGAACTCAGTGTTCAATAGCAAGGCATGCCTAGCCCGGATAATAGTCATTATCGAGTAAGCAGCATCCTACACGGACATCTCGATAGTAACCCCAAGTCCATGTGTCCAGTGGATGGGGTCGGTAGCTCTGGGATATGAAAGATATATTCGGACTGTGCAAAGGTACTGGCTCTGATTGAAATTATGATACTTCTCCTCTACAGTATACTCGGGATACCAACGATAGCCAGCCTCAGTCATCACGCGGACCAACATGGCCGTGTGACCTGGCACATCGATGCACCGGGTCAGACGGACCACCTCATGAGGGGTGCGGTCAGACATCTGAAACATGAAATAATGCAAAGGCATTAGAATTACTAGAAGAAATTGGGCAGCATAACAACTGTAAATTCTCAAAAAGGATTCAGAGACATCTTACAAATGATAGCATAGCCACTCAACAACATCATATCAAGGTTCCGGGTCCAACTAATCAACATACTGGGATAGTAGAAACTGAACTAAGGCTTGAAACCAACAATTCTAAGAGTCTACGGATTAGTAACACTTGAACCTTGTAAAATGATGAGAAGCCTCGTTATTAACCCTCGTTGAAAGAATAGGCTGACTCAGATTAGAAGGGCATAAGGTAAAGGAGTAAAAAGAGCCTTACGTTCCCTTCCACAATCAATTCCCCCACATATAACTAAGAATATCTAAACTCAACATCGACCAGTTTGGCTTGATGAACCTACATGCAGTCCGGCTCTGATGCCAACGCTGTGAGGACCTCGATCCTACCTCACACCGATCTAGCATGTAACACATCATATCACTTTGCGGCCTCACGCACGGTATCCCCACGGGTGCCACCTTACCTGGCCTGGGACCGTTTGCGAATTTTGGCACACATATATGATAGTGTCTCTAGCATCCATATGATAGAGAAACCGTGCTGACATGGCTAGTTATAAACCAAAAGTGGTGCTAAATTACAGAGACATTCATACATGACCAAGCAATGAACGTGTCTGTCATCAACGTATGAACCCAAGTCATAGCAAGCTACAAGGACTTAAAGGAACAACGCGTGACATTTCCCCTAAGGGATAAACACAGGAACGAAGAAGGACACATGCCGGCCAGCCTACGTGTTCCAGAGCAGTAGCAAGCTACCAAGGCTTAGTGGAAGCACTAGGAGGCATTTCTCTATAAGGTAGGCTACCAAAGGTAAACAACTAGGTGTCGGATCCCACACATACCAAGCATTTCAAAAACATACACACAATATGCTCAATATGTGCAAATACAACATGGCATCACAACAAAAGTTTATGACTCAAAGTACTTTTATTTAAGAGGCTCCCAAGAGCCATACATAACATATCCATACAGGTAGGGGTCACATGACCCAACACTCAAGTCATACAAACATACAAGCAAATGCGAAAGTTAAACTTGTCTGAGTACAGACAACTGGAAAGAAAGAAGGCTTGGTGTAGCCTAACTATCTACAGTGGCCCTTCACAGGCTTGAGATTGCCTCCTGGGTAGCAAGCTACTTGTCGGTGCACTAAGGTAGGGGTACCTCAGTACCCCAACTTGTGCACGGGCAGTTGCAGCTTCCCGCGGCAGGGTTTACCGCGTGCTCGCCGAAGACCTTCCTGCTCCATATCAAACCATTCAAAAACAAAGTATACAAGACAAAAGATCGCTTGCCGGGAAGGCCGTTCCAGGCTCAAGGATACATCACTCACGCAAGGCCCTAGCAAGAGGAGCTTGCCAGGATGACTAGAAGATTACATCATAGAAGACACGCCTCGGCGCTATATGCGTCCCGGCGAGGGCCCGGGGAGCGACAAGCTCCAGAGCCCGGCGAGCTCCCGGGCCCGGCAAGCTCAAGACCCCGGCAAGGTGCTTGCCGGGAGAGTTGCGCTGTGTGCCCACGCTCCAGCTCATCGGCCCACGCGTCGCCCTGGGGCCAGCCCAGGGACGCGTGGCGGATGGCTGTGCAGCCTGGGGGACACGGTGGCACTTCACGGTGGCGAAGCCATCGCCGTGGCAAACGGAGACGCAAGGGCGGGAGCTTTTGGGGTGGACGGCGACGGGCATTAAATGCCCTTGTCCCCCACTGTCAAAGTAGGTAGCGACCACTATTCATGCACTGTAGCTCCACTATTCCCGGACTATTACAACTACCACCTCTTTTACATTTTTACCCCTTTCTCCTACGTTGACACCTGTCGGTGACCCCTTGCACTATAAAAGGAGGCCCATGCACAACGTGGAGGGGGTTCGGAACCTAGATCGCTCATACGCTCGGTGTAGCTGCTTCTTCAAGCTCCCGAGCTCTCCAACTCAATACACAACTAAGCAGGAGTAGGGTTTTACGCGTCTACCGCGGCCCGAACCTGGGTAAAACTGCCCGCGTGCTCGCTACGATCCGCTCTTCGTGCTCCCTCCGCCCTCGTACCGCACAGACAAGGGGCTCCGGTCCCATAGGTGCTCGTGGCGGACAGTTTCCCCCGACATCTTTGGCGCGCCAGGTAGGGGGCGTCGAGGTCGTGCGAATCTGATCCGGCGTTCGCGCGGGCGCATTCTTCATCAACCTCTCCAGTTTCATCAGCAACTTCATCAGCAACAGCATCATGGCCCCGAAGAAGAAGGCTTCGGAGGTCGGAGGCCCGTCTGCGTCTCATCCGCCGCCACCAGAGCCAACGGTGGGCGGGGGAGACGCCGTCGGAAGGGTGGTCGCCGGCGAGGACACTCGCGGCGCCACCAGATCCAAGGACAAGACGGACGACCGAGCCTCGGTCTCCGTGGACGCGCCGCGTCCATCTCAGCACACGACAACCCAGCCACGCCATACCACGGGAGGTGGTATCCGCTTGCTGGGACAAGGGCAAACCGGAGGCTCGCGGGACGCCCCGGACCACCGTCCGGGCACAAGCAAAGCGAAGGCGCCGGCAAGGGACCCTGCTCCTTCTAACGTTGTTAGGAGTCCGAGCATATCCCGCTCCTCGCACCGCTCGCCCCCGTTCCCCTCCACTCCAGCAGAAGCGCTCGCAAGGGCGCAACTGCTCCTCGACTTCCCTCCAGCGGCAGACAAGGCCGAAGACTGGAGGGCCACCATCCAGAGCCTGATAGCCTTCGCCAACAACGATTCTCCACAGCAGCCGGCGGCCTCGCGGCCGCGGCAAGCCGAGAAGACGAAGGCCGACGGCGACAAGACCGTCGGGGGTGCGACAAGCATGCACTCCCCGCCGCGGAAGCAGAAGACGCCGCCCCGCCGGAACAACGCCGACGACGGCTCCACGGCATCGTCGGATCCGCGGGCCCGTCGGGGCCAGGTCCTCGACGACCGGCGCCAAGAAGACGCTCGAACAAGAATCGAGCGCCGCCGAGAAGCTCGGCGACAATCAGACCAGAGAGCTGGGGACGCTGTCGACGCGCGCGCGCCCGGTGAACCAGGCGACTTGCCGTACGCGGCAGGTTGCCCTGCGTTCACCCGCGAGCTGCGGCGCGTCCAGTGGCCCAGCATGAAGAATTTCAAACCCGACGTACCGGAGAAGTACGACGGCAAGACAGACCCCTCGGAGTTCCTCAGCGTTTAAACCATCGCGGTGCAGGCTGCCGGGGGGCGTGACGAGAAGATCTTGGCAAACTACTTCCCGCTCGTGCTAAAGCCGAACGTCCATTCGTGGCTTATGCACTTGCCGGAAGGCTCCATTTCTTCTTGGGCAGACCTTTGCCATCAGTTTGTTGGCGCCTTCACCGGCGGCCACAAACCCCACGGCCAGGAGAGCGATCTCCACATTTTGGCCCAGAAGGAAGGAGAATCCCTGCGCAAGTACATCCAACGCTTCAGCCGTGTACAGCACAACATCCCCGACGTCCACCCTGCCGCGGTTATCAGCGCGTTCCACCAGAACGTGCGTAACCGCCGCATGCGTGAGGAAATGGCCATGACCAAGATTCGGGATGTCAGCGAGCTCTATGCTCTTGCTGACAAGTGCGCACGCGCAGAAGCGGGGAGGAGACTCCCCGGGGAGGATGCTGGCGCAGGAGGAAGCGACAGCGACGACGCCGCCCCGGCAAAGAAGAGTCGGCGGCGGAATAACAGAAGGAAAGGCAAGAAGGAAGTGCTTGCCGTCGAGAAGTCCGGCAAGGAGGCTCCCGCCAAGCAAACACAGGCTGGCGGCTCCGGCAAGGAGCCTGCCCCTGTAGCGGCAGCCGACAAGCAGGACGGCTCCGACAAGCAATACTGCAAGATCCACCGCACCAAAGGCCACGACCTCTCCAACTGCAAGCGCGTTGAGTATCTCGTCGAGCAGCAGAAGGCTGAGTACGAGAGGCGCGACAAGGAGAAGGCCCAAGGTGGCGGCGGAGAGCCAAGCAAGAAGCGGCCGTTCAATGGCCGGGGAGGACGCCGCGGCAAGGCCAAGCAGCGGCAAGGTGATCGACCTCCCCGAGGCCGCGACAAGGACGAAGAGGACGATGATGAGGACATGGAGGACGAAGATAACAGCGAGCAGGAGTTCCAGAAGGCCACGGAGGTCCTGTGCGTCGACGGTGGCGCCTCTCTGCACACCTCCCACCGCCAGCTCAAGCAGTGGGTGCGTGAGGTGAATGCAGCAGAGCCGCCCGTGGAGTCGCGCAGGCTCCTCAAATGGTCCAGCACGCCCATCATTTTTGATCTTGAGGATCACCCTGACCGCACCACTGCGGTCGGGTGCTTGCCGATGCTGGTCTCACCCACCATCCGCAATCTCAAGGTCACCAAAATGTTGGTTGACGGCGGGGCCGGGCTGAACTTGATCTCCTCTGCTGTGATCAAGAAGCTCCAAATTCCAGATGGCGAGCTCGAAGAGACCGGTTCTTTCCAAGGAATCAACCCGGGAAGGAGCAAGCCCAAGGGGAAGATCACACTGCCGGTGACCTTTGGCGGGGAGCTCAACTTCAGAACTGAGCGCATCACTTTCGACGTCGCCGATATTCCATTGCCATACAATGGAATACTTGGCCGTCCTGCCCTCGCCAAGTTCATGGCAGCTTCCCATTATGCCTACAACGTACTCAAGATGCCGGGGCCGATAAGCGTCATCACTGTCCATGGCGACAAGAAAGATGCGCTTGTCTGCGCCGACAAGGTCTACCGGGATGCAGCAGCTGCGGCCGAGAAGGACACACTTGCCGCTGAAGCTCCCGGGGGGAAGAAGACCAAGACCAAGTCCGGCAAGTGCTCTGGGGCTCACTCCGGCAATCGCACCTCTTCGGAGTGCTGCGCTGCCGTCGAGGACGTCCCATCGAGTTCCACCGGCAAGTGTAAGAAAGGAATGGCCGCTCCTCCGGCAACCAAGAAGGTGTCCGCCAAGGAGGACGGCACTGGTGGTACCTTCACCATCAGTGCCACGCTGGACAGCAAATAGGAAAGCGCGCTCGTTGCCTTCCAGCGGGCGAATGTCGATGTGTTTGCCTGGCAACCATCTGACATCCCCGGTGTTCCCAGGAAGGTAATTGAGCACAAGCTTGCTGTTTGTCCTCATGCGCGGCCCATCAAGCAGAAAGTGAGGAAGCAAGCCGTGGAGCGCCAAGAATTCATCAACGAAGAGATCAAGAAACTAGAGGCAGCAGGCCTAGTTAGAGGTGTGATCCATCCGACGTGGTTGGCAAATCCAGTCGTCGTGCGCAAGGCTAACGGGAAGTGGAGACTGTGTATAGACTTCACCGATGTGAATAAAGCATGTCCCAAGGATCCATTCCCTTTGCCGCGCATTGACCAGATCGTTGACTCCACTGCCGGATGTGAGCTACTCTGTTTTCTTGATGCATATTCAGGCTACCACCAGATCTTTATGGCCAAAGAGGATGAAGAGAAGACTGCATTTATCACTCCATGTGGCCCTTATTGCTTCATACGCATGCCATTTGGACTGAAGAATGCAGGATCAACGTTTGCAAGGGTGGTGTACACTGCTTTCGAGCCACAGATCCACAGAAATGTAGAGGCTTACATGGATGACATCGTGGTAAAAAGTAAGAGCAAGGAAACCCTAGTCCAAGATTTGGAAGAGACATTTCAGAACTTGCGCAGAATACAGCTCAAGTTGAACCCCGAGAAATGCGTCTTTGGAGTCCCCTCCGGCAAGCTTCTCGGGTTCTTTGTATCGCAGAGGGGGATTGAAGCCAACCCCGACAAGATTGAAGCCATCGAGCAGATTGAGGCCCCGAAGCGCGTCAAGGATGTAAGAAGGCTTGCAGGTTGTGTGGCTGCCCTCAGTAGGTTCATTTCAAAGTCTGCAGAGCGCGCCCTGCCTTTCTTCAAAATCTTGAAGAAGGCAGGTCCCATGAAGTGGCTTCCGGAAGCGGAGGCAGCACTGCAAGATTTGAAACGGTACCTATCCTCCACTCCAATACTTGTCGCACCTAGACCACAGGAAAAGTTGTTGCTGTACCTAGCGGCAACCAACCAGGTGGTTAGTGCTGCGTTGGTAGCGGAGAGGGAGCCCGATGAGGAGGCTATACCACCGGCAAGCGAATCCAGCGACAAGCAGGGGGCTGCTCCGGCAAGCTCTGGCCCCGACAAGGACAACTCTGCGCAGGAACAGAATGAAGCGCGGAAGAAGATGGTGCAGCGCCCAGTGTATTTTGTAAGTTCCCTTCTCCAAGGGGCTAGATCAAGATACTCTGGTGTGCAAAAGTTGCTTTTCGGCCTCCTCATGGCCTCGAGAAAGCTACGCCATTACTTCCAAGCACATGAGATAACAGTGGTCACTCGCTTTCCGCTGAAAACGATATTGCACAATCCAGAAGCAACAGGCAGGATCGTTGAGTGGGCACTGGAGCTGTCGAGCTTTGGACTCAAGTTTGAAAGTACTTCAACCATACAGAGCCGAGCTTTGGCAGAATTCATAGCTGAGTGGACCCCAACACCCGATGAAGAAGTCCGAGAAACAAGTGCACCCGTACAAGAAACGACAAGTGAATGGGTAATGTATTTCGATGGTGCCTTCTCGCTGCAAGGCGCCGGTGCTGGCGTGGTACTCATCGCGCCCACCGGAGAGCACCTCAAATATGTTATCCAGATGCACTTTCCCAGGGAGCAAGCGACAAACAACACTGCAGAATACGAAGGCTTGCTCGCCGGCCTCAGGATTGCGGCCGAACTTGGGATCAGGAAGCTGATTGTGCGGGGAGATTCTCAGTTGGTGGTCCGGCAAGTCAACAAAAGTTATCAGAGCCCTTTGATGGAAGCTTATGTAGATGAAGTGAGAAAGCTTGAGGAGCACTTTGAAGGTCTGCAAATGGAGCACGTCCCAAGAGCTCAAAATGAAATAGCGGATGGCCTTTCAAAGTGTGCTTCGATGAAGTTACCTGTGGAACCAGGGACCTTCTTGCTCAAGCTGACTCAACCATCCGTTACACCATCAATTGGGCAGTCCAAGAAGAGAAAGTTGGTCTCCGGCGACTACTTGCCGGCGGATCTCCCTGAAACCGCCGCCAAGGTCCCCAAGATCAACAACCAGAACGCTGAGGAACAGCTTGCTCCTGCAGATCTTCGGGTCTGTACAGTTGAAGCAAGCATTCCCGACAAGCCTCGCCCCGGCGAGCTTGCCGGGGGACCTTCAGCTCCGGCAGAGCCAGAGGTTCTTGCCGTAGAAGCCGAGGTTCCCGCAGCGGCCATCATGCCTTTAGTCCTTGCCGTTGAGCCTCAAGCTCCGGCATGGGCGCAGCAGATAGTCCGTTTTTTGCAAACTGGAGAACTTCCCGATGACCCAGAAGAGATAGAGAAGATAACCAGGCAGTCAAGTATGTACCAGTTCGTGGACAACGAGCTGTACAGAAGAAGGCTCAATGGTGTCAGACTGAAGTGCATCTCCAGGGAAGATGGACAGAAGCTGTTGGCGGAAATACACGGAGGCATATGCGGCCACCACATTGGCGCAAAGGCGCTTGCCGGGAAAGCTTTCCGGCAAGGGTTCTTTTGGCAAGAAGCCCTCCAAGATGCAACTGCACTAGTAACCAAGTGTGAAGCGTGCCAGTTCCATGCAAAGCAGATTCATCAGCCAGCTCAAGCTCTCCAAACAATTCCTTTATCCTGGCCCTTCTCGGTCTGGGGGCTCGATATCCTCGGCCCTTTCCCCCGAGCTGTCGGGGGCTTTGAGTACTTGTACGTTGCAATCGACAAGTTCACAAAGTGGCCAGAAGTGGAACCAGTGAGAAAGGTGACAGCACAGTCAGCGGTCAGGTTCTTCAGGTCAATTGTTTGCCGTTTCGGAATCCCTAACAGGATCATCACCGACAACGGTACGCAGTTCACTAGTCGCACCTTCATGCAGTACGTCCAAGACCTTGGCGCCAAGGTCTGTTTCGCTTCTGTTGCTCACCCGAGGGGTAATGGTCAAGCGGAGAGGGCCAATGCTGAAGTGCTGCGCGGACTCAAGACAAGGACCTTTGACAGGCTGCGCAAGTGCGGAAGAAATTGGATAGAGGAGCTACCGGCGGCTCTTTGGTCAATCAGAACGACGCCAAGTCGAGCCACCGGACAGACACCCTTTGCTCTAGTCTATGGAGCAGAGGCAGTTCTCCCCACGGAACTCGTATACGGATCTCCTCGAGTGCTCGCTTACGATGAGCTCGAGCAAGAGCAACTGCGGCAAGATGATGCATTGCTCCTCGAGGAGGGACGTCTCCAGGCTGCTGTACGAGCTGCTCGAGACCAGCAAGCCTTGCGTCGCTACCATAGCCGCAAGGTCAAGGCCAGGAGTCTCGAGGAAGGCGACCTTGTTCTTCGGCGTGTTCAGTCCGCCAAGAATTCCAACAAGTTGACGCCGAAGTGGGAAGGCCCTTATCGGGTGAGACAAGTCACAAGGCCCGGCGTTGTCCGCCTTGAGACCGAAGAAGGCTTACCGGTGAGCAACTCCTGGAACATAGAGCATCTTCGCAAGTTTCACCCATAAGGCGCGGTTGCCGTGATCCGCTCCGGCAACCACCTTTTGTACAAGCTTTGCCGCTGTTGCATGTAACCCTTTGTACAAAGCCGGGCGCAGACCCCGTGCATCAGTAAAGATTTTGTGTTTTGCGCTATTTGCCTTTTGCATGCTTTTCTTCGCTATTTGCATGAGTTATTTGGCATCTTGTGCAACATACACATCCGGTAAGCATTAGCACGCCGAAAGGCCATGTCTTGTTTCCCTCTTCTTTTCCTTTGCCTCTTAAGCAGAAGAAACGTTCCCCGCGCACAAGTTTGCCGGGGGGGAAGGAGATGGAGGAGGAACCAAGTGCTGTTCAAGAAAGAGAAGCCTTGCCAAGAAGCAAGCAACATATGAAAGCTAAGTTATTAGAATTTGACCAGTTCAAATTTTTAAATTTTTAGTTGTCTTCCTTGAACAATCACAGTTTGTATGGAAAACCTGTGCGCGGAGGAACCTACCCGTAGCTAGCCGCACCCTTGTCTTGTTTCCGAGTACGCTCAACGATCTAAGTGAGCTGCGACAAGTGTCGCGCCCTTACTTCGTTTTCGAGTTCGCTCAGCAAGCTAAGTGCGTTGCGACTAGCTGCGGCAAGGTTGCTTGCCGATGAAACCTTGGCCAGCAGGCTGCTCAGAGTCCAGTACTCAGCGCTCGCGGCAAAGGCCCCTTGCCGGCAAGCTCCCCGGGAGCATAGGGTGAAAAGCATACAAAGTAAATGACCAAGACAAGGAAGATAACATTGAACTGATTGACCAAAATGAGATAAATATCTTACAAAGGGTAACTTGTCACAATGGACTAATGAGTTCATAACACCCTGTGCAGCAACAAAAAGAGGTAAAAGATAATGGAGGCCTAATCTACGCGGTCGCCCTCGATCCTGGAGAGCTTGCTCACTTTGGCGATGATGTGGGCGACCTGCTCCTTCAGTGCCTCCATGTTTGCGTCGGCCGGCAGGCTGCGGAGAACGTTGGTGAGGTTTATGCCGGGATTGCGGTATACAATCTTCGTCAACACGCGCTCCAAGGTTCCCGTGCAGAGCAGGCGCGACTCCTCGGCCAGCTGCGCGGGAATCTTATTCCGAAGACCTGCAAGAGCCGGCACAATCCCTCTGAAGAAGAGGCTGAGTTTGGCGCTGTGCGGAAGATCCGGATCCGGGGAGTAGATGAGATGCTCGACTTTCAGCGCCAGCAGCTCCTGGTCGATGTTAGACGCAGAAGATAACAAGTCCTCGGTCCATACCTCAATGGTATGGTGGAAGTTCTCGGACGCCTTGTTGACGCTGTCCACCAAGGCTCGCTCCTTGCGGAGCTCCTCCTTCAACTTAGTCTCCCGATCCCGGACGGCGTCAAGCGAGTCCTTCAGCGTGGAGACCTTCAACTCCAGGTCCTCGATGGAGTCCTTGGCGGCCTTCAACTCGTCGCCCCTCTCAGAAAGACGCACCTGGAGTTCTGAGTTAGTGTGGGCGTCCTTCTCGCGCTCTATATTGAGCGCGGCGACCTTCTCCACGCTCGCCTTCAGCGACTCCTCCAGCTGCGCGACCTTGGCGGCAAGCTCCTCCTTGGCGGTCTCTGCGGCAGCCGCGGCGGCTTTCGCCTCCTTCAGCTCCCCGCCAAGGGCCTGCTCCCGAGCGGCAAGTTCTTCCTCGTGGGCGTCGAGGTTGACCTTCCGCTGGGCGAGTTCTCCGTCTCGCCGGGACAGCTCCACCCCGGCGAGCCGCTGCTGTTCTTCGGTCTCGGCCTTCTCCAGCACCCACTCCTGGTATTCTCCGGCGTGACGCTCGCGCTCCTCCGCCACCTCGCGGAGGGCCGCCTGGTTGGCGGCGCTGAGCTCCGTCGCGCGCTTCTCCATCTCCGTGGCGGCCTTGGCGGCGAGGGCCTCCCGAGAAGCAAGCTTCGCCTGCCTGGCCCGATAAAGGGCCAGGAGCTGGTGAAGCAGCTTCTCCTCCTTGGGCCCGTCGCTTCCGCCGGGCGCCTCGACGATCTTCAAGCCCGCGGAGGCGAGGATCTCCCCATCAAACGCCTCGCCCTCCGCGGGAGCTCGCGACGAAGAACCCCACGGCACCTGGATGAAGACGCCGTTGGGGGCTTCGAGGTAGTAGCCGGCCTGCTCCTTTCCGGCGGAGGGGTCGGCGGCCGACGCAACACTTGGTGCTCCCGCCGCCTCCGGGTCGGCGGTGCGGTCGCCGTCTCCCTCCCCGGCCGCTGCGTCCGCAGCCGGAGCGGCCTCTGGCGCAGCTGGCTCGGCGGCTTCAGCCGTGTCCTCGGTGGCAGGGGCGTCGCCGCCGCTGCCCTGCGTGCCCTCCTCCTCGATGATGATGACTTCCGTCTCCATCTGCTCGGGGGGAGGAGGATCTAGAAGAAGAAGTAAAGAAAGTTCAAGCAAATATCCAAAAAGAGACAATGCCAAGAAGACAAAATTACAAGACCTACCTTGGCGGACGTCGTCAGCGACGGGCTCCCTCGCCGGGGAGCTCTGCCTTGGCGGAGTGGCCGCCCTCGCCGGGCTGCTCGCCCTCGGCGGGGTACTCGCCCTTGGCGGAGTACCCGTCCTTGGCGGAGTGCTCTCCCTTGCCGGGGAGTTCGGCCTTGGCGGGGACGGCGGGGCCTGTGGCTCCTCGGGGGTGATCTCCGGACGCTCCTGCGGCTGTGGCTCCACCTCTGCACAAGTCAAGACAAAAATATCAAGATGCTGGAACAAGACAAAATCTCCAAGCGCGCCCGGCGGGCGAAGGTGCAGAATCCAGACTTACGCTGGGGGCTGCGCTGGGGGCTGCTCCTCGGAGCAGCGCTCGGGTCCGGCAGACTTGGCTCCGGCGCGTCCCCAGTTGCCGCGGCGGGCGAGTCGTCCGCGACCTCGACCACGGGCACCTTGGCTCTCTTTGCCACTCGCTCCGCCAAGGTCCTGAAATCAAAGCAAGAAACAAGATTAGCACCAGCAATAATCCAGACGAAATTTGAGAAGATAAAGGATATCGAGTTCTTACTCCTGCTCCTCCTCGTCGTCGTCGCTCAAGGCGGAGAAATCAAACTCCACCTGGGGCGCGTCTGCGCGAGGGGCGGGAGGCGAAGATTCCCTCGGGCGCTTGGCGGTCCCTGGGACTGGGGGCTGTGAAGACCCAGCCCCTGTGGTAGCCGAGGCCCGGGGAGCGGGCGGAGCCGCCGCTCCGCCTCGTGAAGACTCCTGTCGGCTCGACGCCGGCCTGCGAGGCGCCTCTGTTGTGGCCTGCTTGCGGGGCGCCTCCGTCGTGGCCTGCGCGCGGGCCGCCTCCGCTGTAGCTGGTGCGCCGGTCGCCCCCGGCACAGCTTGGCTCCCCCGGGGAGCTGCCCGGCGAGCTGGTTGTTGCCGGGGCGCCTGCGCCCTCTCTCCCGTCGCCGTCTTGCGGAGACGCTTCAGTGGAGACCGCCTAGGGCTTGCCGGGGGCGGGGAGGCCTCCGACGACGAGGAGAGGTCGTCGGCATAGAGCTCCGTTGACCCGCCGGAGTCCTCGGCGGCCTCGGCGTCCTCCTCCTCCTCCTCCCCGGCTGGCTTGCTGGGCCCAGCGCCCTCCGCTGCGGCCTCCTTCCCTCCGGCGCCTCCGCTCCCTCCGGCGCCTCCGCTCCCTGCGGCGCCCCTGTTCCCTCCGGCGGCGCGGCCTCTCGCCGCGGCCTCCGTCTGGATCCCGATGATCCCGGAGTGCCTCAAGGATGGGACCCCGGCGAGCGCGTCGGGAGGCAGCTGCAGTAGCCTGCGGATCTCCGCCTCTTCGGCTTGGCAGGACGCCTCCGCAGCATCTGCCTCGTCGGGCGTGTAGTCGAACTCCCCTGCCGCTGCGGCTACAGCGGCCTCTTCAACCCGAGAAGCGATATACGCAATCTCCTGGTCGGTGGTGTCCCGCGTCAGCTCCCGGGTCTCGTTCTTGTTCTTCGCCACCTCCACAAGGTTGTCGAAGAAGCTGAGGATGTCTATTGGCTTGGGCGGAATCCACGTGCGGTCCACGCCGTGCGAATCACACGCGGGCATCATGGCGCGGAGAGGATCGCAAGCCGTACTGTTGCAAAGGGGCACCACTCCCCGGGGCCCCCTGAACCATTCCGGGTGGGCCGGGTCGTGCTTAAACAGCTCCGGGACCATCCCCTTCAGCTCCAGCGACGTGAAGTTGTAGTTGAGCCCGGGCCGCAACCTCATGATATCCGCCGAGTTGCCGTACTCCCAGGCCGGCCTTTTCCTGTCTTGGAGAGGGGCGATGCGGCGGCGGAGGAAGTCTGTACCTACTTCAGCGACGGACAACCTAGCGGTCCGGAGACGCAGAATCCTGATGAGGGCGACGTTGAGCTTGGCGTCGTCCGAATCCAGCTCGCTCCAGTCCCTGCCGCACACGATGGGCGTTGTGCGCGGCGCGGTGAAGGATTGCGGCTGGTCCTCGACAATCCAGCACCATTCCGCACGCCATTCCTCCCACTTGCCGCGGAGCTCCCCCGGCAAGTAGGACTCCTTCTTGTTCAGACGGAAAACCCAAGAAATTCCTCCGGAGAGGGGGGCGCCGGCCTCTGCTCTAGGGGTGAAGAAATGCCTAAACAAAGCTACATTTGGGTGTATTCCTATATAGTTTTCGCACATGTGTGCGAAAACCGCCATTGTGAGGATGGCGTTGGGGGTGAAGTCAAGAAGGTTGAGGCCATAGGTGTGCATTATGTCACAGAAGAACTCAGAAAAAGGAGGGCAAAGACCGCAGTGGAAGAAGGCTGCGAAGAAATAGTACCCGCCGGGGTAGTTGTCCTTGGCGGCGGCCGGATAAGCTCGGGTGCGGGGGTGCGCCGCGGTTCCCTTGGACCAGAACAAGCAATACTTGTTCCAGAGCTCCCGCGCGCCGAGCTTCGGCGGAAAGACGAGGTTCCGCTTCCGATACGCGGCGAGCTTCGCCGCTTGCTCCGACTTCTCCTTCTTGGCCTTCTCCGCCTTCGCCTTGCCGGTCTTCGGGGCCATGGCGGGGGCGGCGGAGGAAGGGGGACGAAGAGCCCGGCGACGCCGGAGATGCAGACGGCGGCGGCGGAGGTGTGGAGGCGGAGCGCAAAGGGATCTCTGGAGGAAGAAGAGGATGCAATGAAAGCGCAAGGAGGGGAACCGCTCCTGCTTCCTCTGCTTTTATGGGGAAGTGGGAGGCGTTTCGCCCTTTCCATTGATGGAACGTGGGCACGTCCCATCCCATGATGCCGCAATCGACGCGTGCCGTTACGGGGGGACGCGGCGGATACGGAAGTGGATTCGGCGCGCCGTGGGCCGCGTGTGCCCGTGCACTGATTTGGGCCTGGCCCAACAGCGCTCGGCACCGTGTGTGGCCCAGGCCCGGGGGCTCCTGTCGGTGTACTAAGGTAGGGGTACCTCAGTACCCCAACTTGTGCACGGGCAGTTGCAGCTTCCCGTGGCAGGGTTTACCGCGTGCTCGCCGAAGACCTTCCTGCTCCATATCAAACCATTCAAAAACAAAGTATACAAGACAGAAGATCGAGACCCCGGCAAGCGGAGCTTGCCGGGAAGGCCGTTCCAGGCTCAAGGATACATCACTCACGCAAGGCCCTGGCAAGAGGAGCTTGCCAGGATGACTAGAAGATTACATCATAGAAGACACGCCTCGGCGCTATATGCGTCCCGGCGAGGGCCCGGGGAGCGACAAGCTCCAGAGCCCGGCGAGCTCCCGGGCCCGGCAAGATCAAGACCCCGGCAAGGTGCTTGCCGGGAGAGTTGCGCTGTGTGCCCACGCTCCAGCTCATCGGCCCACGCGTCGCCCTGGGGCCAGCCCAGGGACGCGTGGCGGATGGCTGTGCAGCCTGGGGGACACGGTGGCACTTCACGGTGGTGAAGCCATCACCGTGGCAAACGGAGACGCAAGGGCGGGAGCTTTTGGGGTCGACGGCGACGGGCATTAAATGCCCTTGTCCCCCACTGTCAAAGTAGGTAGCGACCACTGTTCATGCACTGTAGCTCCACTATTCCCGCACTGTTACAACTACCACCTCTTTTACATTTTTACCCCTTTCTCCTACGTTGACACCTGTCGGTGACCCCTTGCACTATAAAAGGAGGCCCATGCACAACGTGGAGGGGGTTCGGAACCTAGATCGCTCATACGCTCGGTGTAGCTGCTTCTTCAAGCTCCCGAGCTCTCCAACTCAATACACAACTAAGCAGGAGTAGGGTTTTACGCGTCTACCGCGGCCCGAACCTGGGTAAAACTGCCCGCGTGCTCGCTACGATCCGCTCTTCGTGCTCCCTCCGCCCTCGTACCGCACAGACAAGGGGCTCCGGTCCCATAGGTGCTCGTGGCGGACAGTTTCCCCCGACACTACTCGTCGACATCGAGGTCTATGTAGAAACCATCAGAAGGGGCGGGGTTCTCCTCTGCAACAGTTATTAAGCAAACATGAGTACAAAGGTACTCAACAAGACTTACATCAGAACCTATCATATATGCAACATTATCAACAAGGGCAGTGGAGTTTATTGCAGCAAGCTAGCTTTGACTCTTGCCTAACCTGTACTACATCTCTCAGTAATTTGAAAAGATGAGACAATGCACACAAGTCCACTAGTCACCACAACAATACACCACCGTGGATCCTCTCCCGTCATCCTACGGAAGGGCCATCTATGGCACTCACACTTGTCTTGAGTCTTTTATGAGTAACCATTAACTTGCCTATGAACTGTATAGGCAACCTAGTGGTCCTTAACCGCGGACGCGTCTATTCGAATAGATTGAAAACCCTGCAGGGGTGTACTTCTTCACACACGCTTCCACCACTTATCGCCGTTACTCGGCGTGTACTCGGTAACCTTCAAGCCGAAGCCCAGCGAGGGTGTCGGCCATGACCTGACTAATCACACAAGTCCCTAGTCTAGGTTTATCGACTATTTGGGGTCCATTTGTGGGGAGATCCAGCCGGGGTGTCTCTCACGGCCCCAAACGATGTGTACAGGGTTGCCGAGCCACCAAAAAGGCGACTCAGTACGCCGTGCCACGTACCTGCCGCATCATAGCCCACCACGAGGGTTAGCGCTGCGCACGGCCACCAGTATACTACAAACACCAGAAATTTTTTGCAACTCCTGGACAGAGGACAAGGGCAGTTAATAAGTCGAGAGAGCTTGGAGCACCCCGAGCCCAATGTGTGGTAGTAAATGATCTTAAATCACAAATACAGATCTCAGTTCTTAGGGACGGTTCCAATGAAACAATCCACCATGTACTCCTACATGGGCTTCCATCGGTACATTTACCAAAACATATTCCACACTTTACTCTCATTGCTGGACAGAACCATTTCACTCTGATCCATCACCCAGATGAACCAAACCTCATACAACTCTAAGCATAGCAGGCATAGCATGGCAGGAACACATCAACATGGCTCAAACAACTCCTACACATGCTAGTGGGTTTCAACTATTTACTGTGGCAATGACAGGTCATGCAAAGGAATGGGGTTCAACTACCGCAGCAAACAGCAGTTGAAACGTTGTTGTCTTAATGCAGTAAAAGAGAGCAGAAGCGAGAAGATGGGTTTGTATCGGAATGTTCACTGGTGTTGCTTGCCTGGAAGATTGGTTGAGGGGTACTACCCTTCAGCTGGATACTCATGAATATCCTCGGGAGCAGAACCTACCACGGAGATCACACCGGTAACACAATCAATACACGACAATATGCAACAATATGATGCATGCTCATAACATGGCAAGATGAATGTGTTTGAGCTAATGCAACTACAAACAGAAGGGCTTGAGCCTATTTGAATAAAAGGTTCAAATTCAAGCCCAAGTTATTAATATTCAATGTGCATTATCATGTTTTGATGTGAACAGCAAGGTTAACTTGCTTTAACATGCATGAAACTCGTACCAATGGATAGATTGGATTTCTCTGATTATTTTTCATATATAAATCTTTTTCATCTGAGCTACTGTTGATTTATTATGATTTTTAGAAGTTTAAACCATTTTATGAAATAAATAAATCATTCCTGATTTATTTAAAATCCAGAAAATAGTTACTGCATCAGCATTGCATCACGGTGATGTCAGCAGGTCAACTGGGTGCCCCAGGTCAAACCTAACAAGTGGACCCACTGGTCAGTGTCACAGTTAGTTAACTAACTAATTAGGATTAGTTTAACCTCTAACCTAGGTTGACTAACAGGCAGGGCGCACATGTCAATGACCAAGGGGAGTCAAACCCCTGGTCAAACTACGCTGACTCACCAGTGTTTAGCCGCCGGCGATGTCCAGACGCGGCGGAGGTTGCGGGTTTGACCCTCCGGTGACCAAAAGGACGGCGGAGGCTACCTACATGCAGCAGGGAGAGAGCCGCGTCGATTGGTGCTTGAGTTGGAGCTCGGTATCGCCGGAAACGACGCCAGTGACAAGCCTTGCGGCTGCTGGAGTTCGGGCGAGCCCGAACTTGTGGCTGCAGTGCTCATGGAGGCGCGTGCAAGGCTCCTACAGTATCTACGTGGCGCGGTCAGGGTGCTGGACATGATGGTGAGGCCGTTGCGTGGCCGGAGCCACGTCAGCGGTGAGAAACCACGGTGGCGCGTGCGGGTGAGCTCGAAGCGGTTGCTGTGGTGCACGGGAGAGCAAATGGAGGGGACGGGGATGATCAGTGGCTCACAGCGGAGATGACGATGGTCTTGGCGAGCTCGGGGACAGCCCGAAGCGGCTGGTGCGGCGATGGGGATCTCCAGCTATGGTGGTCGGGGACGAGCTTGGTGTGAACGGTGCAAAGCAAGCGAGCGCTCGGGGCTCGGCCTTCTTGACGAAGCGGACTGAGGCGGAGCTTCTTGGCCCGGCGGGGCGACGGCAGAACGGCGGTGGCTACGAGCTTCACGGCGACGCGGCTGCGGCTGCGTCAGCCATGGGGGAGGAGAGCGAGGGAGAGAGCTGGGGGGGAGTGGGGTACCGTGGCTGTCCAGACGAGAACGTGGAGGTCGTCCAGGCGTCCAGGGGCGGCGAAACGGTGTCCACGCGGCAAGCAGCTATCGCGGTCGCGAGCAGGCGCGCGCCGGCGTCACCTGCCTACTTGGCGCGGGCCAGAAGAGTGCTGGGCCACCAAGTGGGCCTGCCAGGTGAGTGGCCTCTAGCCTTTCTCTCGTTCTCTCTCTTTTCCTATTTTGTTTTTTGTTTTTTGTTTTTCTGTAATTATGTTGCTTTATTTAAAATGCTAAAACACTTTCATAAATCATGAACCACTCATACCCACTGTATATAATATATCTAGCAGGGAACATTTTGGTTTATGATAATTTGGGCATTTAAAATATTTTATAGCACTGAATGCCCAAATGCAAATACCATTATGATTTAATCCAGTGACCTTAGGTTGTCCTAGAAAATTGTGCACCATTTTTTTCAGAGGTTTAAGACCAAGGCAAAGATGATGAAAATTTTAGAATGGCATTTTGGGTACAATGGAAAATATTTTATTAAACCCTAGTTGAGTTAAGAGGGGTGCTGGGGGTTTTTATCATCCCCATTTCAAGTTTCCGGAAAAAGTTTAAACATGATGCTCACTCTTGCTAGTCCTAATGCAAGCATTGACTAGGGATGTGACAACTATTCAAATGGGCGGTAGGAGAAGCAAAATCACGGAACCAGCTGCCGTAGGCCCGGTGAGCTGCCCTCCTTCCATGCCAACGATAGAGTGACCTACTCGGTTGCTGCTGCACTAAACTTTCGGTACCTTGGCGGTTTGTAACCATGACAATCACTCCATCTATATTTATTGTATTTCTATGAAGATTCTTGGTCATTTGGAAAAATATGGTAATTGATTAATCATGAGTTTTTGAATGTTTGGTCGTGAAAATCAACCGATAGCCACAAGTCTCCATCGGGTAATAAGTTTTTAAATTGCAATTTCAAATTCATAAACTTGAGGCATGTCGCGTTCGCGTCGCATTACCATATGGTCGGTCTAACCCACGTCTCATCGAAGGGGCACACATGGGCTTGGTCTGATATGTACAACCAGGTACATTAGGGACATGTGCGACCGCATGTGAGCAGTACTGGAAATTTGTGTTCCAAAATTCTCACAAGGAGCCATTTCGGGCTTCGAAACCAAGACCATCAATAAATCTTGAGCTTGTTTCCCATAACACTCCAAAGTAGTACTACCATGCTATAATAAAGTGCAAACCTATTCACACCTATCAAACCTAAACATCTTCCCACTATGCAGCTTTTAGTACTAGTATTAGTAGGTCATAAAAAGGGGAACTACCTAATCGAAAAGTACTCTACCTTTGTCCTAATAAGTGTTTCTTGTTCGTTCTTCCTTGCCATGGCCGGTGTGAAGAGCTCTATGTCGAGAATTTGTACTAACAAGGGAGCAATGACCAAGGTCACAGAAAAAAAAAAGAGGGCCCGCCGGGCCGCGGAGGACTCGACAGATCTCTAATAGGCAGGCTAGGATACTCAAGAGCGCACTAGCCACGGAGGCAAACATGCCGAGCTAGCAATTCTAGAGTCATTATCCCTCGATGACATGGATGCTCGGCTCAATAAGTAGAGGGAGTTGACCGCCAGCTTGTTGAAGCTGCTGAAGGTGAGCAATGCCTCGGGATGGAAGTCGGTTGTTGACCAGATTAACCATGTCGCGCCGAGAGCACCAGGGCGATCGACGACGGCGAGGCCTAGGTAGGGAACGACACGGAGGCAGGGAAGACTCGGTAGTTGTTTCCCATGCAGAGGGGAGTACGACTGTACAAAGGTTTACTGGTTCATCTGCCGTCGCCGGAGACTAACAGCAGGTGTGGCCGTGTGGGTGAGTAGAGGGATGGCTAGGCTAGCGATGGGAGTACGGTGGGGCGGTGAGGCCTACGTGGCAGGACAGCCGGCTGCGGGGAGGAGAGAGCATGCAGTCCCGCCGGCGCTTGTTTGAGCGGCTGGAGCAGGAAGAGCAAAGATTGAAGAAGCACGACGGCCGTTGGATGGACATCCAACGGTAGCTGCTTGTTCGTCAACCTTTTTTCAGGAAAGCCTCAAATCTGTGGAAAACATCATACAACCCATTTGCTAATTCTTAAGAATTTTTTTGGAGTCCATATTCTTTTTGTTAGCATTACAACCCATATTGTGGAATTAAATGATATTTTGCATATTTCGGTGCGGTCCGAACTGTTTTTAATCCCGAAATTTCGAGTCACTTTCAAAGTGATTTAAAAAAAATATCAATATAAAATCCAACAAACTGTCCACGCATACAAATCAATGCAATTTAAATTCTTAAAATGAAAAAAAGAAATGTGAAACTAATTGCTGGTTTGATGTGTTTTAAAAATGTACAACCCATTTCTCATTACTAATAGGCCATTTTCTCGGCCAGCCGAATGAAAGCTCTCCTCGTCTTGAAAGATTTGCAGCCCAACAGGCATGACAAAGCGACTTACTTGGCAAATCACAAAAAAACTGGGTTGTGGCCGTGGACCCAACTATCAGCCTCTGCACGTACAATACTCTTCCGATGAAGTCGATCGTTCACCAGATTGACCATGCCGCGCCGAGAGCACCAGGGTGGTGGAGGACGGCGAGGCCTAGGTAGGGAACGACACAGAGGCAAGGAAGACTCGGTAGTTGTTTCCCACGCGGAGGGGAGTAGGACTATACGAGTGTTTACTGGTTCGTCTGCCGTCACCGGAGAATAACAACAGGTGTGGCCGTGTGGGTGAGTATAGGGATGGCTAGCCAAGCGATGGGAGTACGGTGGGGCGGTGAGGCCTGCGCGGCAGCACAGCCGGCCGCGGGGAGGAGAGAGCAGGCAGTCCCGCCGGCGCTTGTTTGAGCGGCTGAAGCAGGAAAAGCCGAGATTGAAGAAGCACGACGGCCATTGGATGGACATCCAACGGTAGCTCCTTGTGCGTCAACCTTTTTTAGGAAAGCCTCAAATATGTGGAAAACATCATACATCCCATTTGCTAATTCTTAAGATTTTTTTGGAGCCCATATTCTTTTTGTTAGCATTACAGCCCATATTGTGGCCACGGTTAAAAAATTAAATGATATTTTGCATATTTCGGTGCGGTCCGAACTATTCTTAATCCCGAAATTTCGAGTGACGTTCAAAGTGATATAAAAAATAAATATATATCAATATAAAATCCAACAAATTGTCCACGCATAAAAATCAATGCAATTTAAATCTCAAAATAAAAAAAAAAAAAATTTGAAACTAATTTCCGGTTTGATGTATTTTAAAAATGTGCAACCCATTTCCCATTACTGATAGGCCATTTTCTCAGCCAGCCGAACGAAAGCTCTCCTCGTCTTGAAAGATTTGCAGGCCAACAGGCACGTCAAAGCGACTTACTTGGCAAATCACAATAAAACTGGGCTGTGGACATGGACCCAGCTGTCAGCTTGTCTACGTACAGTACTCTTCCGATGGAAGTCGGTCGTTGACCACATTGACTACGCCGCGTCGATAGCACCAAGGCGGTGGACGACGACGAGGACTAGGAAGGGCACGACGCGGAGCTGGGGATGTCGCGGCACTGGATGCCCACGCAGAGATGAGTATGATGTTTCACTGGTTCGCCTGCGTTGTGAGGCTGCCGTCGCCGCAGGGCCTGGCTAGCGGTGGGAGTAGTAGGGGGCGATGATGCCTCAACGACAGCACAGCCGGCCACTAGAGGCAGGAGCAGGCGGTCTCGCCGGCGCTGGTTTGGGTGGCTGGTGCAAGAAGAGCAGCGATTGAGGAAGCAAGATGACCGTTCGATTCAAATCCAACGGTTACTGCGGCTAGAATCGTTTGTTGACTAAGTTGACAAGCCATGCATACGAGTCAACTTAGTAGGCCCACAGGCCAGCCCCCCAACCGGTGCGCCCAGATGTCAGTGGGAGGAATCATTTTTTTCGTGTAATAAGGAGGCAGTTGATTGCGTGCGGCCAGGCCAGCGGAGGGAGTAGGGTGGGCAGGGGAAGCCGGCGCGGCATCGCAACCGGCCACAAGAGGAGGGAGCAGGCAGTCCCGCCGGCGCTATTTTAGGGGGCTGGAGAAGGAAGATCAGAGATTGAAGAAGCACGTCGGCCGTTGGATGGACATCCAATAGTCACCGCTGCTAGAATCTGTGTTGACTGACAAAGCCTTGCATAAACAAGTCAGCCTCAAAATCTCTGGCGTGTACAGCCCATTTGCTATTATTTTTATATTGTTTACTCATTTTCTAATTCATATGGAATTTATTGCAGTCCGTTTTCCATTTTTAGAATTGCTGCCCATTGTCTGGTCAGTGCCAGGGTTAAAAAAATTAACTAAACATGTGCGAAATTTTGAAAATTCGCGAATTTTTGCGGGGGAACAAAATATTCTTAATCCAAAAATTAGTAGCCATACTGAAACAAATTTAAAAAATAAATTAGTACTATGTCATGTTAAATTCAATAAAATGTGTATAAGATATCAGTGAAGAACAAAAACAAAAAAAGAAACTAATATCCCATTTGCTATAATTTTTTTGGAATTTTCAACCCCTTTTGATATTAATTTTAACAGACACTAACCATACTCTTTGGCCAGGCTGGAATGCATCCCACCTCGTCTTGAAAGATTTGCAGCCCAGTAAGTCGGAGAAAACAAAAAGGCCTAGCTTGGCTATTCTTCAAAAAGAAATACTGGGCTACCTATTTTCCCAAAGAAAAAACTGCTGGGCTGGTCATGTTGTTAGATGGGTCACAGAGACCGCACAACCCAGTTTATAGCTTGCTCCTCTGAATTACTTATTTATGTTTAGGGGACCATGAGCATGTACCTGGGCCGGATTCATGTGAGAGCCTCCCTTCTAGTTAATCATGGGATCCTCTATTCGGCCTCCATCAGTGGGTTGCATGTTATCAGCAAGTGGAAAATGTGTTCTGTATGAAAAATAGTATGCGATACGTATGGTACGGGGCACTAAAGGATCGAACCGTGCAACGACTTCCAAAACATTGTTTTTGTCGTTCTAACAACACATTTACTCAACCAACAGACGAAATATACTACTGATAGTACATTGGAAAATGTAGCAGCAACAACCAGGGCTAGGGGTGCAACAGAAGAAGTAAGCGGGCCAGAAGAGTGAAGAAGCAACTTTCTCTTCCAAACCAAACATCAGCCATCATTACCAAAGGGCTACCAAAAAATAACAAGTGTATGCATCAAACTAAATAAAGATCCCACTACACAAGTATACGCATCTAACTAACTGGCTTAGTTAGATGTTACTATTGTAATGCCCCAGATGTAACACTTTCCCAATATGGCAATATATAAACTTTGGCTTCATCAATTCCATTCCAGGTTCTTCTTCTTTTCGGGTTTCGTCATTTTGTTGTGTGCGTGTGTGCATTTCATCCATGTCATGTTGTCATGTGCATTGCATTGCATTTGTGTTGTCACTTGCATCCGGTCCCACTCGTCTCTTCCCATTGTCCGTTTCAAGTTCCGACGCTCTCACACGTGCCCGTGGTATTCCCGAGTCCTTCTTTCATGTGTGGCCGTGTAACGTTTTCGGAATGGCGTGAGACTTGTCGTGCGATGTGCTTTTGGTACGTGTAGGCCGCCTGTCAAGTTTCGTCGCGTTTGGAGTTCGTTTGGTACTCCAACGGTTAACCTAGTGGGCTAAAAGAACCTCTCCTTTGAGGCCCAAGACACCCTGCACAACAGCCCACCAACCCAGCACAACCCTTCCCATCATCTCGTTTATAGAATTGTGATCGCGTGGCCGAAAACCGCTCCCTGTTTGGAGTCTCCTAGCTCCTTGTGCCTATAAAAACGTCCCCCCATGTCTTTTTCGTCCAAAAAACCCTAATTCTACTCCTCCCCGCCGCGCCGGACACGTCCAGCCGACGGCCGGACCAATCCGCGTGTGCCACCTGTCCGCCACCGCCGTTCCGCCGCGTCGGCCCGCGCGGCCCGACACGGGCCCGCCGCAGCCAACGAACCGGGCCGCGTCCCCGCTGCCGCAACTCCGTGTCCCCGCCGCCAGAGCACTTCTCCGGCATCAGCTCGCCGCCGCGCCGGCCACAGGTCGCCGGACCCCGCTCCTCCACCGCCGCACCGGACCTCCGCCGCCGGCCACCAACGTCGACGGCTGCGAGCTCTCCGCCGCCGCTCCCGCGAGCCTTCGGCGAGCCGCCCCCCGGCCCCAGCAGCGCCCTTCTCCAGCCACCCCGCCGGGCCTCCCGCCGGCCCTCGCCGTCGCCGGAGCTCGCCACTGGAACCGCAGCGCCGCCGCCGATCCAGCGCATCGGATCCAGATCGGGTTGGAAACCCTAACGGGTCCAGTTCCGGCGCCAACGGACCCGCTTCGCTCGAACCGCCCCACGACCCGCGTTGACCGATCCGGTCTGAGGTTGACCATGTTTTCCTCTAAGTCTTGTAGATTTTTGATGTCTGATGGCTTTTTTTCATGGCTATAACTTGTTGTGTGTATGTCCGATCTGTGCATGTGATATGTCAAAATGACCGTGGTGAAGTGCTCTACATTTTGTTCCATTGTGTCATGCTTGTTTGAGTCCATCTAGATATCTTAATCTTCGTGACAGGAGTGCTACATGATATAAACTGCTGCTACTTGTTATTTTCATGCCATGTTCGAAATGTGTTAACTTGGTGCATGTTTATCCAAATGAAGCAAATGATATGTCAAAATGTTTATCATGAGATGCTCTACATGTTGGTTGCTATAGCATGCATGTTAGAGTTCATATTGCCATGTTTATCTCTGTTGCAAAAGTGCAAGTGGCTGTTAGGTTTCGTAACTTGTTACGAGATGCCTAGTTGAGGAGCTCGTTGCTATTGATGTGTTTGCCCCCATGTGGCATGCTCATATGTTTTGGTTTCTCCATCATGTGATCTATGATGTGGTGCAAACCATTTGCCATGTTATGCCTTGAGATGACTTAAACATGCTCGCAAACATGCCATGATAATATTACTGTTTTAACATTTGGTGAAATTTCACTAAGTCTGGAATCTGTCATATCCTGATGCCATGTTTGCTTGATGCCCTAGGCAAATCCATGTTAGTTTTGGGGTGACCATTGATCATTCTTTGTTGTATATGTTGTTGTCTATCCATCCATGCCCTCACATGCTCATTTGGATTGTTGTAGCATATTTAATTCTTGCTCCCAAGTTGCTATAAAATATTACTGTCAGGTTTTTAATGTCATGATCAAAATGTTGAAGCTTGTTGCTATTGATCAATGCCTCCTATGCAGTTGCTCCAATGGAGTTGTTTGCTGTAGTATATTTCTACTTCATGTACATGCTTCTTCTCACCATGTTTGAGTGATGTAGAGTATATATTTCTTGCTCCAAAGTTGCTATGTAGCTGTTAATTTCAGCTTTGCTTTGTTTCTTGTTTCGGGTGTATCTTTTTCTCCGTCGCTCCGCTTTGAGCGTGCCCTACATGAAACTTGTGTTTTTTTGCATGTAGAATCATAATATCAACTTGTTAACTTGTTTGGAGTATGTTTTCTTGATGTTTGGGTGCATCTTGCACCGTTGCCATGCTTAACTTGTTTTGCTCATATCTTATAGACCGTAGCTCCGTTTTAAACAAACTTTATATGAAACTTGACTAGAATTTCGTGTAGATTATCACGGTGCATATTAACTAGCTGTTTAACAACTTTAACTTAAGGTTTTCTCAGTTCTGGACTAATTTCAAACTATGCTTATGAGGACTTACCGGATTTGTCTTAAGTAGTTTCCGGCCTTATTTAAACTTGTTGTTCTTATGTTGTTTCTCTGTGCTTCCTACTTTGCCATGTTTTGCATCCTATATAGATCTGTCTTGCATCCTACTAGCCTGAGCATATTGTCATGTTTCTTGTGTTGTTCTGGTGTGCTTCCTACTTTGACATGTTATGCATCCTAAGTGCATCTGCAGTGCATCCTAAGTACATCATACGTGCATCCTATAGATTGTGCATTGCACCTTGTTTGATTTCGTGCCTCGTGTGTTCTTGTGTTGAGTAGAGCCGGAAGCCGAGCCCGAGTACGAGAACGAGGTTACTACCGAGGTTGAGAACGAGGAGCCGTCTTACGATCCCATCGACGACTCGACAGGCAAGATGACCTGACCCAAATATCATTACTATCTTTGCCTATTGCTAGAAGTCTCGCTCTTTAGCTTATTGCCTCGATGCCCATGTTTGTCTGTCAACCTCCTTTTGTAACCATGAATCTGTCTAACCACACAACCTATGCAAACCTTTGATTGGCTACGTAGGCTTCGCTCAGCCCCTCTTATAGCATTGCTAATTGCAGGAGAAGATTCGTAATTTTTGCTTCATGTTGAAGATTCTTGGGATATCACACTAAATATCTATTAAATGAAATCATCTCTATATTGGTAATGGGTGGAAGGCTAAGCCTCTTGCTTGGTGATTTGTTCCACTCATGCCCCCTTAGGAACCGTATAAACCGGTGTTATGTTCCTTGATTATGCGTTCCTCACACGGTTGGGGTTATGGGACCCCCTCGATAAACCGCTTAGCGCTAAGGCTTTTCCAGCAAGTCCCAACATTGGTACTCCTTCTGCCTAACAACTAAAAACTTGCCGAGGGAGTAATTAACCCGAGGATTAATTAATCAACCCCCCTGGGCCAGTGCTCGATTTGAGTGTTGGTGCAAACTAGAACCACTTGCGGTCACCCAGTTCGCTGGGGTCTTCGGTTGCTGTACGTACTGCTCATCCGGTCGTGGCCTGAGACTAGATACGCGCGGCTACTGTCAGGGTGTCGGCACGCCGGGAGGATTTGCTGGATTAGTCTTACCTTAGTCGGAGTATCTTGAGCACGGGATTCCGAGAATACTCGGGCCTTCCCACCTTGGAGTTGCGACTCCGCGGATCGTGGGCTTGTAATGGGCCAAGTTGGAACACCCCTGCAGGGGTGCCCGCGGTTATGAGGCAGATGGGAATTTGTTAATATCCGGTTGTAGAAACATTGACACCATGTTCAGAACACACTACCAGTGTGGGTAACCGTGACGGTCATTTTCCGAAAGGGGTTCGGAAAGTGAACACGGCGGGGTTATGTTTGACGTGCTTAGTAAGGATCACTTCATGATCACTTTGACGCTCGTGGCACTTCTCTTCTCGCTCTAAATACGTAAGCTAGTGCTACTGCAGCTGTAACCTTTTATCTTTTTTCAGCCTTGTTCCACACCCAAGGCTTAGCTAGTTGTGCTACCCGGGAACGGGATTGCTGAGTCCTCCGTGGCTCACAGTTTCTACACCACACCAGATGCAGGTACCATGGTGAACTACTCAGGTGACGGCACAGAGCTGTACTGGGAGTACGCTGAAGAACGTAGTCAATACTATGTGCACTATCCCGATGATCAGTAGTGGTTTCTACTAGGGGCGATTCGGACCTTGTGGTTATGTTTTTGGTATCTTTTATTTGTATCTTCGCCCATAGTCGGGTTGTGATGTTATTTGGATGATGATTTGCTATGTAATGTATTGTGTGACGTGGCGAGTGTAAGCCAACTATCCTTTTGCATTTTCATCCCTATTTCTACATGAGTCGTGCAAAGATACCGAACTTGAGATCATTCCAGAATGGGCTTATACCTTTAAGTCATGCCTCGACACGTAGGAGATATAGTCCCATCCTGGGCATTACAAGTTGGTATCAGAGCCTTCTCCGACCTAGAAGACCCCACAGATTGATCGAATCGTTGACGGTTGAGTCTAGGCACACACTTAAAATGTTTTGAGTCCTATATATATATCGGAGAGTAGGATTTCTTTTGCTCCTTATCTCTTTTCACTCTGGTGAGGACTCCTGACGATTACACTTGTCTCTTCTACTCTCCAAATTTCACCAATTTGTTTTTAGGAATCTCGCGAGTATTGTTTGGATTGTTCCGATTTCTTTGTGACGATAACATTGTTCTCGATGCCTCCTGTCATTCAGGGGTTGTGGCAGTGTGTCGGGGAGTTGAGCTCCGAGATGTTGTCGTCACAAATATATCGCAGCAGTTCTGGAATACTTAAGACGGCCGACATCGAAAACTCTCCTATGCGGTTAGTGGCAAGATAACCCTGACGGCACCCAGTACTGGGGAGGTAGTTCGGGAGTATTGCCATAGCTTGTATAGTAGATGCATTTTGAAGGTCCGAGGTAGACGGTTTCCGGAAATAACTGGTTATGTGTTAAAGGATGGATACAGGTGGATGTAGGATTAGACTTAAGTGCGCGATGCTTCCCCTGTATGCCCAACACCTGATTGCATAACCGGAAACTTTCGGAAATTAATAGGTGGGTTCATCTTCTACTTCGTAGGCATTCTTCCAACGAATGCATGATATGGAGTTCAGGGTTCTACATTGAGTGAAGTAGTTTCATGGCCGTTGTTCCGATCGGGAGTGGCATCTTAAAGGGTCCTTGGCTATGCTGATCCGGAGATTGCAAAACCCTTTTGTAACACGTTCCATAAGCTTTCAGCACGAATATGTCGAATGAAGCTTCTATCTTGTATTTGTTCTATCTGCTCATTGTTGTTTTTAATTACATTTTGTTCTCCCAAGTGGCTTCTCGTGAAGATTGTTGTTACTATTAAACTGTGGATTAAATTTGTTCATCTTGTTCGAATGTGCTTGTGAAGACTATCTTGCAATTTCTAGACGTTGATTCAGCTTATATTTTCTATCAATCAATGGTTAATAGTTGTCATCTCATTCAGGATGGCTCCTAAAAGGGTTCCCAACGCTAACCCAGAGAGTGAAGAGGTTCCTGATGGTCCTCCTTCCCCTCCTCCTCCGTCTGAGCCCTGGAGAGCAATTATGCAAGCAACGAACCAGAACACCCAGATGCTTATGCAAATGATGCAGAACATTCAAGCAAATCAAGGTGCTCATGGGAACCAAGGCCAAGGCAATTTGTTCAACCAACCTCACTTTGCTACGCTCAACCAGTTCCTGGCAAACCAACCAAAGGCATTCCGTTACTGTGTGGACCCTCTAGATGCTGAAGACTGGATAACAGATATCAAGAAGCATTTCGAGTGCAGTAACGTCAGGCCCGATGACTATGTGAAGTTTGCAGCCTTCCAACTCAAGGACCAAGCTGTTGATTGGTGGCAGCAGTACAAAGATTCCAAAGAGGGACGTGTAATCTCCTGGGATGACTTCTGCAAGGACTTTCGCTCTCACCACATTCCAACAAGTGTCATCGAGGGTATGCGTGAACAATTCCGCAACCCGAAGCAAGGCTCAATGACTGTCTACCAATATAATGTCAAGTTCCAGAACCTTGCGTGCTATGCCAAGCAAGACATCCCAGATGTCAAGAGCAAGATCTATCAGTTTCGCGGTGGTCTGAAGGATGAACTCCAACTAGCTCTCACCTTGTTCGAGCCTGACGAGTTTGATCAATTCTATAACATGGCACTTAAGCAAGAGGCAGCCCAGCTCAAGATGGAAGCTTCCAAAAAGAGGATCAGAGACGCTGTTCACTCCTCCTCTTCTTCTCAAGTGGTCATAAAGCAACAGAAGTTTTGGCTTCCACCTCTAGTGATCCAAGCTCCCAACAGCAACAACAAGAATTCTGGTGGCCGTGGTTTCTCCCTCCCACCCAACCCAAGCAATCAGTCAAAGAATCATTTTCAAGCTTCCAAGTCAAGTGCTCCTTATCACCGTCCTCTCTCAGAAGTGATTTGCAACAAGTGTGGCCAGAAGGGTCACTATGCTAACAAGTGCCCCAACCCAAGGCGCCTTCCGCCTCCTCCACCTGTCAGCACTGCTATTGTCAAGCACAATCCCAAGGTTGCAAGAGTGAATCTGATGAATGCAGCTCAAGCAGAGAATTCTTCAGATGTGATACTTGGTAATCTTCCAGTTAACTCTAGACCTGCTAAAGTATTGTTTGATTCGGGTGCATCGCTTTCTTTCATTTCAAGACCATTTGTTGCCAAGCATGAATTCATTACTCAAGTGTTGCCAAAGCCTTTGAGCATTATTTCTCCTGGATTGCAAATGTCCTCTCGGGTGCATGTTCCGGATGTATTTATTCACATGGGTGATTACCGCATTCTGGCTTCTCCGGTTGTTCTCGGCAACTCCGACATTGATCTTATTCTTGGAATGGATTGGCTTTCTCAGCATGATGCTCACATTGATTGTGCAAATAAGGAAGTCAAGCTTACTCATTCTGACGAAGACGTGATTATCTTCGCCTCTCGGGATAACACAATCAGGCTATTCTCTCTCAATGACAAGGGCGAGATTAATGCCATCTCTCAAATTTCGATAGTCAATGAATACGAAGATGTTTTCCCTGAAGAGCTTCCAGGCATGACTCCGCATCGTCAAGTTGAATTTGTCATTGAACTCGAGCCTGGTACTGAGCCAGCATGCCGGCGTCCGTACAAGCTTTCCCCTGAAGAGTTGAAGGAGTTGAAGAAACAGCTTGATGAGCAAGAGCGTTTGGGTCTAATCAGGCCTAGCACTTCTCCTTGGGGCTGTGGTGTCTTATTTGTCAAGAAGAAGGATGGCACGGAGCGCCTTTGCGTTGATTACCGGCCATTGAACAAAAAGACAATAAAGAACAAGTATCCGCTCCCCAACATCAATGAATTGTTTGAGCAGCTCAAAGGAGCTAAAGTGTTCTCAAAGCTCGATCTCCGGATGGGTTATCACCAGATACATATCCGCGAAGAAGATATTCACAAGACTGCATTCAGAACAAGCTACGGCTCCTAGGAATATACAGTCATGTCTTTTGGCCTCGCTAATGCTCCACCCACGTTCTCGAGAATGATGCACTACATTTTCAACCCCTACACCAACGAATTTGTGCTTGTTTATCTGGATGACATCTTGGTAGTCTCCAAGAATGAAGAGGATCACTAAAAGCACCTCCGTCTGGTTCTCGACAGACTCCGTGAACATAAGTTGTATGCCAAGTTCTCCAAGTGTGAATTCTGGCTCGATAAGGTCTTATATCTTGGCCATATCATTTCCTGAGGGTATTTCTATCAACCCCGAGAAAGTTGAAGCCATTGTCAACTGGGAACCCCCTCAGAACATCAAGCAACTCCGAAGCTTCCTTGGTCTTGCTATCTATTGCAGAAGGTTCGTTGAGAACTTCTCAAAGATTGCAAAGCCTCTCTCCAACTTGCTGCAGAAGAATGTCAAGTACAACTGGTCAATGTGGCATTCAAAACTCTCAAAGAAAAGCTCATCTCTGCTCCAGTTCTTACTCCTCCAGATGAGTCCAAGCCCTACGAAGTATTCTGTGATGCTTCTCTTCAAGGACTTGGTGGTGTGATAATGTGGGACAAGAAGATTGTGGCATACACTTCTCGTCAATTGAAGCCAAGTGAGAAGAACTACCCCACACATGATCTCGAGCTAGCAGCTATGGCACACGCCTTGATCACGTGGAGACACCTTCTGTTGGGCAGAAAAGTCGACATCTTCACCGATCATAAGAGCTTGAAGTACATCTTCACAAAGCCAAACCTGAACCTTCGCCAGACTCGTTGGGTTGAAATGATCCAAGAGTATGATCCAAACATCGAATACACACCTGGCAAGGCCAATATCATTGCAGATGCTTTGAGCAGAAAGGCATATTGCAACAGTCTCCTTATCAAGCCGTTCCAGCCTGAGCTTTGTGAAGCATTCAGGAAGCTCAATCTCCAAGTTGTTCTGCAAGGCTTTCTTGCAAATCTTCAAGTTGCTCCTACCTTGGAAGATCAGATCCGTGAGGCCCAGCTCAGTGATGCTATGACGCAGAAAGTTAAACATGGTATTGCAAAAGGTACTCCCAAATACAAGTGCTATTGCGTTGATGAGAGAGATACCTTGTTCTTTGAGGACAGACTTGTAGTTCCCAAGGGTGATCTCAGGAAGCTCATAATGAACGAAGCACATGACTCCCTCTTCTCGATTCATCCTGGAAGTTCCAAGATGTACCAAGATGTCAAGCAATATTACTGATGGACTTGCATGAAAAGGGAGATTGCCCAATTCGTGAATGAATGTGATGTCTGCAGAAGAGTGAAGGCAGAGCATCAACGTCCAGCCGGTCTTCTCCAACCTCTTCCTATTCCCGAGTTCGACCACATTGAAATGGATTTCGTCACTGGCTTTCCCAAGTCCAAGAAGTGGAATGATTCTAGCCTTGAGGTGATTGACAAGGTTACCAAAGTATCTCACTTCCTTCCAGTCAAAGAATCCATCAATGAAGCTCAACTTGCAGAGTTGTACACTTCCAGAATTGTGTCCTTACATGGCATTCCTCAAGTTATCTCCTCAGACCGTGGAAGTTTGTTCACATCCAAGTTCCGGGACTCCTTTTAGTCTGCCATGGGCACTAAGATCTGTTTCAGCATTGCGTTTGACCCTCAGACTAGTGGTCAAGTCGAGAGAGTGAACCGGATTCTAGAAGACATGCTCAGAGCTTGTGTCATCTCTTTTGGCATGAAGTGGGAAGATTGTCTTTCGTTTGCCGATTTCTCTTACAACAACAGTTTCCAGGCAAGTGTCGGCAAACCTCCGTTTGAAATGCTCTATGGCAGAAAGTGTCGTACCCCTCTCAACTGGTCCGATACTGGTGAACGTCAACTTCTTGGCACTGAATTGATCTCAAAAGCCAAAGAAATGTGCAAAGTCATACGTGATAATCTCAAGGCCGCTCAGTCGCGTCAGAAGAGCTACTATGATGGCAAGCATCGTGATTTGGCCTTCAACATTGGTGATCATGTCTATCTCCGTGTTTCTCCTATGAAGGGCACCCAAAGATTTGGTATAAAAGGAAAGCTTGCTCCTAGATACGAGGGCCCTTTCAAGATCCTTGGCAAAAGAGGCGATCTAGCCTATCAACTTGAGCTCCCTTCCAACTACGCTAATGTTCATGATGTGTTTCATGTGTCTCAACTCCGCAAGTGCTTCAAGACACCTAAACGCACCATTCCGTTTGAGGAGATTGATCTTCAACAAGACTTGTCTTACCGAGAGCACCCCGTTGCTATATTCTCGAAGAAACCGAGCGCAAGACCCGCAACAAGTCAATCAAGTTCTTGAAAGTTAAGTGGTCACACCATACCGACCGAGAAGCTACGTGGGAATGAGAAGATCACCTTCGTTCCGAGTACCCTTCCTTCTTCCAGTCCTAGATCTCGGGACGAGATCTTTTCGTAGTAGAGGAGAGTTTGTAATGCCCCAGATGTAACACTTTCCCAATATGGCAATATATAAACTTTGGCTTCATCAATTCCATTCCGGGTTCTTCTTCTTATCGGGTTTCGTCGTTTTGTTGTGTGCGTGTGTGCATTTCATCCATGTCATGTTGTCATGTGCATTGCATTGCATTTGTGTTGTCACTTGCATCCGGTCCCACTCGTCTCTTCCCGTTGTCCGTTTCGAGTTCCGACGCTCTCACACGTTCCCGTGGCATCCCCGAGTCCTTCTTTCGTGTGTGGCCATGTAACATTTCCGTTATGGCGTGAGACTTGTCGTGCGATGTTGTTTTGGTACGTGTAGGCCGCCTGTCAAGTTTCGTCGCGTTTGGAGTTCGTCTGGTACTCCAACGGTTAACCTAGTTGGCTAAAAGAACCTCTTCTTTGAGGCCCAAGACCCCCTCCACAACAGCCTACCAACCCAGCACAACCCATCCCACCATCTCGGTCGTCGAATTGTGATCGCGTGACCGAAAACCGCTCCCCATTTGGAGTCTCCTAGCTCCTTGTGCCTATAAAAACGTCCCCCCATGTCTTTTTCGTCCAAAACCCCAATTCTACTCCACCCCGCCGCGCCAGACACGTCCGACCGCCACCGGACACGTCCAGCCGACAGCCGGACCAATCCGTGCGTGCCACCTCTCCGCCGCCGCCGTTCGGCCGCGCCGGCCCGCGCGGCCCGTCGTGGGCCCGCCGCCGCCACCGAACTGGGCCGCGTCCCCGCCGCCGGAGCACTTCTCCGCCACCAGCTCGCCGCCGCGCCGGCCAGAGGTCGTCGGACCCCGCTCCTCCGCCACCGCACCGGACCTCCGCCGCCGGCCACCAACCCCGACGGCTGCGAGCTTTCCGCCGCCGCTCTCGCGAGCCTCCGGCGAGCCGCGCCCCGGCCCCAGCAGCGCCCTTCTCCAGCAATCCCGCCGGGCCTCCAGCCGGCCCTCGCCGTCGCTGGAGGTCGAGCTCCCGTCGGAGCTCGCCGCTGGAACCGCAGCGCCGCTGCCGATCCAGCGCATCGGATCCAGATCGGGCTGAAAACCCTAACAGGTTCGGTTCCGGCGCCCGCGGACCCGCTTCGCCCGAACCGCCCCGCGACCCGCGTTGACCGATCCGGTCTGAGGTTGACCCTGTTTTCCTCTATGTCTTGTAGATTTTTTGATGTCTGATGGCTTTTTGTTATTTTCATGCCATGTTCGAGATGTGTTAACTTGGTGCATGTTTATCCAAACGAAGCAAATGATATGTCAAAATGTTCATCATGAGATGCTCTACATGTTGGTTGCTATAGCATGCATGTTAGAGTTCATATTGCCATGTTTATCTCTGTTGCAAAAGTGCAAGTGGCTGTTAGGTTTTTTAACTTGTTACGATATGCCTAGTTGAGGAGCTCGTTGCTATTGATGTGTTTGCCCCCATGTCGCATGCTCATATGTTTTGGTTTCTCCATCATGTGATCTTTGATGTGGTGCAAACAATTTTCCATGTTATTCCTTGAGATGACTTAAACATGCTCGCAAACATGCCATGATAATATTACTGTTTTAACACTTAGTGAAATTTCATTAAGTCTGGAATCTGTCATATCCAGATGCCATGTCTGCTTGATGCCCTAGGCAAATCCATGTTAGTTTTGGGGTGACCATTGATCATTCTTTGTTGTATATGTTGTTGTCTATCCATCCATGCCCTCACGTGCTCATTTGGATTGCTGTAGCATTTAATTCTTGCTCCCAAGTTGCTATAAAATATTACTATCAGGTTTTTAATGTCATGATCAAAATGTTGAAGCTTGTTGCTATTGATCAATGCCTCCTATAGAGTTGCTTCAATGGAGTTGTTTGCTGTAGTATATGTCTACTTCATGTCCATGCTTCTTGTCACCATGTTTGAGTGCTGTAGAGTGTATATTTCTTGCTCCAAAGTTGCTATGTGGGTGTTAATTTCAGCTTTGCTTTGTTTCTTGTTTCGGGTGTATCTTTTAGTCCATCGCTCCGTTTTGAGCGTGCCCTACATGAAACTTGTGTCTTTTTGCATGTAGAATCATAATATCATCTTGTTAACTTGTTTGGAGTATGTTTCCTTGATGTTTGGGTGCATCTTGCACCGTTGCCATGCTTAACTTGTTTTGCTCATATCTTCTAGACCGTAGCTCCGTTTTAAACAAACTTTATATGAAACTTGACTAGAATTTCGTGTAGATTATCACGGTGCATGTTAACTTGATGTTTAACAACTTTAACTTAAGGTTTGTTCAGTTCTGTACTAATTACAAACTATGCATATGAGGACTTACCGGATTTGTCTTAAGTAGTTTCCGGCCTCATTTAAACTTGTTGTTCTTATGTTGTTTCTCTATGCTTCCTACCTTGCCATGTTTTGCATTCTATATAGATCTGTCTTGCATCCTACTTGCTTGAGCATGTTGTCATGTTTCTTGTGTTGTTCTGGTGTGCTTCCTACTTTGACGTCTTAGGTGCATCCTAAGTGCATTTGCAGTGCATTCTAAGTGCATCATACGTGCATCCTATAGATTGTGCATTGTACCTTGTTTGATTTCTTGCCTCGTGTGTTCTTGTGTTGAGTAGAGCTGGAAGCCGAGCCCGAGTACGAGAACGAGGTTACTACCGAGGTTGAGAACGAGGAGCCGTCTTACGATCCCATCGACGACTCGATAGGCAAGATGACCTGAGCCAGATATCATTACAATCTTTGCCTATTGCTAGAAGTCTCGCTCTTTAGCTTATTGCCTCGATGCCCATGTTTGTCTGTCAGCCTCCTTTTGTAACCATGAATCTATCTAACCACCCAACCTATGCAAACCTTTGATTGGCTACGTAGGCTTCGCTCAGCCCCTCTTATAGCATTGCTAGTTTCAGGAGAAGATTCGAAGATTTTTGCTTCATGTTGAAGCTTGTTGGGATATCACACTAAATATCTATTAAATAAAATCATCTATATATTGGTAATGGGTGGAAGGCTAAGCCTCTTGCTTGGTGATTTGTTCCACTCATGCTGCCTTAGGAACCGTATAAACCGGTGTTATGTTCCTTGATTATGCGTTCCTCACACGGTTGGGGTTATGGGACCCCCTCGATAAACCGCTTAGCGCTAAGGCTTTTCCAGCAAGTCCTAACATTGGTACTCCTTTTTCCTAACAACTAAAAACTTGTCGAGGGAGTAATTAACCCCAGGATTAATTAATCAACCCCCCTGGGCCAGTGCTCGATTTGGGTGTTGGTCCAAACTAGAGCCACTTGCAGTGCCACCCAGTTCGCTGGGGTCTTCGGTTGCTGTATGTACTGCTCATCCGGTCGCGGCCTGAGACTAGATACGCGTGGCTACTGTCAGGATGTCGGCACGCCGGGAGTATTTGCTGGATTAGTCTTACCTTAGTCGGAGTATCTTGAGCACGGGATTCCGAGAATACTCGGGCCTTCCCACCTTGGAGTTGCGACTCCGCGGATCGTGGGCTTGTAATGGGCCAAGTTGGAACACCCCTGCAGGGTTTTGAACTTTCGAAAGCCGTGCCTGCGGTTTTGTGGCAGATGGGAATTTGTTAATATCCGGTTGTAGAAAACTTGACACCATGTTTAGAACACACTACCAGTGTGAGTAACCGTGACGGTCATTTTCCGAAAGGGGTTCGGAAAGTGAACACGGTGGGGTTATGTTTGACGTGCTTAGTTAGGATCACTTCATGATCACTTTGACGCTCGTGGCACTTCTCTTCTCGCTCTAGATATGTAAGCTAGTGCTAGTGCAGCTGCAACCTTTTATCTTTCTTCAGGCTTGTTCCACACCCAAGGCTTAGATAGTTGTGCTACCCGGGAACGAGATTGCTGAGTCCTCCGTGGCTCACCGTTTCTACACCACACCAGATGCAGGTACCATGGTGAACTACTCAGGTGATGAGACAGAGTTGTACTGGGAGTACGATGAAGAACGTAGTCGATACTATGTGCACTATCCCGATGATCAGTAGTGGTTTCTACTAGGGGCGATTCGGACATTGTGGTTATGTTTTTCGTATCTTTTATTTGGATCTTCGCGCGTAGTCGGGTTGTGATGTTATTTGGAAGATGATTTGCTATGTAATGTATTGTGTGACGTGGCAAGTGTAAGCCAACTATCCTTTTGCAATTTCATCCCTATTTTTACATGAGTCGTGCAAAGATACCGAACTTGAGATCATTCCAGAATGGGCTTATACTTTAAGTCGTGCCTCGACACGTAGGAGGTATAGTCCCATCCTGGGCATTACAAGTATTTATTAAGATGTGGAGATTGGCTGACGGCTTGAACCAGATGGGTGCCTGGCGGGGGAAACTCCAGCCAGCTGGTCGAAGTCTGATACTTGCGACGCTCTCTCCTACTTTGGGCTGCAGAGCGTGGTGGCACATATTAGGGTATGGTGCATGCAGAGACGCATGGTACGCTATGTACACACAGTTTTGCCCCATGTACAAAACCGTGCTGCCATCATTATCATTGCCGTCGGTTATCTCCTGGTTAGTCGGATAATTCAGTCCGACAAACAGAGAGTGTGTACCAAGGCTACTTACCAACCTCCGGTAAAAAATTCCTGAAGGCCCAGAGAAGCTGGGATCCTGCTCAAAGACATTGCAGTGACTGTGATTGTATTCCGCGAAACAACACATTCGGTACGTGCGAAAGAATGATCGTTGGCCATCGTCTGATCGAGCCAGGAACCACCTCCAACTTCCATGCCGCTTTTCTTTGAAAGGTTCTTGGATTAGGAAGGGTAGGGACACCAGGCGGCTTACAACATCATATCAAGTTGGAGTCAAATAACCCTAAAAAAAGTTGGAGTCAAATAAAAAAGGGCTCTTGATGTAGTCAATCTTAAGAACAACATGTTATGAGCATGAATATCTTTTCAGTAAATGTTCACAGTAATATAAGCAAGCCATCATGATATCATAGGAAAGTAACATACTCATGTAATAACCGTTTGTAGCAATGACTGGAGTAGGCCAGCGATACGTTCAGCCATAGAAGGAGTCGACTGCATAAATGAAGCCCTTGTGTTCAATGGCATCAGAGAACCATGGAGGATGTATGATCATGCGATGGACATGCCAATTTATCCACTTACCGGACTGACTTGTCAGATAGGCGAGACCGAGGTTGAAGAATGCAATCAACCTGAAGTCTTTATAGTTCGCAGATCACTACTAGCCCTTGTCTAAGAACATCAAGTACGAGACGTGCTACCCGTTCACCTTGCCGAGTCACTGGAGGATCAGCGCCACCTGCTAGTCTCGGAGGAGGACGATAGCGTCTTCCTCTAGATCGTGGGCACTGGCGAGGCCCACGCAGGCCGCCGCCACATCTCTGCAGTGTGCGTCAGGGGTGACGCCGCTGATGCTGACACTGCCATAATGCCGACGTATGTGTGCATGCTCACTATTACTACCCCTCGGAGGTACGTGGGCGGCGACACTGGCTACGTCATGCTGACTTGGACTCTGCCGAGCTGGGACCTTGCCGCTGATGTGGACATCGAAGACGCACGGTATTATTTGACCCCCAACAATGTGCACGGGGACTCCAAGGAGGTTCACCTGGACATCTGCATTATCAAGTTAAATGTTGATCATTAGTCTACGCTCAATGTAATCCGCTCTCTAAGCATCTGGAGACTTCCACGCACGATCTTGAACTATTGGAGTATCGCGCATGAATTAAAGTGTATCCATTTATGGTTTAGTCTAGAATCTTCCATGTATGAATTTTTACTACAGTACTGGTGAAAGACCTATGATCAACCATTTCTTACATATCCTCTGCCCCTTTGAAGTTATCCTGATTTAATGCCTCTTTCTAGGTGTATAAGGGCATGGTTAATACTTAAATAGTATAGCCAACTGTTGACTATAAGAAAGTGCCATGTCATCTGTAGCCAACATGTATAACAATGGATACTCACAAATTAATTCTTGAAGATCATTTCCTGCAAAGCACAATAAGAGTTATTTCTTCACAAGTTTTGGATGCAGGTTAAACAGTTGAATGCTTTTGTTTGCAAAAGATACTTTTTTATCTATTTCACCCGGATGTTTGTGAGCTCTAGAGATGAAATAATAACCAAACAAACCTATCGATACCCGTTACACATGAGATGACCCCCACATCCTTTGTCAAAATAAAAAACTCCCCGATCAATGCATTTCACTCTTCCGTGCAATGCACGGGCACCTTACTATAGATTAGTACGACCATAAATTGAAGTAACATTATATATACTACGATAAATGATGATTCATGTCACCTAAAATTATATCATTGAAAACTATGTTCAAATACGAATCCAACGATATTGTTTTTCTTGACATGCACTAACATTTTGTCAGTTAAATCTTTAGTCAAATTCAATGGGGGATAAACCACGACCGATGTAGTAGTACTAGTGTAGAGGGCGGCGCTGCTTGGGAGTCTCACCCCGCTCCTGGCACGGCAGTAAAGCCGTCATATCACGAAACCCAACCACTCCCAGCAATAAGTGGCCTGGTATAAATAAACGGACATCCCTCCGTCTTTTTTGCACTTCATCTCTCTGCATTTACTTTCTCCGGTTCATCTCACACACTCGATCCCTAGCTACTACTCCTAGTATCCCTAGCTATTAGTCCAAGGGCCAGTTCTTTTGGTGGCTTCCCTAGGTTTTCCCATAAGACTAGTCACAGTGGAGAGTAACATTAATGTGCCTCACTCATTTATTTGGGCTTCTAAATTAGTACTACTAGTAGTACCTCTATCCTGGTTTATTCCTCACCATTGTAAATTGTGCTAAATTTTGACCAAAGATTTAACTGATAAAATGTTAGTGTATGTGGCATGCACTAACATTTCATTAGTTAAATTTATGATCAAAATTTGACATAGATTACAATGGGGACCAATAAACCAGGACGGAGGTAATAGTAGTTATGGGATTACTAATATAGAAGCCTAAAAGACCTGGCCCCTGGTACTCCTACTAGTAGTACTCCCTCCGTCTAGGTGTGTAAGTCACCTAAGGTGGAGCAGCGTGACCTAGGTGGCTGCGGATTGGAAGATGCCAAAGAATCAGACCGAAAATTCGTCCAATCACCGCGCCACTTTTTCCTCCTAAAGCAAACGGAGATTAGCAATGAATCCGTAATTAATAGGGCTACCGTTTCAGCCAACCCATGCAGGGCCATTGACATGCATGCAAACTGGGCTCAATCCCTCCCCTAATCAACATGTTCCTTCTCTACATGCATAGGTCGCTCATTCTCTCCCGCATTAACTTCCTCCTCCGCGTGGTTCAGCCAAAAAAATTGCTCGCTGATGAACGAGGCAGTGAGGGGAACGAGGACGAAATTTGATACATTGTGCCTAAGTGTTTTGGGAATATCTGATTTTCGCAAGGTGACTTACACACCTAGACGGAGGGAGTAGTAGTCAAGTTGGAATTCCAATTGCATGGCACAACTTGTTAGGCAAAAAATTCGATACAGGGTGTAGGAAGCGGTTTGGGAATTTGCATGCCTCTCCAACGAGTGAGATACTCCGTACAAAGTACGATAGAGAAATAACCACATAGAAGGAAGCTAAAAGTAAAAAATCAAACGAGCATTTTTGCATTTGTTTTGCATTGAATCGTTTCACAAGCTTGACTAGTGCTATTTTTCTACTTTTACAAAAACGGCATCGTAGTGTTAAAACGTGCATTTGCATGTACATAAGTAATAGTAGTACTCCCTCGGTCTAGGTGTATAAGTCTTCCCTCTTTCTTGGTCACGGTGCACAACCAAAGATGACTTATTGACCTGGACCAAGGGAGTAGCACAGTCTGCAAGCATATATAGAGAGAGACGTGTAGTGCAATAGTATATAGTAAAGTTTGTGCTATATGCAGGTACTTACAAAAGGCGTATGAATACACAATGTTTCCAAACTTTCCCTTTTACATACTTAATTAAGGACGCTAATAATTTCTGAACGTTCGGGATTTATCATTTGCTTCCCAAAACTAATGAGATCGCCTTACGAAACAAAAAATATACTCCTACTAATGAGCACACTGATTGGCGGCTTGCCGACAGGCGAGTGCGATCTCACTGTTGTGGAGATCCGGCGACAACAGGTACTCCTCCTGGCTGGAAGCGTGCACCCGGTCCACGTACCGCCAAGCGTAGATGTGGTGCTTGGACCCGATTGCACTCAGGGCTTTGCCACGGGCATCCTCCTCCACCCTCACGGCCCTCGCACGAGCCTTCTGCCAAAGAGCCAATTGCCTGACTCTCTCGGACTCGACACAGGCCTCCCAGGCAGCTTGTCCCGCGGCGCGCTTCTCTTCCTCAGCCTTCTTCTCCGCGTCTATTTTGCCACGCTCTGCTGGGGGCAAAGCCTCCCACAAGGCGACATCCATTTCTTTCCAAAGCTCCTCAAGGCTGGGGTGGCTCGGCGGGCAGCGCGACATTCTCCTCATAGCGGGGAGCCGACGCGTCCTCCGACGCGCATGCTGGCAAGATTGGGAATGCCAATGCGTCCACCTCGACGCGTCCCGGTGAGGAGCAGAACACCGACGCGTCCTCCTCGACTAGTGGCGGCGAGGAGGGGAACGCCGACGCGTCCACCTCGACGTGTCGCGGCGAGGAGCGGAACGCCGACGCGTCCTCCTCGACTAGTGGCAGCGAGGAACAGAACGGCAACGCGTGACCGTCCGCGTGGTGCAGCAAGGGGCACCTAGGGCTTGGGAGGGGCGATGCCATGGTGGTCGCGTGGGAGGGAGGGGGAGGATATCGCGATGAATGTGAGTGTTCTTCCGAATGTCGTGGGAGGCGCAGTATTTATAGCGAGCAATGGCACACCTACGTAAGATATGGACTGAGTTGCACTGACTTAACTGCAAGTCTAGTTGTGTCACTGACATGTGGGCCAGACCCCTTTTGGGCCCATATGACAGTGACCCATTGCACCTGAAGTTAAGTAGCTGAAGCAGCGTCCCAGGTGGAGTGGTGGGACCATCGGAGGGAGAAGGAGAGTCTCGCAGGCATATTGTTTCCAAACATGGAGAGGAAAACATTTGGAGACCAACGGGCTTCCTGCAGGTATAGGGAACGGTGCATAAAGTCTTATCTTGCATGTCGGGCTAGGTATAGTCTCAAGTCATTAAAAACATACACGCCCACACATGCCGGGCTAGGTGCACTAAATTATTGCATGCGATGGTTAAGGCTGGCCATAATGGTGGCATCTTAGCTGGTACTTCTTCCGATCCTTTATACTCTGCGCATAACTTTTTTCGTTTTTTTCCGAAGTGCTCTGCACGATCCCCTTGAGTAGCGCACCTATCCCAGCCTGCCCCTGCCTTTCCGCTTCACTAGCAATTAATCTCCTCAATTGGCGCAACTTCCTAGTTTGCATGCAGAGACATAAGCGGAGGAGAGAGAGATTACGTGTGACATGCATGGAGGGATTCGAGGCGACTAGTACTCTAATCCACGCAAAAGCAGGGGCAAACTTGTCCAGAAAATTTCGAACGGGCCTCTCCTTTTTTAGCATCAGAACAAACGCAAGCGCTCATATACACACGCATACACTCATCCCTACGAACGCACACACGCACACCCTACCCCTATGAGCACCTCCGAGAGATTGGTATGCGAGTTAAAACAGAGGGAGTATCGTGCACACGAGAATAGGAAACAAGCCGACATGGCGTGCGAAGTGGACGAGGGTCATGGGAGGCGCGACGATTGACGGAATTAATTGAAGTTACACACAAGCCGGCATGGCGTGCGAACAGGAAGAAGATATACCGTCAGGCCTACGATATGGGTCTAGTAGACATGACATCTAGTGGGTCCCGCATAGTTCTCGAGAACTCTTTGGGGGCTTGCAGCCGTTTATCCACCAGGCAAGCCAGCAACCCCACGCCGTTCGCATGTCCTACTCGTCCCCATCTTCTACTAGTACAGTACCTTACAACGGTTCGCTCCCAGTCGTCCCGTCAATCCTAGCCCTCCTCCCAAATGCATATCGTTCCAAATCTCCATGATCCGCAATGAGTACAAGGTTAGAACCATCACCGGCGATGAGTTTGACGTCATCTACGCCGGTTCTTCCGCAACGGTGAAAGAATGTCTTACTCTCTTCGAGCGCATGTTCGGAAACTAAAATGATGAGTGGGTCGCTGGGCTAGATGTTGAGTATACCACAGTCCTGGGAAGCGAGAAGATACTAAAGGAGGCAGAGAAGAAGAAACCTGCCATGATCCAGGTTTGCGTGCATGACTTATGCTTGGTCTACCACAGATGCCATGCCGACGTTGAGTGTGAGGAATTAAAGAACTTCCTCAAGGGTGGCCGAGTCAAATTCTTTACTGTAGACTTTAGGAACGACAAGGAAATCCTGGGTCGGATAGGTCTCGTTGTAAGCTAGCCCTTCGATCTCCAGAAGGAGAGCCTTGTGTCCTCCTCTCAGCCTTCAATGCTAACCCTGGCAGCGGCCATGATTGATTGTTTGTACGCTAAACTGAAGAAACATCACCACGAGTTTCATCATGCATGGGAGTCGAAGACATTAGATGAAGATCACATCCTGTACGCAGCAATGGATGCCTACCTTTGATTAAATATCTACAAGGGTTGGATGAAGAAGCAGAGGTCAGTGTCCGGTTCAAGCAAAGAAGCATCGGCGAAGAGGAAGAGGAAGAGGGACGAGGATGAAATCGAGGACGTGGACTCGGACTTCGAGTAGGTGGCAGTGTCATCGCTTATGCCGGTTCTACTGAAGTGTCAAGTGGACTAGTTGCTTAGTTCATTTCAAGGGTGTGTTGTGCTGAGGCCCCAGCAGAACTATGTTTATGTTCTTTCTCGTTATTTGTACTCTTTAGTACGTATAGTAGTACTAGTACTATGTCTTACTACTATTCTTCTTGCAGTTGGTACTACTGCTCGTATCTTCGTGTTCCAAATGTAGTTAATACGTTCGTACTAGTAGTATAATCTAGGTCAGTCGATTTGTGAAAGAAGTTCGACGGAGTGAAGGAAGAAGACAGCAAGGTGCCCATGATCTATCTTATGAGTGTTGGGTGTGCAATGCAATTCGCCGAAAAAAAGTGGATCGTGCCCGGGGTTAAACAGAAGGCGGGGGGTGGGGGAGCATGGCGGTGGCCGGCGGTTCAGTGGAGGGCGCGGCGGCGGCGCCAGGCGGTTAGGCGTGTGGCGGGCTGAGAAGATGAACCGTGCATCTATTTCGGAGGTTGAAGAAGCCCTTTTAGCCATCCATATTGCATCAAACGGCTCACAAAAGTTGACTGACCAAATTCCTCCTTCAGATTGCAGGATGCACGTGGCATTCAAGGTCTCGAAGGTAGATCCCGCGTCCGCACCCGGTTTGCGGGCTCGACGCGCGCGCGATCGCCTTACGCTGCGACAGCCACTAGGCGTGCTTCCTCCGCGCGGGCGAAGACGACAATGACACGATAGTTCCTCCTCGCCAGCATGCTGGAGCACGCGCTCGTCCTCCTCTTCGTACACTGCGTGCATAGACACGGCTCCACCAGTTGTTCGCCTGCTTGGCAGGTCGGCGGCATCTTGAGGAGGGACTGCAGACGACGTGAGCGGGCGAGCCTTCGGCTTTGCGGCGACACAGCGGTGATGGGCGAGAAATTGTTGGCCGGAGCAGGCGGACGCCGGCATGCGCAACGGCGGTCGCGGCATATTGATGAGTGTGCGTATGGGAGCTTAGTTTAGTTTTATATAGGGTTGGTCAAACTTAAAAGAAAATTGTACTAGTACAAGTAAACATTAGACTTAGGCAGCACTTTTATTAGTTACCACAACCACAATACAGAATCCTGTGCAAGCGCGTGAACCGCGGCCGCGCGGTCGATCGAACGGTGCGTCGCCGTGTCGTGCTCGAAGGACTACCGAACGTTTTTGTGTGTGTGAAAACAATCCCCGAATATTACTCAACTTTTTTTTCCGGGAAAAGTTCTTGATGCTACAATATTTCCATATATTTGAATTTAGCTCCAGTTCCTGTTTTGTTGGATTTGGACGTTTTAGGTGCGCCCTGGTTTTTTTTATACTGATTTTTTTTGTGTGTGACAGAGAGAGAACGTGTGTATGTGTCCATATGTGTGTTGTGGTGGAAGGGCAATGTGGAGACGGTGTGCGTGTGGTAGACAGATGTGAATGTGCAAATGATCATGCATGAGTGAGACATAGACAGATGCCGATACATTGTGTATACATGAGAGAACGGTATTCCGTTTTACTTGTGTGTGTGTCTGTGAGGAGCATCCGTAAGACAACAACCATCTCTCTCAATTCGTCCGTCCCTCGCACGATCGCATGTAACACATGCATCAACACGCACATTTTGACACCCTCACCTGGCCCTTGCCCACCTCAAGGCCCGCACATCGCTCTCTATCTGGCACGCACAATCTCTTCGTGAATACCCTGTTTAGCAAGTAGTTTCCGTCACATACACACACATTTCTCTCCTTATGTTTGTTTTCTCTCAATATCTGATACACACACAGCACACATCACACACACGCCCCCTCCCCTGAGCACACAATTCATCCCAATCCAAGGTTATATGCTGACCACTCTCGCTTGTGCTTCTCTGCACCCTAGCATGCACAACACCTCAATCTTCAAATAGGGCATCGAGGAGATCGAAGACGGTGACCACACTGCGCTAGAGAATGCGAGGCCATTTGGAAGTGACATGATGTGACGAGGGATGACTAACTCCTCCCCCACCCTCTCTCTCTCTCGCACCAAATTACCAATCCCTCTCTCCGCGCACCAATTTATCAATCCCTCAACCCACGAGACCCTTCCACTCTCGTCCATGTTCTTCCAGCTCTATCATCAAACCTGTTGTCTCTTCTCCTTCCACATGTACAGAATCCGGATGCACACGCATATCACGTATATTACATGTTTCCATCTTTCTCACAGACCTAACTTCTTCCTCTCTCTTTCTCTCTCTAGCTATCTCCCTCTCTCTGTTTCGTTAGGTTTGTATCCTAGTCTCTCGTCCACATACATACAATCTTTTCCGCCCTATCTGCTCCATCTTCGCAAGCTCTCTCTACACGTTTCATTCACACATTGGGATATGTTCAAAATGTTGCTTTTATAATGGCTAATGTAGAGTTATTGTTGGTTTTGTTGCATCTTGTAGCGACCACAATCCGAATGGACTGAAGTCTCTGTGTTCCGTGTCATCCGTGGATCGGTATGCTGACACACACAGTACTCAATGATTTATAACAGAGGTAAATTACATGTATGAAGTAACTTAAATACTATTACCTCAATCGATCATAGCGGAAGCAACAAAGGTTGTGGATTCCCATCAACACCAACAGCAAAGTTGAGTGTAGAAATCGTAACCCTAACGTATCACTTACTCGTCGTAAGATAATCCTGCAACATGAGACGTTGCAGCCATGTAGGTCAGTACATTGAATGTACTGGCAAATTCACACTGTAATGATAATGATGAACAAAACCTACAACTACATGCATATTTGGCTGGTGGAGGCTGTATGGTTGTTTTGCATAAAGCTGATTTTTCCCTACCACGAAGGAATGCATATTATTTAACTACTTTGTTAAATTTAAATCATGAACAATTGAGGATGGTTCCTCCATTTCAATCCCCAAATTAAAGTCATCTTTAACCCAACAAAATTAAATTATAGAGTGATGAGATCAACAAATAATCCACTTCTAGATACTCAAAGATGTCCATAACCGGGGACACGGCTACTCATGAATATTTTGTACACTCTGCAGAGGTTTGTGCACTTTTCCCCACAAGACTCGATCTCCTCCGTTTGATTTCTCGCACTGCATGATGTTTGAGAAACGGATGACCGAGACACAGTCTTTCCGAAGAGGTCCCCTTAACCAGATAGATAGGCCGTACCACCTACAATCCCTCTACATTTGCTAGCCCATCATGGAAAGGTTTCCCACAACTTAATCAAATATGCCAAAGCCCATATTGGCATGTGGCTGCACATGGAAGTTTCTAGGCATGAAAATATTATATGATCCCTTTGAGCCTGGGTGGCATTCCAATAGGATAATCACACGGAACCCCGAGATTTCCTAGGACAACACTGGCATCACCAGGTGTCCGGGCAAGTCCACTGGTTCACTCCCAGGGTGCCCCAACCAATCCACCCAGATGTGTATTCAAGTAGCCACCTTAAGTTGAACCATTAATTAACAACTCACATCTGTCATGGATTTCACTCAAACCCAAACCACGTCTACGAGCATAGCATGGCCTAAAAGCAAATGTAGAAGTGACTCCCAAAGGTTTGAATGTAATGCAGGTAATAGGTACTACCTCAATCTACTTCCCAGTCCCACAAGTTAATTGATCCTACTCATGCAATGTGTTTGAGGATATAACTAATGCAATGAAAACTTGGTATTGGAAAGTATGATTAAAGTGTGAACTTGCCTGCAATGTTGATGAAGATGATTCGCACTCAAAACTCTTGATAGATCTACTCGTCACACTCCGGTCAATCTATAGTAAGCAAGCAATAGTAACCACACATAAGCAATCAATCAGCAAATCAGAAAGAACGAAGAAAGCACTTCGGAAAACTTCAAAAACAAACGAATGACTCTTGAAACAAAACCAATTTCTAACTGTACCAAAATTATGTGAATTTGGCCTTATCAAAAAGTTTAGGTCAAGAGCTTCGATTTGCAAAAAGAATCAACTAAAACGGAGTTACGAAACTCAAGTTATGATCAAACGAAGTTCAAGTCTAAAACTAGTTGAATTCAAATTTTAAAACTTTCAAAAACATGTTTAAGTTGTATTACTGGAAAGAGGGGATCGTAACGAAGACGTGGGCGTTGGTTTCGTTGGATTTGGACCAACGAGTAAAAAGTTACGAAGGTTTTAAGTTTAGGGACTAAACTGAAAATAAAACAGCTACAAAAAGGTCCCTGGACACGTGCCAAGAAACTACATGCTGAAACCGTTCGCTGCGAGGGCTAACCGGCGAATGTTCACTAATTAGGGAAAATCGATTTGAAAAGAGGAAAAAAACAAAGGCCGATCTAGGGCGTTAGATCCAGATCGGACGTCGAGGGGGCGGCAGCGGCGGTTGCCACGTCGGCGGCGAGGGGCAGACGGCGGCAGCGGCGAGGGCGTCAACGGAGCGGCGGCTCCGATGGCTCTCTGGCTCGGGCGAAGGCACAGGAAGGGGCGGCGCTGCGCGGCGGTGGCGATGGCGGGGTCGGGGAAGATCGACAGCGATGCGGGCGGCGGCTATAGAGCACTTCGGCGGCGGCGGTGGTGAGATGCGACGGCGGTTGTGCAGAGCGGCGGCGACGCGATGCGGAGAGGAATAACAGCGGGGCGGCGATGCTATATAAAAGCGGAGGGGGAGCAGCTTGCGGGAGGGGGCAAGGGAGAGGCATGGCGTGCAAGGCACGGACGCCGAGACCGGTGGCGGCGGCGGCGCTGCCGTGCGGGAGGTGGAGTTCCGACGGGGACGACGGGGATGGGCATCGCGCTGGGCTGGGCCGTGGCCTGGCAGCGGCTGGTCCTGCCCAGATCGGCTGAGAAGAACTTTTTTTTATAAACATTTTTTTAACAGACATGGAAACGAATAAAAGCAAAATAAATAAAAATATTCTATAGGCATATAATATATCAAAATTTGCAGAAAAATCAATCCTACAAGATGGACATTTTCCTACTCCCAAATAAAATCCTCACAAAATCTAACAAATCAAAAGGTGCTAATGGTGCAATTAAAAACCAATAAAATCATTCTTAAATACCAAAAGAATTCAAATTTATTTCTCTCCAGTTTTCTGCTGTAGGGAATCATGTTACCCTATTTTCCATGTAATTTACCTTTGGAGAAAAAATATTTCGAATAAAACCCAAATAACTCAATACTTGAAATTGAGTTGCAGAAACTTCCAACTCATATTTCCTATAATTTGAAGAAGTCATTTTATCTTCTCTCGGGAAAATCATTGAGTTGCTTAAAGTTTCTGAATTGAAAACATTTCGAGGATGAAATTCAAAAATCCTTTCAAAGCCCTTTATCATTTAAAATGAATGGAAGAAGTCATATCATCTTCACTCCAGGGTTTTGTGTTTTGAAAAGAATTTGAATTCCCAGAGATCAAAAACAAAGTGAAAGTTTTGGGAAAGTCATTTTATTCCCTCTCATTTAACTATCAAAAGTTTCGAATTTCACTCAATTTCACTCATAAAATTTTGGGATGTTACAAACCTACCACACATAAAATGAATCTCGTCCTCGAGATTCGGAGAGGCTAGCAAGAAATAGGTTAGGGTTTGGGGGTCTTCTAGCAAATCCATTGATTGTATGGTCAGGGGTGCTACCACACTTAGTAACATGGATATGGTTCCATCAAAACTCAGGTACTCCATCCTTTGGGTTGACGGCGTCGGTCTTCTCAAATCTTCAAGATATTCCCTTCTCTGGGGCTCTTCCAGTAGTGGAAAATCTTCGTCCTCAATCCTCGTATCCTTTCATCTTAATAAGGTTCCTTCAGGGCTGGTTCTTCTTAACTGACAAGTCTGGCGCCAATACTAAACAAATATCGATCTCTCATGGTGGTCATTAACCAAATTAATTGGGTCCCTACAGAAAACGGGTCTGGGCTTCATCCTCACCGTATAACCTACGGTTGGCAACAGCATGCCGTGTACAAGGAAAAAAAATTATATACCATTCTAAGGTTTAAACAAAGTTTTGACAGCGCCGTCTCTCAACTATAGGTAAGTCACTCAGATTTACCATCCCGTATAACAAAGGCGAACAATAAGAGTAAGTCGGTATGGTGATCAATCCATCAAGCACCCAAATTATTACCTTGTTTATGGTTTAGTGAATCTCGCATTCTAACACTCGGTCATCCTCACAAGCATTGCAGAATTTCATCTTGCTGACGAAATGAGTTCGTACATATCCATTTATTCTGCAAGCTAAACAACCATCTATCGTTTCTTCACAACCCACGAGTTTTGCGTAAACACCTATAGGATTGCTTGTCGACAAAGTCGTAACTTCTTCCAGGGGTTTTCCTTTCGCAAGGTTGTGCTTACTTCCTTGATAGGTCCTGGGGCTTGTGGGTTATGGCTCATCTCATCACTAGCAACACTTGGTCTCATCATCAGGTTGCAACTGATCATTTTTTTCCAACATCCCACTTCCTAGTATTCTCAAATCCATCCAATTATCCCTTACTTCTCTTGGTTCAAATTTGAGGGTGATTACTCACACTCATCCTTGGGCCAACCATTTCATGTATGACGTAACTAACCACTAGCTAGTGTATTCGGGTAACAGTGTTGGATTCTACCACCCTTAAAATGAATAACACTAGTTTCTTCAAGATCTCCTTCCATGCATCATGTCTTCACTCATCCCTATAGAGTAACAACTCATAAAATCCAAAATCAATACTAGGCTGCTAACTTCACCGATTCTCAACTTACTACAGTTTACTGCATTTCCATTGCATGCTTCAACTCCAATACTTAGCACAAAACTCCTTCTTCTTAGTACAATCCATAGCAAAATGCACTGCTTTACTACAGCAGATACACATGACTATAGACAAGTCTCGTGGTTCCCTTGTGATTATGTAGCCTCCTTAGGTCCTCGGCTAAAGGGTCCACATCAGAACTTGTATATCCATGACTCAATCCTTGGGGTCACTATAGTTCCATACTCCAGCCTTGCACCCTCTTAAGAATCCAATTGTACTTCTTTCCTTCATACTCTTGGGGTATGCCTCATATCAAGAAATAAAAAACTACAATTTATTTGTGCAAACTCTACTCTTTGGAGCAACACTTTCCTTTCTTATTGGTCCGGGGTTCACACAATAAGGTATCGCCCTAAACAAAACGCACTGGTTCATCCGTAATCCTTATTCTCCTCATATCAAATCTCTTATTATATCCTGAACCATTATTCATTACTCAATTACAAAGGTGCTTCACTACAAATGTTGACATCCACATAGTTGGGTATGGTCAAACATTCCTTCTATCTTTATTCCTTTGTCTTAGCTAAGGACGCTTCAGTCCCAAGGGAATTGGACAACGTGATTCTTAAAATCATCAATCTTTTGCTTCATACTATTGGCTGTGTGCTTCATCCCCACCATCTCTGGATGCATCATACTCAAGCATCCCTGGGTATAACGAAGTCTTGATTTGAGTATTTCTCCAATTTGACGTATGGCCTCCATAGCAGCTTCACGAACAGAATTGAAGAACGTTGTTCGTGGTACTCGGGAGACGAAAAAGCATTGACCCATAGTTTTTGGGCAAACTCCTTTCACACAATGGACGTGTACCTCCACGTACCAAAGTTCAAACCCATTCTCCATGAAGGGATAACCCTTGTAAACTGCATCTCCTTCCAGGTGAATATGCTTCATCATGTCGTTCAGGATTTTTGGGTAATCTTGATCGCTAGTCAGGGTCATGATTGTTTCCGGGCCTTTGAGAAAAGACTCGTAAAGGGTTGTCATCTGTAGGCATAAGACAGAAAAGGGGTTCTCAGGAAAACATACGGACATCCTTGGGTAAAATGGGGTCTTTTGTCCGAGAAAGGTTTGGGGTCAACTGACCCATGGGTCTAGGTTTTGGTCTGGGTGAGATAGTAAGAGAGGCATTCACAATCATCCAACAACTCATAACATTTCCTTCTTAGCTCTCAATATATCAACTCCTATTGCTTCACAAACTATTACAATGTTATTTCCATACTCAACTCAACATTGTAAAAGGGTGTTCCACTTTTACTTACATGCTTCTTTCTAATTTCTAGATCTCAACTACTCTGATCATCCTTCCTGCGGTCTGAAACTTCTCTGGCAAAATGCTCTACTTCCTTTTAGTGTAACTAGTGTCATAAGAAAGATCTAAGGGCTTCATGGTGACATTCCATTATTCACTGGTTTCTTCGCTTCCTGGTTGGGCAGTTGCTAGCATAATGACCTAAATCCTTGCACCGGTAACAAGTGATGTGACTAAGGTCCTTTTCCGCAAAAATTGGGTTCTTCTGGGGACACATGCTCTTTCTCTTCCTCGACTTCTTCGTTCCTATCAATTCTTTTAACTTTTGTGGATCAAACTCCACCTCTTCTGTCGGGAAGTCTCCCAGATACTCTTGACTTTCCCTCGTGCATTGCTGTGAAAGATGTCCTTTCTCTCCACATGAGTAGCAAGCACGGGAGTAATATATGTTTAGGCCTTCTCCATCAGGGTCATAAACATCTTCCTCCATCGTGGAATCCTTTAAGGTTTCCTTGAGGGCTTCTTCCATTGCTTCTTTCTTCTGCTGGACAGTTCGTTGCACCATGGGGTAAATGTGACACTGATCTGGGTAGTGGGTAGTCCCTTCGCACAAGAAACAAGTAATCTGCCTAGTTGGGCATTCTTCAGCTACGTGACTTCCTTCACAATTAGGGCATACATCCTTATGCTCCTCCTGGGTGTGTCCTATTTCTCCACAAATCTTGCAGGCACAACGTTTCTTCTTCGGGTTGTCACCACGCTCTTGGATGAGACGGGATTTTAACAGGGTCTTCTTGAATTCCTCCCATCTTTCTGCTCCACTACATCCTTGTAGGCCGTGATGCATTTTCCACCATGTGGCAGCACTTTTTGTAAAGTGCTGGAGAGCGTATTGAACCTCATACTTCCTTTCTACCAAATTCTTCCCGAAGTGATCATCCATGTTTTGTATCCATAACTCTGCCTCCGGCTGGGTCATTGGTGCAGAGATTTCAAGTCTATTTTCTTTTATCCTCTATTGGGTACATGGGTTTTGGGTGAGATAAGAGAGATGGAGAGAGAGATACACTCAATACAGACAATAGTTTTGAAAAGACGGGTTTTATATTGTGGCCGTTGGAAAACATCAAACAAATGACGGCTCACAATCGTCGCATCTAACGTAAGTACATAACAGGGGGTTTGGTCTTCTAAAGATTCACATCTCCTCAAGGTTGTCAACTCTTCAAACCTTCGGAGTATCCATTGTTGTAGCTTCAATACTTCCACTATATGGTAAAATCCTCTTTACTCCGAAGTGGTCCAAATGGTAAAGGGTATTGCCCAACTATTTAAGGTCAAAGGGAAGATTTGACAAAGCTCAGAAAAGAAGAGAGATAAGAATCTTTTTGAGAAGAAAGTTTTAGAGAAATCCTTTCCTATGGGCTTGCTAGTTTCTAGGGTCACGTCCTATAGTCAACATGTGCTCTGATACCATCTTGTAGCGACCACGATCCGAATGGACCGAAGTCTCTGTGTTGTGTGTCATCCCTGGATCGGTATGCTGACACACACAGTACTCGAGGATTTATAACAGAGGTAAATCACATGTATGAAGTAAATTAAATACTATTACCTCAATCGATCATAGCGGAAGCAACAAAGGTTGTGGATTCCCATCAACACCAACGGCAAAGTTGAGTGTAGAAATCGTAACCCTAACGTATCACTTACTCGTCGTAAGATAATCCTGCAACATGAGACGTTGCAGCCATGTAGGTAAGTACATTGAATGTACTGGCAAATTCACACTGTAATGATAATGATGAACAAAACCTACAACTACATGCATATTTGGCTGGTGGAGGCTGTATGGCTGTTTTTGCATAAAGCTGATTTTTTCCCTACCACGAAGGAATGCATATTATTTAACTACTTTGTTAAATTTAAATCATGAACAATTGAGGATGGTTCCTCCATCTCAATCCCCAAATTAAAGTCATCTTTAACACAACAAAATTAAATTATAGATTGATGAGATCAACAAATAATCCACTTCTAGATACTCAAAGATGTCCATAACCGGGGACACGGCTACTCATGAATAGTTTGTACACTCTGCAGAGGTTTGTGCACTTTTCTCACACAAGACTCGATCTCCTTCGTTTGATTTCTCGCACTGCATGATGTTTGAGAAACAGATGACCGAGACACAGTCTTTCCGAAGAGGTCCCCTTAACCAGATAGATAGGCCGTACCACCTACAATCCCCCTACATCTGCTAGCCCATCATGGAAAGGTTTCCCACAACTTACTCAACTATGCCAGAGCCCATATTGGCATGTGGCCGCATATGGAAGTTTCTAGGCATGAAAATATTATATGATCCCTTTGAGCCTGGGTGGCATTCCAATAGGACAATCACACGGAACCCCGAGATTTCCTAGGACAACACTGGCATCACCAGGTGTCCGGGCAAGTCCACTGGTTCACTCCCAGGGTGCCCCAACCAATCCACCCAGATGTCTATTCAAGTAGCCACCTTAAGTTGAACCATTAATTAAGAACTCACATCTGTCAAACCCAAACCACGTCTACGAGCATAGCATGGCCTAACAGCAAACGTAGAAGTGACTCCCAAAGGTTTGAATGTAATGCAGGTAATAGGTACTACCTCAATCTACTTCCCAGTCCCACAAGTTAATTGATCCTACTCATGCAATGTGTTTGAGGATATAACTAATGCAATGAAAACTGGGCATTAGAAAGTATGATCAAAGTGTGAACTCGCCTGCAATGTTGATGAAGATGATTCGCACTCAATACTCTTGATAGATCTTCTCGTCACATTTCGGTCAATCTATCGTAAGCAAGCAATAGTAACCACACATAAGCAATCACTCAGCAAATCAGAAAGAACGAAGAAAGCACTTCGGAAAACTTCGAAAACAAATGAATGAATCTTGAAACAGAACCAATTTCTAACAGTACCAAAATTATGTGAATTTGGCCTTATTAGAAAGTTTAGGTTAAGAGCTTCGATTTGTAAAAAGAATCAACTAAAACGGAGTTACAAAACTCAAGTTATGATCAAACGAAGTTCAAATCTATAACTAGTTGAACACAAATTTTAAAACTTTCAAAAACATGTTTAAGTTGTATTACTGGAAAGAGGGGATCGTAACGAAGACGTGGGCGTTGGTTTTGTTGGATTTGGACCAACGAGTAAAAAGTTACGAAGGTTTTAAGTTTAGGGACTAAACTGAAAATAAAACAGCTACAAAAAGGTCCCTGGACACGTGGCAAATAACTACAGTCTGAAACCGTTTGCTGTGAGGGCTAACCGGCGAACGTTCACTAATTAGGGAAAATCGATTTGAAAAGAGGAAAAAAACAAAGGCCGATCTGGGGCGTCAGATCCAGATCGGACAGCGAGGGGGCGGCAGCGGCGGTTACTACGTCGGCGGCGAGGGGCAGATGGCGGCGGCGGCTCGGGCGTCAACGGAGCAGCGGCTCCGGTGGCTCTCTGGCTCGGGCGAAGGCACGAGAAGGGGCGCCGCTGCGTGGCGGTGTCGATGGCGGGGTCGGGGAAGGTCGACGGCGATGCGGGCGGCGGCTGCAGAGCACTTCGGCGGCGGTGGTGGTGAGATGCGACGGCGGTTGTGCAGAGCGGCGGCAACGCGATGCGGAGAGGAAAAACAGCGGGGCGGCGGCGCTATATATAGGCGGAGGGGGCAAGGGAGAGGCGTGGCGTGCAAGGCACGGACGCCGAGGTCGGTGGCGGCGGCGCTGCCGTGCGGGAGGTGGAGTCCCGACGGGGACGACGGGGATGGGCGTCGCGCTGGGCTGGGCCGTGGCCTGGCAGCGGCTGGGCCGGCCAAGTTCGGCTGAGAAGAACTTTTTTTATATAAACATTTTTTTAACAGACATGGAAACGAATAAAAGAAAAATAAATAAAAATATTCTATAGGCATATAATATATCAAAATTTGCAGAAAAATAAATCCTACAAGATGGACATTTTCCTACTGCCAAATAAAATCCTCACAAAATCTAATAAATCAAAAGGTGCTACTGGTGCAATTAAAAACCAATAAAAATCATTCTTTAAATACCAAAAGAATTCAAATTTATTTCTCTCCAGTTTTCTGCTGTAGGGAATCATGTTACCCTATTTTCCATGTATTTTACCTTTGGAGAAAAAATAATTCAAATAAAACGCAAATAACTCAATATTTGAAATTGAGTTGCAGAAACTTCCAACTCATATTTCCTATAATTTGAAGAAGTCATTTTATCTTCTCTTGGGAAAATCATTGAGTTGCTTAAAGTTTCTGAATTGAAAAGATTTCGAGGATGAAATGCAAAAATCCTTTCAAAGCCATTTATCATTTAAAATGAATGGAAGAAGTCATATTATCTTCACTCTAGGGTTTTGTGTCTTGAAAAGAATTTGAATTCCGAGAGATCAAAAACAAAGTGAAAGTTTTGGGAAAGTCATTTTATTCCCTCTCATTTAACTTTCCAAAGTTTCGAATTTCACTCAATTTCACTCAGCACATCAAACAGCAATCAAATCTATCTATTTTGTATGATATTCCAAAATCTAGAATTTTGGGATGTTACACATCCTACAAAGTAATAAAAATGAAATGCATTTTGATTGTCATTTGACTGGGATTATGTGAGTTTGAGCATGTTGTGAACTACTCCCTCCATTTTTATTTAGTTCGCGTATTAGCTTTGGTCAAAGTAAAGCTTTGTAAACTTTGACAAAGTTTATAAACAAAGATATGAACATATACAATAATCAATCAATACCATTAGATTCGTTATTAAATGTACTTTCACGTCATCTAGATTTGTTATGGTAAATGTTTATATATTTTTCTATAAACTTGGTCAAACTTTACAAAGTTTGACTTCACTCAAACCTAATATGTAGAGTAAATACAAACGGAGGGAGTACTATAGACCTCGTATAAATCTTGGAATTCTACAATGATTGTAACTATTGAATTGTATAGACCATTACATTCGAAGTCAGTAGCCTAATATATTTATTTCACAATTTCAACAAATGATTAATTCACTACATACTAGGAAAACAAATGTGTACACCCTCCGTTTTTATTTATGTCTGCGTATTAGCATTGGTCAAAGTCAAGTTTTGTAAACTCTTAGAAAGTTTAAAACAAAAAATATTAACATATACAATAACAAATAAATACCACTAGATTCATCATTGAATGTACTTTCACATCATACATATCTGTTATGGTTAGTGTTTATATTTTTCTATAAACTTTGTCAAACTTTAGGAAGTTTGACTTTTGTCAAACCTAATATGCAGAGTTTACTAGTACTACTCGCTAGTTCCTTAGCCAAATCACCCAACACGCCACACAGGGAATTCAGTGTCACAAAATTTTGAGGTCGGCGGGAAAGTCTCGTGCTACCCTGATTCGAGCAGTGGGATGTTACCATCATAGCCTTCAGAACAGGCCGAACGATGACGGTTGGTAGGGTGCTATTTTCGCAACTTCAGGTTCACCCTACCCAGCCAACCCCACCCGGGCACCCAGAGTAGTACACCTGAATACTCCCCATTTTCTATCCCACCGCAAAATAGACTTCTCCACGACACCGCAGCATTCGTGCTCCTCCCATTCTACATCGGCGCACTCATCCACCGCAGCGCATCTGCCTCATCGACGACCTCGTACGCTACACTAAAGCCGGTCCACCATCTTTGTCGTACACGAAGCCTCATCCCCCGCACCGTCTTCCACGGTCTCGGATCTGCTTCCCGGAAGCCGACGCCAAGCGCAGAAGCACCACCATCGTGGACAATGAACTGACTCCCGTTGCCGACCATGACTCATAGAGGCCGTCGTGACCATCGTTATCCTCATCGATTGGTAATGTGTGTATTGAATCACTTAGCACTACATGTGTAGTTCCAATTTTGTTCATACCTACCCTTCAAATTTCCTGGGTGCTATTGTTCCCGTAAAAGTAATTGGTTATAGCCTCCATTTTCCAATAGAATATCAGCTTGTAATTGTGCGTCGCTCCTGTATCGTGCTATAATTGGGTAGGTATTTCATCGCAACCAGTAGTGTGGCAAATAATGGATAGTTTTTTTAGAAGTAGTAAGATGCCCATGCGTTGCACGCATCAAGATGCATTTTTATGAGTAGTTTATCTTGTGGGAGAAAAGGATGAACAAGGGAATGCCTTATTTGCAAATGCGGAGAGGGGTGTGGGTATCTTTTTGCAAAACTGCCACAATTTCCTTCCTATCCGTCAGATATAAATCGGATGGCCTATATTGCAGGATGGCAGGAACACCATCATCACCAACTATGTTTTTAGAAGAAAATTAGGGAAAAAGTAGAGAAAAAAATAGAGAGTAGAGAAGTAGATATAAATATAAAATATAAAATACATATAACATTAGAGAAGAGAGTGGAGATAGTAGAGACATCGAGAAAGGATTGCACGCACACGGGAAAAAGCGGCCGGGCGTGCCCTAGTTTTGGCGGGCGGTGTCCGGCGCGCTTTATAAAATCCAATGCCCTTGACCGCTCTATGCCTTGCCACCACTCTCTCCCCGCTCTTTCTCACCTCGCCGCCACCGCACCACCGTGCTGCCGCGTCACCTGGAAACTTGGGGATACAGCGGCGTCCGCGCGCGCCACTACGGCGGCTTCTCCGCCGAGATCTGGTTCCGCGGGATGCACCTCGGCCTCGGCAATTTTGACACCGCCCACGAGGCCGCCCGCGCGTACAATGTGGCGGCGTGGAGAATCCGGTGGCCCCATAGAACATTGAACTTCCCCAACGTGCCGACGCGGGAGCGGGCACAGGAGCTCGCGCCTCTGTCGCTGCTTATCACCGACGAGGATCGTCGCGACCACCGGAAGTAGTTGCACCGTCTCGGCATCGCCGAGATGGACGAGGAAGCCATGGAGTTGTGGCGCCAACGTTTCCCGCAGGACATCATTAATGAGCGCGAGTTCTACGAGCAAATGAGGGCGGAGAGGGATAAGAGGAGGGTGGGCCGAGCCGCCTATCGCGAGGACAAGCATAGGAGAAAAGCAGACGCTCAATTCAACATGAGGCTAGGAGCAGCGTTGCCCTGGGAAACCGACAACAATCAGTATCTTCAGGCCTACAGTCAGACGTCGGAGGAGGACATCACCGAGGAGTAAGAGTAGTTGAATAATCTATTTTTTATCTATCTATGCTGAGAACTATCCTCTACTCTTTATCTCTACTTCTCGATCTCAGCATTGTAAATGCTTTTTTAAAGCATCGCGCGTTGCGATTCTGTTGGAGAAGCTCTAATGTTGCCCAGAAGATGCGCGAGTATTACTAGTAGTATATTTTTCTTGCCATGTTGAGATTTTAAAACCATGAGTGCGAACATGCAGAGGAGCAATGAAGACCAAACACAGGATACTATGGACATCTTCAAGGAGTGTGGCAAGTTAATGAGGAGCTGCACCGAACCTGTAAAACGAGCTTTGGTAAGTAACACCCTTTCAATTACTTTCATTTAGCCTCCTGTTCTTCGATGTGTATATTATGTAGTTTATGTTTGTCTTAAGCCTCGTGTTCTTCGATGTGTCATTAGAAGAGTCTTAATCGTCCTAATGCTTTCGTTTTTAGCTTGATGTAGGAAGTGGGTGTTCTCACCTGATAGTCTGTTGTTATATTTTTTCCTTTTGAATTCACTTCTCCTAGTTCTGTTTATCTGGCTTCTACTAAATGGATCCGGGTTGCTCTGAGTAATTATCTAAAAAAGAAGTAACTTCACGTCAGGATGCAGTTCCCGTGAGGAGGGAAGTATGGTCAACCTCGAGATCATGTTTCTAGAATGAGGCTGGATTACACACAAGGTGCAAGTTCCCTAATGATGCTGGATTAGACACAAGGTGCAAATTCCCAGATGATGCTGGATTACACAAATGTCAGGTGCAGTCGTCAGCTGTTCGTGTCCTCGTGGCTCTAGTAAAGGCTGAACGAAAGCGTGCATCAACCCTTGAGAATGTAGTTGAGTTTCCGAAGAAGCGAAAAGAGCAATCAGATGCTCTCTTCACCCATGCCAAAGAAGAGATGGAAAAAGCCAGAAATAAGCTAGCAGAGGTAGAGCAGGCTAGGCGTCTCCTGCTATCTAAAATTGTTGTCAATACAAAATTTCCTTCATAGTAGCTAGGTTCAAATGTTTATCCAGTCGGCATGCCTGTTGTGATGTCCGTGCATCTACTGATGTGGCACACAATATTTTTTTCGGGTCATGTAATAAGAGCAATTACTTTCCAAACAATAACAGACGAAGCATTGGACATGGTATAGTTCACGCGCAAGCCCGACATTCCAAGTTCAACTTCCACATCAAACTCATGTTCAAAGATATCTCCACGTTCATACATAATGTCCACAACCATGATTCACTTCAAAGCCAAAAAAATTTGAGGAGAGTTATGAATAAAGAAAAACCTCTAGTTCCTGCTACCAGTGCGAGCACAACAAGTCAAGACCATGCGTAATTAATTATATTTTGGTCATTTTTGTGTTCTAAAATGCCGGCCGGCTCGCGGAAGGATGTGTTGTAGGCACACGCGCGGATTCAATGAAAGCAGGCGGGGCAGTCTGAAGCCGGTTGCATGCGGCGAGGAGGCGTTTTTAGCAAGGCCTGCAGCGAGTGGGGCTCTCTTGGCCGGCGCGCCGGTTCAATGCCTGCGCTATGAGAGGTCGCGTCCGTGTCAGAGCAATCACTCCCTCCAGTCCTTTTTTGTTTGTGTATAACAAAATCTCGTTTTCCATTCACATTTTACAAGTAAAATTTGTGGACAAAATTTGACCCAAAATAGGATGGGGACTAGTAAACCAGAATGGAGGTAGTAGTTTTTTTTTCTAATCAAAGAAGGGTTTCCCCCTTCCGACTTTCATTACTGAAAACCAACATCTAAATCTAAACATAGTATTTGCCCTAGAACTACCAGGTTCAACATCTCGCAAGGCGAACCATAAACCCATACAACCATACGCCAAGGAGGTACGTAGTACTATGGATTCCATTTTCGCTCCATACCAATCGTTCTAAAAACTACTTAGTACTTATAACGCGCCATTGAAAATCAGAACTCTTAACCCCGCTAAAAAAGATATTTTAAATGTGGCTACTCGATCTGTGGCAACTGGCGAGCCACCGCCTCCAAGTCGTTCACTTGTGGTCCCGACCATCAACTCCTATGGATCAAATTATCACGCGAGCTAACTATTCCTACAAAGGTGCGCTCCACCATGTACCCGGTATCCGCGAATGCACCAACGTGCACCTAGGGCTTTAGGGTTTACTATTCGTTAACGTTGCCTTTACATAACACTCGTGTGTGCGAGACAGGGAGAGACCGACTGCGTGTGTGCGCCTCTTCTCTTCGTATATGTAATCCACCGTTTGTCTGGTGAGAGAGAGACGGTACTCGGGAAGGGGAGTAGAAGCAGGAGTTGTGTGTGGGTGTGAGAGAGAGACTGGGGGGCGGAGTTTGTCTGATCGGTAAACAACTGAATAATGTCAGTCTGGGATGGAGACAAAAAGGAGACCGCAACAAATGTTGTGTCTACAGGAGACAGAGAGAGAGTAATTTTAGGGGTATGATTCATATCTAGAGACATATAGGTTGTGTAAGAGAATCCCATAGAGAGAAAGACAAATTGAAAGACAAGTGGAGACTGTGTGTGTGGCGGTGAAAAAGAAAGCTTATGTACCTATTGATACGAGAGAACGGTAGAGATGTGAGAGATAATGAAATCCGGTAATGTATAATGATAGGGAGAGTGTGACACTTGTCAAGGGAGACGTCGAGACATCATGTTTGCGAGGATAGGAGAAACATGAAGTGAGCGTGCGGTTGAGCTGGAGAAAAGAGAGTGATAGCAACATGAAGGAGCATGCATGCGAGAGAGATGGGCATGAAAGGTGTGAACATAAAAGGGATTCAAATATTTGAATTTGAGATGATGATACATGTAATCCATACTCGAACCAAAATTGACCTATCAAACATGCATACTCATATGAATTCACACGCATCTATGTTATTTAATATGTAGATATTACTGATCCATACATTTTAGTAGAACATAATTTGGTTTAAATTTTTGATTTCAACCTTATGATTTTGAGATCACTGTATTTATAAATCATATTATACATATAAAGGAGCAAAATTCTTTGTTGTGATTTTGAAAGTATATATGAAAATATGATGTATATAGAATTTTATTCCAATCGAAAATGGACCCCGCCCGAAAAGAATAGAATACAAATGGGCTTTGAATTGAGTTGGCACGGTAAACGTGCACTCTGCAAAATTTGAACGAAGCGCGCCCGAAACCAAAATCTGTGAGATGGAAATTACAAGTGCCTATCCGTGCCACGCAAAGCCTATCTGCTCGATCTCTATAGGTTTCGATAGGGGTAGGTTTGTAATTTCACTCCAACGTGACATAACCGCGTCTCACCCAGATTCATACATGATGGGCGCCAAAACACAGTGTGTCCTCGGCCGAAATCGACACCCTCCCCGATTCATACACGGTGGGCGCCAAAAACAAACTCTCGTCGGCAAATATTCGGTGTATGCAAGATTACCGTCCTATCCCCAACCGACTAATATTGCTGTGATGTAGGAAATTTGAAATGGGGGCTAAGTTTGTAAATTTCCTCGCATTTGAGACAAGCGTGCCTTGCAGACATGGTCCCCCTTCCTCTCCACCTCCATTTCCCCATTCGTACTCCGTGGGCGCCAAAACACCCTCTCCACCCCAGCCTCCTCCGTCCGGCACCCCATCCACTGCCGTCCTCCTCCACCATGCCGGAGCTGATACCCCGACGCCGCCGTCCATTACAAGAGATCGACCTCTCTCATCCATGGCTTCGTACCGGGATCCTTGCATCCCGTCCTCTCGCTTCATCCCTACCGTCGTCCACCTTACCGGCGCCGCTCCTACGACTATCTCGTCCACCGCGCCCCGCTGCCACCGTCTACCCTCCTAGATCTGCTTCCACGCCGTCGACAGCCATCACTACCGCAACACTGTCAAATTCTCAGCAGATGCATACACGGTGCCGCACGAGAGCCGGTACTCTTTCGTATCTACTCAACTTATTTATCGCAGCAAGAAAATAGATCGCCACAGCTTTACTCTGATTTATTGTCCATCACTTACATGCTAGTTGAGAGCAAACATTGGTTGCGAAGTTGCCTTTGTCCGATTTGCACCTTTAGATCCGCCATGGCACGCTCATCACTATACTCCCAATGCTTATGGTTTTCCCCTTTTATATTACACACTAGTTAAATCACAGTAGACTAAATTTCAAAATTTGGTGAGTCAATTTTTCAGAGCTCCCTGGAGTTTGCCGATGCGAACGAAGGGGCTCGGGTGGGGACTTTGGTTGTGGGGGGGCGGTGGTGGGGCCTCGCCAAATGAAGAAAACTCAACGCGGGTGGGGGGGGTGGGGGTGGGGGTGGCGGAGGAACACAGGCGGTGGGGGCAGGTGGTCCGGTCGGCGGCCCGTGCGGTGTTCTGTATGGGAAGATTCAGAGACGAGGAAGTAGAAGGGTTAGGAGACGTAGGATCTTCATCCAACCACCTGAAATGGTCGACTGACCCAATGACAAAAGTCACGCGACTTGCATGCGGACATGCCTTTATATTCAGTACCATCACCATGCCTGCTTAGCACTACTCTTGAATCCATCAAGCTAAACAACGTGCCACTCATAATTCCAAACTTGTTGCTCAAGTACGAATCTGATATGATGTTGATATTACTAAAAAAGATAACATTTAATTGGTCAACTAATGTTCCTACTTTACTTTTGAAAAAGCACGTGCACCACATATAGAGAGACATCAGGGAGTTGCTTTCCTAATGTGCTCTGGTTCATCATGTGTGGGCACTGCGCAATGAACATTTTATTATCCAAAATCTGCTTGCTCTTCTTTAGCATGTTCCTCTTCCGTTCTTCTTTAATAAGTACTCTCTCCGTTCCTAAATACGTCTTTGTATAGATTCCACCATGGACTACATATGGAGCAAAATGAGTGAATCTATACTCTAAAATGTATCTGGATACATTTGTATGTGATCCATAGTGGAAATCTCTACCAAGACTTGTATTTTGGAATGGAGGGAGTATAATAGTAGTATAGTATGTTCCTTGTAGTGAAGATGAGCAGGGACATTTGCAGTGTAGAGGTCTATACGGTCGGTTGGTATGGACACTTTGAACTCTTCTGGCCTCTTTGATTCGTAGGATTTTGTAAACATGGGAATAGGATTTGTAGTGGCCTGCCCACTTGAATTCTATAAGAATAGCTAGGGAATGCAGGGAGTTGTGCTGCCTTTGAGAGTTACACTGATATTAACAGTACCGCACCTTCAGTTGAAGAGAGCTGGTATCCGAAGCCTTTCTAGCCGTACCGGCAATACTAGCACATATATTCCAGCAAGTTCCACTTTGCTGATTTTACTCTGATGCTTATGGTTTTCCCGTTATATCTACACTATGATCTGTCTTGCTGCTTTGTGTCGCACTAGCAGTAGTCCACTCTTGAAGCAAAACACCGCAATGACTTAAAAAATTGGCACCAAGGCATTGAGTGCCATTCTGGATTCAATGAAACTCATACGCTCCCCACCTGTTGACTCTTGTTCAGAATATGAATGACTCTTGTTCAAAATTGCCACATATAGAGAGACAACATGGAATTGCATTTCTTTGGGCACTGTGATTCATCATGAGTGGGCAACCAACATTGTATGCAATTAAGCGGAACCTCAAGAATATGCTTCCTCTACTGTTCTTTAACATGTTCTTCTTTTGTTATTCTGTATTTAGTACGTACAGTATGTTCCTTGTCAGGAAGGGGAGTAGGGACATCTGCAATCAACAGCTAATAGAGCTGGCATGTACTTGATCGATAGGCTTTCAATTACTAGTGGCAATACAACACCGTATTTTCAAGCAAGTTCCACTTTCCCGATTTATATATCATGGTTATGGTGTACCCCTTTTATGTACACTATGATCTGCCTAGTTGCTGTGTGCCCTTGTTATTATGGTTTGGCAATAAACACTCTATACAGTATATTTTGAACGTGTCATCTACCAACTATCCTTACTTCTGGAGCCTATTTTTGTGTGTACTTGTCCCAGATTATATAAATGCACGCACCATATTACAACACACATGAGCTCTCTCATCAGAATCCAGTGATAGCACACAAGTATTTACAGGGGCGACAATATATTAGAATATCCTCTGGATTACAAAGATAATCTGACAACTATTTATGTTTTCATGGTTTTCAGATATTATACGTAATTACAGTGAATAGCACAATCTGCGCATCAGAATAATATTGTGGAACACTACAATGACTTACAAAATTGGCACCAAGGCATTGAGTGCCATTCTGGATGCAATGAAACTCATACGCTCCCCACCTGTAGATTCTTGTTCAGAATATGATCCTAATGACTACTCTAACCTTGAGGAGTCAAAGGCAGATGGCCTGTCATGTTCACCCATCAAGGTGCCTTCTCTAATTTGGCAAGGTTTTATTCATTGCGCGTATCTTGCATATGTTGTCTTGCATTTCTTCTACTTTGTTGCACCGCCATCTGCTTAGTTTACTCATCATATATGTCGAGATGCCATGCCCATCCTGTCGGGGAAACTGATCGCCCACGAACACCTATGGGACCGGAGCCCCTTTTCGGTACGGCAAGGGGGCGGAGGATGCACGAAGAGCAGATCGAGGCAAGCACGCGAGCAGTTTACCCAGGTTCGGGCCGCACGGGGGCGTAAAACCCTACTCCTGCCTTGGTTTGTATTGCGTTCTGGGCTCGGGAGCGAGAAGAACTACAGTGCTTGATCGCTGACAAGACCGAGCGTGAGAGTGATCGAGGATCGGAACCCCCTCTACGTTGCGCATGGGCCTCCTTTTATAGGTCAAAGGGGTCACCAACAGGTGGCAACGCAGTCGAGGGTAAAAATATAAAAATGGTGGTAGTTGGAACAGTGTATGCATAGTGCTCTATACCTAACCCTGACGGCAGGGGACAAGGGCATTAAATGCCCGTCGCCGTCGCTCCAAACAGTGCAAAAAGCCTCCGTCAAGGCGCCACCGTCCGCCACGACGGTGGCCTTGTCATCGCAGCTTGCCACCGTGTACCCCAGGCTGCACAGCCTTCCGCCACGTGCCCCTAGAAGGGTCCCAGGGCGACGCGTGGGTGGATGAGCTAGAGCGCGGGTACTTAGTGGAAGTTTGCCGCGGCAAGCGCCCTGCCGCGGCTGCTATCTTGTCGCACCCGGAAGCTTGTCGCTCTCCGGGCCTTGTCGGGATGCGTGGCGCGTCGCGGCAAGTCTCTTGAAGTGCCATATTTGGGCCTTCCCGGCAAGCTCCTCTTCCCAGGGTCCTGTACCAAAGAAGTGGTCTTGAACCTTGAGTGGCCTTCCCGGCAAGCTTCTCTTGCCGGGGCCTTGTCTCTTTAACTTGAATACTTTGTTCTTGAATGGTTCCAAAGGAACCTAAGTGAGCCTTGGCGGTCGCGCGGCAAGCCCCGCCACGGGACGCTGCAACTGCCCGTGCACAAGTACGGGATACTAAGGTACCCCTACTTTAGTACACCGACAGGAGCCCCTAGGCCTGGGCCACACACAGTGCCGAGCGTTGCTGGGCCAGGCCCAAAACAGTGCACGGGCACGCGCGGCCCGCGACACGCCGTATCCCACTCCGTATCCACCGCGTCCCTCCCTAACGGCACGCGTCGATCGCGGCGTCGTGAGAGAGATCGTGGTCAGTTTCTTTAATAGGGAAAATGTGGAATGTCCCGCTCTCCCCCCCCTTAAAAGCAGGGGGAACAGGGGCAGTTCCTTCCATTCGCCCGTTGCTTCTTCCTCCTCCAGAAACCCCCGCCGCTCCCTCCTCCCCGAAGGTCGAAAGAGAGAAGCGCTCCGCCCCCCTCCGCCGCCGCCAGTATCACCAGCGCCGTCGACTTCCCCCACCGCCCCCGCCACAGCCCCGAAGGGCGAGAAGGCGAAGGCCGCGAAGTCCGCCAAGGCGCTGAAGCTAGTAGCAATGCGGAAGAAGATGGCGGTCTTTCCGCCCAAGCTCAATGCGGAGGAGCTGAAAGACGCCTTCTACCTCCTCTGGTCGAGGGAGACAAAGGCGCATCCGCGCACCAAGGTACTCCCCGCCATGGCCTGCGAGATGTTCCCGGGCGGCTATGCCTTTTTTGCTCTGTTCTTCTACTATGGGCTCTACCCGCCCTTCTCAGAGTTCTTCTGTGATATCATGAATACCTACGGGTTTCATCTCCTTGACTTCACCCCAAACGCCGTCTTGACCATGGCCATTTTTGCACATCTGTGCGAAAATTTCGTCGGAGTTTACCCCAATGTAGCTCTCTTCCGCCATTATTTCATTCCTCGAGTCGAGTCAGGGTCTCCTCTGTCCGGCGGAAGCTCTTGGATCTTTAGGATCCATAAGAAAGAGGCTTAATTGACGGGGGAGCTCCGCGGCAAGTGGGATGAGTGGAGAGCCAACTGGTGTTGGATTATGGAGGACGACCCGCAGCAGTTCACTTCCCGGCGCCAAGTCGCAGTAGTGCGCGGCAATGACTGGAGTGACCTGGCCCCCGAGGACAACAAGCTGAAGATAGCCACCACTCGAATCCTCCGCCTCTGTCAAGCCAGGCTCACTGTAGGTGCCGTCGGGGCAGACTTCCTCCGCAGCCGCATCGCTCCCTTGCAGGAGAGGAAGAGGGCCGCTTGGGAGTTCAGGAACGCGGCAGACAACATGAGGTTGCGCCCGGGCCTTAATTACAACTTCACTGTCATAGAGCTCAATGCAATGCTTCAAGCGCTATTCAAGTACGACTCCGCCCATCCAGAGTGGTTTGCGTTGCCGCCGGGCGTAGTCCCATTGTGCAATAGCTCTGCGCTCAGCGCCATCCGCGCGGCGATGCCATTGTGTGATTCCCACAGGATCAACCCCACTTGGCGGGAACCTTCCGAAGAAACCGTGCAGACGTTCTTTGACAACCTGGTGGAGTCGCCAGTCAACTCCGACGAGAAGCGGGGACTCACCCGCCTCACCACCGACGAGGAGATGGCATATATTGCCACCAGGTTGGAAGAGGCAGCTGCAGCCAGGGCCGCGGGTGAGTTCGGGTATACTGTGGAAGAGGCGGAGGCAGCGGAGGCGACAAGCCTCGCCGAGGAGGAAGAGCTTCGCAAAGCGGGAAAGCTTGCCGGGCGACTTGCCGAGACAAGCGAGCCCACTGAGCAAGGCGCCGAGTCGAGCAGGCCCGCCGAGCAGGGCGTCGGGTCAAGAGACCAGCAGGGCGTCGGGTCAAGCGACCCTGCCGAGGACTCGGGCGGCTCGCTGGGCCTCGACTCCTCTTCTTCATCCTCGGGTAGCTCACCGCCACCAGCGAGCCCTCCAGCTGCGCCGAGAAGGCGCCTTCGCAAGGCCGCAGACGCGACGGGGCGGTAGGCGGGCCAGCAGCCGCAGCGCCGCCCGACGCACACCGCCGCGACGGGCAAGGCCGCGAAGGGAGCGCCCCGTGCCTCAGCGGCAATAGGAGGGGGATCTTCCCGAACTGGCGCCCCTGTGCCCGCCGCCCCTTGCGCTTCGGCGGCAACAGGAGCGGGGTCTTCTCAGACCACCATACCGGCCCCCACAAAGCGGCCAAGGGAGCCTACTCCCCTAGCTCCTCGCGCCGGGACAAGGGAGCCGGACTTTGACTTTTCGGCGCTCAGCTCCGACGACGAGGAGGAAGAAGAGTAAGTCTTCGCGATTCTTGTTTCTCTCTGGTTTTCTGTTGATTCTTGCCTTGTATCTTTTTTGCCTAACTCTGATCCTGTCTCCCTTCCAGGACTCTGGCCCAGAGGGCGGCGAAGACGGCCAAAATCCCAGTAATCGTCATTGAGGACGAGCCCGCCGCCGCAGCAGGGGGTGCGCCTGCGACAAGCTTGCCGGACTAGGCAGCTGTTCTCCAGAGCAGCCCCTAGCGCAGCCCACAGAAAGTCTTCTGTCCGCTCTCCGCTCGTCGGGCGCGCGTGGGTCTTCTATCCTTGTTAATGTTCTGTTTGTTGATTTGTGCAGAAGCAAAGCAGCAGCATAAGGAGCGTTAGGAGATCGCCCCCGACGAGCCGCACGCCTCGACCTCACCGCCAAGGAGAAGCTCCCCGGCGAGGTTGAATACTCCGCCAAGGGCGAGCACCCCGCCAACGGATGACGCTACTGGTCCTTCGCCGGCGGGAGTTACCTCTACGCCGCCGAGGGAGAGCTCCCCGGCAAGGAACTCCGCCGAAGAGGAGGCCCGCGCAGGTAAACCCTTGGACTTTTCTTTTTCTGAATTTCTCTTTTTGGATATTTGCTTGACAGTTCTTTTCTTCTTTTTCTTCTGTCAGATCCGTCCGCCGCAGAGCCGATGGAGACGGAGGCCGCCACCGAGGAGGACGCGCGCGGCAACACCGGCGACGCTGCGGCTACTGAAGGGGCGGCCGATACAGACGAGCCTGCCACTGACGAGACCGCCAAGGCTGCTGGCGCGACAGCTGAGGGGGAATCCGGTAGCCGCACTGACGGCCCTGAGGCCGCAGGAGCGTCAGATGCTGCGCCGGCTGCCGATCCCTCTGTTGCCGCGGCTGAGCCCGGCGCCTATCTGGAGGCCGGCAATGGAGCCTTCATCCAGCTCCCGTGGGCGTCCACGTCGAGGGCGCCCGCGGAGGGAGAGGTCTTCGACGGGGAGGTTCTTGCCTCCGCCGGATTGAAGTTCGTCGACGCGCCCAGTAGCAGCAGCGAGCCCGAGGAGGAGCGGCTTCTGCGGAGGCTTCTGTCTTTGTACCGCGCCCGGCAGGCCAAGCTGGAGTCCCGAGAGGCTCTGGCCGCCAAGGCAGGTGTCGACTTGAAGAAGCGCGCAGAAGAGCTTCGGGCCAGCAACCAAGCAGCTCTCTGGTCCTTGGCGGAGGAGCGGGAGCAGCTTGCCGAGGCGCATCAGGCGCTTATTCTTGAGAAGGCCGAAGCAGAGGAGCAGCAACGGCTCGCCGCCGAGGAGTTGTCCCGGCGAGAAGGTGAACTGACGCAGCGGAAGGTCGACCTCGATAGCCACGAGGACGAGCTTGCCGCGCACGAACAGTCCCTTGGCGGAGCTCTGCAGGAAGCAAAGGACGCCGCTACAGCTGCTGAGACCGCCAAGAGGGACTTGGAGGCGAGGGTGGCGCAACGGGAGGCCAACTTGAAGACGAGCGAAGAGAAGGTTTCCGCACTTGTGTCGGAGAGGGAGAAGGACGCCCACAGCCACTCCGAGCTGCAGGTCCGCCTCTCCGACAAGGGCAAGGAGCTCGCCGTCGCCCAGGATTCCATCACCGATCTGGACTTGAAACTTTCCGCCCTCACCATATCGCTTGACGGTGCCAGAGAGCGGGAGACGAAACTGAAGGAGGACCTCAGGGCCGAGAGGTTACTGCTGGACAGTGCCGCCCTCTCCCAAAACAACTTCAGGCTGACGGTGGAGCACTGGACCGAGGGCCTTGTCGCCGCCGCTGCCGATGTCGACAAGGAGTTGGCGGAGCTGGGGGCGGAGCACCTCGGGTACTCCACCGACGAGAATCTCCCTCACAGCGCCAAGTTGAGCTTGTTCTTTAGAGGAGTGGCGCCGGCCCTCCAGCAGCTCCGGGAAAGGATCCCAAAGCAGCTGGCGGATGAGTCGCGCATGCTCTGCGCGGGGGCCCTGGAGAAGGTGTTGATGAAGATAGCGCACCGCAACCCAGGCCTCAACCTCACCAACGTCCTCAGGACCTTGCCGCCGGATGTTGACCAGGAAGCGCTCAAGGCCCTTGTCGCGCCTATTGTGAACGAGGTGGGCGGCATCAAGAGGGTCGAGGGCGACCGCGCGGATTAGTCTTCTTTACTTTCTCCTTTCCTTGTCGCTGCCAACCATGTTATGAACAATAGTTTATCAGCATTACAACAAGTTGCTTTGTAATATAACTTTATTTTGGGTAGTTAATACAACATTATTTCCTTTACTTGACTTCTTCGCTTTGTATGCTTTTACCCTACGCTTTTAGGGAACTTGCCGGCGTAGGGACCCTTGTCGCGAGCGCTGAGTGCGGAACTTTAGCAGCCTGCTGGCAATGCCGTTGCCGACAAGAAACCTTGTCGCAGCTAGTCGCAGCACACTTAAACTGTTGAGCGAACTCGAAAATGAAGTAAGGGCGCGACACTTGTCGCAGCACACTTAAGCCGTTGAGCGTGCTCGAATCAAGGTAAGGGCGCGGCTAGCCACGAGTTGGTTCCTCCGCGCACAGGTTTTCCATACAAAGTGTGGTCGTTCAAGGAAGATAACTCAAAAAATTTAAAAATTTGATTGCTCAAACTTTGGCAACTTAGCTTTTCTGTCGTTTGCTTCCCGGCAAGGCAAGGCTCTCTTGAACGGCACTTGGCCCATACCACTATCCCCTCCCCCC